>CM055659.1:21057342-21559449 GCA_029378335.1 Agrilus mali
GGAAATCATCGAAATCATAGATATGAGATAAATGATACATATTACATACCGTAGAATCGCATAGAATAAAAAATCATAGAGACATGAAATGAAACGTAATTTGACAAATTGTAGTCCCTACTAACTGACTATGAATAAGGCTGCTTATATTTAATTTAATTTAATTTAATCACATAACATAAACGAATCAAAGGTTGACTGACACTTTTTTAATGGTACCATTGACCTTTAATGTATTTTCAGCCTTATTCATAGTAAACGGTTTAGTAGGATGTAAGTAGTCTACTAAGTAGTAGCTACTAAGACGCTACTATCCGGATCGTATTCATATAAGGTTGGGTGGGTTGGGTTTGGTAAGATAACTGTGGTAAGTTAGGTTACATATTGCTTCAAGTAAAGCACTTGTTGTTGAGGCAAAGGGCAACTTTTTAAAAGGTAACATTCGATCCCTTAGTTAACTAAAAAAGTACCCATAAATATCTACAGATGAAAATTATTATGAATTGTTGAATATATAATGTAGAAGACCATGATAATGTATCTATGATCTGTGTAATCTATTATCTATGGGTTTAGGGTAGTCATCGGGTGTTCAGTATGTCATTTTGTGAAATAGTTGAGTGCCCACGTAATAGATGGCGATTTAAAGGTCGTAGAGTGGGTTGCCTAATAAAGAATGCTGTTAAAGCTAGATGTTAAAGGTAGTGATGGGAATTGTCGTTACTTTTCAGTACTCGTATGTAATCGTTACTTTCGGATCTGGTATTCGTTACTTTGTATTCGGTACTTAGTAATCATTAACGATAGCCGGCAATAGGTAGGTATTAACATCAGCTGGAACCGGTAATGATGCGGTTTATATATATATATATATATACACACTTTCACAAATGTAAATATGTATCGAGTACAGACTTTTATACTACCGAATTTGAAAAGCGACCTGTACTGTATAATAACAGATACGTAAGCAGACTTGAGAAGAGTAATAGGTAAGTTGAATAACAGAGAGCGCTGAGATTTCTACCTCAGTACTTTCGCTCCTATTCGAAGTCGTTGGTGTTCGTACGATACCAATAACAGAAACAGAGTACGAGATACGATATACGATTTACGATACATATACGAATTAGCACGTACGCAGATACGTAAGAAGCGAGTCGGTACCGAGTAACGATTACTTTTGAAAACGAGTAATCGTTACTTCGGGTATTTGGAAGTAACGGATATAAAGTATTCGTTACTATATTACCCGCCCATCACTAGTTAAAGGCTAATGGGGAAATCCGTACGAACGTAAATATAAGTGCAAGTGTGCCGGGTGCCGGCAAATATTTCGATTGAAAAGCGTAAAAAAATGTGAAAACCTGATACTCATTATCATTCGAAAACACAAAGGAAAGAATACACAAATGGAAAACGTATGCAGACACAAATTAATACAAAGAAACAGTTCCTTGTCCAATACTTTCGGTAAGTGTTTCCTTACTATACGATTGGTTTTATACAAATATCACATAGAAAATAATTACAGTATATTTATTTATCAATAGAATAGGCAGGTCTCAAAAATGGGTTGTTTTATATTTTCAGACGTATTGACCTTTAATTTATAAAACATTGCATATCACCAAAACAACTTTAACCTGAAGTAAAGGATAACGTAAAACGTGAAACACCAATTAATTATTTCTGTAGTTGTTACATTTGTATGTAAATTTGTAATTTCTATTAATTTTCTTATTTATAATTGTAAATTGTATAACTTTATTTGTCCCATATAATAAATAATCTTAATTTAGTTTTTTATTTTAATTTTTGTTGTTACTCCCTCGCATTTTGTTACTGAAGTTATAATTTGACATGTTTTAACCCATATTCTTAAAGAAAACAAAAATTTTCTTTTTGTTAAAGGGTTATTTCATGTTACATTTTAACTTTTTCATATTAAAATATTACAAAAATAAACAAAATACATTTTTATTATTCATGGCAAATAGTTGAGTGCCCACCTGGCAGACGGCGCTGAAACTCGAATGCTCGAGTGATCCATCTATAAACCTTCTCTAATCTATGGGGATGGTAAAAAGAAAACAAAGTGGAAGTGTTTTTTTTACTTTTCTTCTTGAAATAATTTTAACATTTTACGATGATATAGCTTCAGAGTTGATTTCTGTCTAATATGGTATGATATGGAGTGTTTTTATTACTTTGCTTTATTAAAGTTGTTCCTGAAAATATACCAAGATTAACAAGCTAACCACCTAAGAAGCAAGTGAAGTATAGTTGTTATATAGTAAAAAAAAAAGCTTGTTTAAAAAGAGAAAAGTGTGAATCATAATGGATTTAGCAGAAACTATGAAGAATGTTTTAGCTAAAGGCATCCAGCAAGCATCTGTTAATGATTTACCAACATCAACAAGTGTGGGGTTTGCTGCTAGTGCAGGATATGTTACAGAAAAGTTATACATGCTTTTACAACTTTATTTGCAAAATAAAGGCTGGAACCCTTCCGTTGAATTGCTTCAATGTTTTACAGAACTAAAGGAGTCTTCTATGCTTCCCAGTGCTGCATATTTACAGTAAGCTACTATAACTTTATTATTTATTAAACTTGTTTTTATCTTACTATTAAGTTATTATTTTATAAAACATTTAACTTTATTCATTAATGATTATTACTGGTGTTAATAAAACTAGTGTGTAGACATTTGTTTTACTATAGTACAGGTTTTTAAATTTTAAGATTAATTAAAATTTTTACAGAATGATGGCATCTCGTGTAACACTAGATTCTCAAGGAAGACTTATTTTAAGAGAAAATGGAAAGATAATTCTACCATTTGAACATTTTGCAAATGCAGTAATGCTAAAGCATATGAATGGTCCTCATGGTTTACATTTAGGATTGGAGGCAACAGTGAGAGCAGTAATGGAATCCTACACAATTGGAAGGGAAAATTTTGGCATGGAAAAAGAGTTTATAGTAGAAGTTGTTCAGAACTGTCCAAACCCTGCTTGCCGTTATTACAAAAACCAAATGGAGTTAACTCAGAAAACAATGCAACATTTAGCAGGTGCTCCTACTTATTTACCTGAGTCTCAGAACAACAGTGCCGATTTACGCAATGCCAATTTTTCTCCTGAATTTCCAATGCCTATTCCACCTCCAAATTTAAATTCCCACATGGGTATGGGATCTGTTGATATGGCCGGTCCAAATAATTTGGATAAAGGAAGTATTGAGAGGCCAAAGTCAGTGGCTCCAAGCCAACAGCAGTTGACAGCAGCTCTGATTCAACAACAAAATAGGGTTATTGCACAACAAAATTTAGATAAATTGAATGCAAATATTGAGAAACAGAGACAACAAATGCAACTGCAACAGCAGATAGATATGGCAAAAAATCAGCAAAAACAGCATTATGAATTACCACCTGTAGACCCCAAACTGAGTGATTTTTTGAGAGCTAATTTAGATAATCTTGAAGGTTTGTAAAAAATATTTCTTATTTTTTTAAAAAACAATAGAAACAGAGCTTTGAAACCAATCTACCCAAATACTACGAAAAAATGATTAAAATACTTTTCTGGGGCGAATTCACTATAATTATCACCCCACAGCTTTTATTATACATACTTTAATTCATTTTTTTTTTCTATTTAGGTTTCTCATCTGCAAATAAAGATTTATTGGCGTTACATAACGGAGCATGGTCGAATTCTAACGCAAATTCCGGTAGTGACGAAAAACGATCATCTTCAGGAAGTGAAGTAGGGCAAGAGAAAATTGTTAGGGCATTTGCTGAGGTAATGAAAAACATGCAAAGAATGAAGACGTATGTTCGTCCAGCAATGTGCAAACCCTATGGAAAGCAATCTGAAGCATTGCAGAAGAGTAAGTAAAGATGTAATTGTAATTTTTTTTGTTTTAATTATGAATTATACTTCATTTAGCATTAATGGACACAATTCAACTAATTCAATCTTTACGAAGTTTTTTACCACCTCCTCATATTCAAGTAAGTTCATGGAAGAATGAGGATAAACATCGTTTTGAGGAAACTTAATTTTTCCCAGTAAAAATATGTTTATACTACATTTGTAAGTATAAGTACAATTTTATAATCTCTGTATTGAAAACCGTACTAGGTAAATTAATTATTCAACCATTTTATTATTATTTTTTTACTAGGTAAATTAATTATTCAACCATTTTATTATTATTTTTTTTATTCTGAAATTTAATTGGATATTCCTGTTTAAGTTTGTTTAGGTAGAATCAGTTTTTTTTGTATTTAAGTTAATAATTTAAATTGAAGCGCTTCATGACTTGATTTTTTTTAATTATTACTCTATTTATTTTTTTAAATTTTGGCGTATTTATTGAATTTTACCTTTAGGTCGTATATAATATATTTTCATTGAATTCTTTTTATTCAGTTTAAATATAATAACGCACTATTAATTTTTATAAAATGAATAACTTCGGTAGAAAAGTTATTCAGTGAATATTTTTATCATAATAAAATATATTAATAAACAATCACATGACGAAAAACATAAGAATAATTCAATTTTGGAGCTTTATTCTTTTGCTATTTAATAGTTTTACTACGATTTAATTAAAGGAAAGTTTCAATAACAAATATTTCTAGTCAATGTAACTATCAATTTAATAAGGAGTATTGAATTTAAAACCAAATTTAAGTTGAACACTCTTTCAGTGGTAGTTATCAATTATCAAAATGAAATTGTACTTTAGGATTCCAAATTATTCTGTGATATTTTTCATTGGCCATCAATTGTAAAAATTATAGTATAGCAATACAAAAAAGAAACTACTACTCTTTCATATAATTTTAAAACAAGAATTTTATACAAATCTGTTTTTTGAGTGGTCTAAGAAAGAAAATAAATTATAAGTTTTACTTTTAGGTAATACATTATTTGGTAAAGGGTTTAGAAACAAACTTTCAATGTAATAATTAATTAAAAGGTTAATTAATCAGTTTTGAATGTGAAAATTTACTTTCTTTATTATTAAAACTTTTTTATGGCATTTAATATAATTTTAAATATTTTTTATAATAGAACGTCATATTATAAAGTCCACCAAAATTTTTATATGAAATTGAAAAAGCAAATAAGTTGTAAAAAAATAGTAAATTGCATATTTACTTAAAAAACAAATTTGAAAATTGCTTGAATATCGGTATCAGTATTTCTTTTTTCTTTATCTTTTTATGTTTAAGAAATATTTGTTTTCTTATTAATAAAGTTTTGATGGCGCGCGGCGATATTAGTTTTTTCATATCAATAATAAATTTTATAAATAATTAACATTTGTTGTATTATCTGTATAAAAAATTATTGTTATTTAATTTAGACTTTATTTCTCATGACTTTAATACAATGTTCCTTTGAATCTCAAAAGCTTTTCTTCATATTATATTTATTTAGTAATAGTTTTATGTAGTTATTTATTATTTCACATAAAATTATTTGTACCCAAGACTGCTTTAGTTGTTAAAATTTTAATCAAGTGTGGCTTTTATTTAACTACATACACTTAAATTTCTTACTGTACTTTTTTTGTAATTAATGTTTTTTTTTTAATATGAACCTAACCTAATAACTGTCGCACTTGACTATAATTTAGTTGCTCCATATAAATTTTAATTTAAAAATGTGTATCTTGCCAATGTAAACTTGTTCAGCTTACAACTTATTAATTAAATGTAATCTCGATTAAGTATTATTATATGTGATGTTTTGATTCATTTTTCAGTAATTATAGCTGTCTACTATTATAATGTACTACAGTTCTTGTGCAATTCATACTCAATAAAACATAGTTTAGTACAAATGTGTTTATAATTATTACGTTTACCTAACCAACACTAATTTAAATTTTTAATAAACGCTTTAACGAAACTGAAGAAATTAAAAATAAAATCTACCTTTTTAGTCTTAATTAATAAGCTCCTCAACTAATACATTTTGAGTCGACGCCAAACAAAAAGCAAATTAATCACATTGTATCATTTCTTTGCCATTTATATTAATGAGCTTTGTTGATTGTTTAGCGTCGACTCAAAATTAGATACTTTTTAATTTTTTGTTGTAACTTCTAAACAGTACATTGGGATTTAAATTTTAGGACATTAATGGGCCTATATATGATCGATTCTTTTCCAAAAATCAACCCCCTACTTTTGATGGCTCCTTCAAAAAGAAAATCAGTTTGGATAATTATTTATTTGAATTGAGATGATTATTTTTTTTGTGATTTCTAAATAGTAAATTAGGATCTCTCTCATTTTTGGGACATTGGTAGAACTTTCTAAAAATCTCTATTTTCGATCACTTTATAGAAACAATAATCGAATTCTGGAATTCAAATGATTAAAATTCTTTTGTAACTTTATCTTCAAACGACCAAGTACTTGTACTAATTGATTATTGGTTTTAATAATAAATTATATTTATTACAAGACAATCAAAATAGTTTTATATGGATATGAGAACTTACATAATAATAAATAAGATAAAATATCATGATTGTTACATTTTAAATTTTGTAAAAATTGAAATGAAATTTAATTAGACTTCAAAGTTGTTGATTAATAGATATAGTGCAGAATTATGGGCACATTAAATGTTAAATTGTATAATACATATATTTTGATTTTCGCAGGAATTTTGTTTTTGCATCGGCGCGTAAAATCAGTATTGGTGCTACCATCTAACGTAAGTCCTTAATATCGATACTTCCATACGAAAACAGTTTAACGTTTTAAATATTAATGCAGGAGATATATTGCTTTTCATTTACAGGTGTCGCTAACTGTTTATAAAGTTTGAAAATAAAATAATTTTAAATATTTTTTTGTAATTAAAATCACTTTATGGTAGGTATAACATTATTAATTACTAAACTTATTTGTATAACTATTTTAGTAATAATAAGTTAATACAATTAAAAAAATATCTTAGTAAAAATAAAAGAACAAAAAATTGTGTTAAAAAAAATGAGGTAGAAATTTCCAAATTGCAAAATTTATTTATTAAAATTTTATGGAATTACGTGTAAAATTAAAAACAAAGAAATATTTTGATTTTCTATTTTTTATCTAAATTTTTAAGATTAGATTATTATAAAGATTAAACAGGTGTAAAAATTACCGATTTATGATGAGGACGGATGAATATATTCACAGTTTGTATCATAATTATTATCAATCATTTTCGCTGAATTATTGCTACATAATGGACAGCATTCTGACATTATTATACTTACCTATACCTACTATACTGTGGTTGAATTGCATAAAAAATAGGTATATTATTTAACCAGTCTATACTAGGGTCTATACATATACCTAGATTTAACTTTTAGCAGAATTTGTTAAGATTGCTTACTAGTTTTGCTTTTGTGTACCTAGTTACAATTAGTATTTAAAGTTATGTAATAAACCAAACAATACTCTGATTCAATTCGATTCCCATGACTTCCTAAACACGTTAAATAATAATCAATGGAAATGATTCATTTTCTATACGTAATAACGACAATTAGGTGTAGAACATAAGTCAATTGATATTAAAGAATTCTTCCTCTCAATTCAATTTCTAAAAACATTGTTTAGTGACAACTTCTTTTAGGGAGCTTTGAAGGGCAATAGGAACCATTAATAGCTAGTCCAAAACCTAATAGATAAAAACAATTTCTTTATCCTGCTGTTGATGTATTTTAAACATTTTGAATTATTATTTTATGTTCAGAAGAAATTGTTCTTCAATTCGGTTTCTTAAAGCTTGATGGTTCATAGAAACTTCTTTTAGGGTGCCTTGAAGCGTATTGAGAGCCATAAATAACTAGTCCAAAACCTAACAAATAAGAACAATTTCCATGTTCTGCTGTTTATTTAATTACTATTTTATGGTGCCTTGAAGGACAATGGGAACCAACCATAAATAGATAGTCCAAAATTTAAGAGGTAGTAACGGTCAGTTTGTTCTGCAGATCATGTAAATATTTTCAGTTACTAAGTTTATGAAAAAACTGTTCCCCAATTCAATTCCTGAAAACTTAATGGTTGATGGCACCTTTTTTTAGGAAGCCTTGAATTTGAAGATCACAAATATGTAGGTACCTAATCCAAATTCTAATGAATAATAATTTCTTTGTTGATACAAATACAGTGTAAACTCTTTATAACACCATTCGTTATAACGACAAACTTCTTATAATGTAGAAATGAGCACAATTTGGTTGGTTGGCTTACCTTAAAATCTATACATTGATGAACGTTTTATATCGCAAAGTGATTCTCTATTACGAAGAGATTTGTTCATGTTTAGTACTAGCATAGCGAAAAACGTCAGGAAAATTTAACTGACTATGCATATTTTTTTTAAACACATATGTATTAAAAATTATTGTGAATTTCTTCACTCCATATAACAACAACTTTCTATAACGATGAAAAATTCTCGGTCCCTTGAGTTTCGTCTGGAGAAAAACGAGGAGTTGAAGAGCAAATTGACCATGAAGAACCTCAATGGTCAAAACAGGTGGAAGCACAAAATACAATCGCTACTCCTAGTTCCATAGCAGCAGGTTGGTCAACACATGTTGGTAATGTTAGCTATGGTATTCCTTCTGATGTTGCACAAAGTTTGCAGAAAAAATATGATCTAAATGGTATTTTCGGTCGTATCTATTAACTCGTATCACCCCACTACAATTAATTATTACCTCACTCTCACTCAGACGTGGATCTCTACATCCAAATTTGGAAGTTCAACCATCTTGTTCGCTTATTCTTCATCATTGAGAATTTAATAGTTCTTAGATACATGCTCATGCTCTGTCACAGAAATTATTTGTCTACGAATAGCTATTGAATGTGCTTCGAGGGCAGATCAATTATGATCAATTTTTTATTTCCGCCCTACCTGTAACCAATGCTGCCCTACCTCAAATTCGAGTCTAACTACAGCCCTGTATGCTTAAGGAAAAAATGCTTTTCAATTCAAATTCTGAAAACTTAATGGTTGATGGAAACTTTCTTTAGGAAACCTTGAATGGTCATGGGGATCATAAATAGCTACGGTTCTGCTTTACAACTAGGCACTGATAAGTTCGGTAGACAGTAGCTGTGGAATCCTGCGTTTGGACATGACTTTGAGATCGTTAACACCTCAAGGAGAGCACTTGTTTGTCTTTTGTTGGCTTTTATATCGGATAATTTTAGTAATTCTATGTTTTTTACATTAGGTACTTTGTGAACTGCTTTCCAAAAAGGACAGCATTTCTTTAAAAACATATGATACCTTGACAAATAGGTGGCATATGTTCAAAAAAAAGTCAACGTCTTCTTTTAATACATTCGCCCGCCCGGGCAATCGATCGTACTTGACATCACCTGTAATTTATTTTGAAAGGTAACTGAACCTTTGTCATTTCCCCATAAATAATATGAGAAGATGCTGTTAAATGATCGGTAGGTAGGTAGGTACCTGTACCGAAGACCACGAATATAAGAAAGTAAGAACGAATGGGAAAAAGAATAAAAAGAAGAAGAAGGAATAACAACCTGTCGCGGATTACGAAAATAACAGATTGCGGACGAGAGGATTTTAAAAAGGAATAAGTACCAGCCAAGCGAGGATTACGTAAATCGACAAATACTGCGGATGATCAGGGAGACAGATGGCCGAACGACCGATGACGCGACGTGGTGATTGCTAATGGGTAAAACAAAGCAGGCGGCAGCAAGAGTCATCTTCTCTTTGGTTGACAGTTGGCCGCTAAAATGCGTTAGCGTCACCATATGTACACCTTCTATACGAATACATATAGCAGTGCAACATTGGATTTTATTTATCACTGAACTCACATTGACTGTGGATTTTCTTTTTCAATTTCACTTGGTATTCTCCTCTATTATTAGATCATCTGTTGACTGACTGACTCATCTTATACCATCTTCCGTTTAAATTGTTATCGAAAGTTTTTGACCTTTTCCAGAACCTTCTCGTTTGTCTTTTGAATTACACGGTTATGTATGTATTTTTATGTGCGTGTTGATTTTGTGACTCTTCAGTCGCTTTTTAGGGTTCCGCACCTCAAAAGGAAAAAGCGGAACCCTTATAGGATCACTTCGTTGTCCGTCCGTAGAGATCTCTACTGACTACAGCAGCAGCAGCATCTCCTGAAGATGTCGTCCGTGCGTGGCGACGAAACGTCGAGGATAATCCTTGAAAGACGACGGCCAGTAAGCCCGAATAACAACCACGACAACACTAACGATGGCCGCGAAAGCTTGAACCTAATTGAAATTAATCTAGCTTTCATTCAGTGGCGGATTTACACATTTGCCGCCCCTACTGACACCTGCAATCCCTAGTTCACAATCAATTTTTTTGTCAATGAAATTGCAACTTTATGATTGTATTATATTTGTATAAGACTAATCAACAAATATTGATACGAATTCATCAGGATTAAAAATGTAACAATGTTAAGAAGAACTTTCGTTGAATAAATTTTTTCAGCTTTTATTCATTACAATATTATCATTAGATATTGTTTTTTTTAATTATCATAATTCCAAGAAATGTATAATATTTATGAAATTCTGTGCAACAATATGCAATTTTTTACGTGTAAATTTATTAAATTTTTATTCTACACTCAAACAGGTTGTTAATACCATCAGAAATATCAATAGAAAAGTATTAATTTTCCACATATATATCTATATAATGTTTGTTATTGTTATTTTTAAGCAATTTTTTTTCGGATCCCATTTCTCTTCGAATAGATATATTTATGTGGTGAAACATATTACACATTAATTGAATAGTGTGGGTAGACCTAAAAAAAAACTTATGGCAATAATTAATTCAAAAAAATAGGTAAAAATACTAAATTTAAAATGTACCTAATAGTTAAACGCTATTGAAATATTTTAAAAATTCAAAATCACAATAGTATATTTTATAAACAAGCGTTTAGTATTTTTTCATACACAGACGTTATTGTAATCAGTATGCTGTATAGCACTAAAATATTGTGTTTTTTTTATTTTTTGAGCCTAGTTTTTTTCCGTGTATAAGATAATAAATTTTTTTTTTTCTGTAAAACAAATTCATTCGTAAATTCGCATCAGTTAGTAAAAAAAAGTGCTACAGATATTATAGACCCTGAAATAATTCTCCTTACCGAAACAGAGGCCAAGAGAGTTATCGAAAAACAAATTATTATAAAATGGAATAGAAAATGACAAGAAGATCCCTCAAAAAAATTAAGACAGATCAAAACTGACATTTTTGAAAAATTTTCTGTTGCAAACCTCCAACGCAAGGACGAAGTTATAATGAACAAGTAATTAAAAAGCAACCACTCCCATAACGTATAAAATGCAACACTAACTCCTTCCAAACGGTGGAACATATCACCAACTGTCCAAGACTAAATAACCTAAGAAGAAAACATATTTCCCCGTTGATAAAGAAAAATTTGCAGACTACACTGAACCACAATTCAGAACAGATCTCCTGAAGATGCCAACCACTCATGTCGGCGAAACGTCGAGAATAAAAACCTCGAGACGACGGCCAATAAGCCCGAAAATCAACGCTACAATGGACACCGGCGCGAAAGCCTCACTCAAGCCAGAATTGTTTAAAAATTTACTGCAGTTCCTGAAAAAAATTGAACTATATGATAAAAATTAATACAAATTAGTTTTGTCATGTAAACAAAATAGTTATAATTAATGTATAAACCGCTCATGATTTGGTAGTTAATGTAACTTAATTCATACAAAAAAAGTTTTCGAATTCTTTTTGTTTAGTTTGAAACTAATAATCCACGATTTATTTTATGTAAATGAATAACTTCGGTAGAAGAGCATCTCATTGAACATTTGTATGATAAAAAATTATATTCATTAAATGACGAATAACATAAGCGTAACCTTTATTCTGATGCTTACGATTTAATTAAAATAAAGCTTTTCAAATATTAAATAGAAATTGTACTTTAGGATTCCTTATTCATTGACCATAAATTGTAAAAATTATAGTATGGAAATATCCCAAAAAAAAAAACTACTACACTTTTATATCATTTTAAAGAAAGAATTTTATCTGGTTTTTAAGTGGTTTAAGGAAGAAGAATATTTTTTAGTTTTACTTTAGGTAGGTACTATTTTTTTTGGTAAACTATTTTAACTTGATATCGCTATCAGTATTTCTTCTTTCATTTCTTTTTATATTTAAGAAAATTTTGTTTTCTTATTAAAGTTTTGATAGCATGCAGTCATATTAGTTTCTTCATATGGATAATGAATTTTATAAATAATTAACGTTTATTGTATAAACTGTGTAAAAAAACTATTGTTAGTTAATTTAGACTTCAATTCAATGTTCCTTTGAATCTCAAAAGCTTTTATTCACATTTAGTAATAATTCTATGTAGTTATTTATTTTTTCACATAAAATTATTTGTACCCAAGACTGCCTTAGTTGTTATAACTTTAATCAAGTATGGCTTTTTTAAGAGTGAGTAGATATATTGCTCTCTTTTTGGGCGAGCAGTCATTTATCCACATCCACGTTGAGTTCTCTGGTGCTTGTAATGTTTTATAGTGGGCATGTATGCAGATTTATTCGCGAGCAATTTAATAAACGACAGCAGGTCTCTCATCCTTGCTTGCCTTATGCCTCTTTGATTTTATCATTAAATGATAAAATGCAACGATAATGCTGCGATGGAAGGTAATATACAAAAGCTACTTCTGTACAGAGCATTGATTCACCAATGACAGGGAACACTCGCTGATGACTCAATTATATTATCTCATAAATTATACAGAAAATGCAGAGTTTGATAATACAGTGACAAGAATCAAAATGATATGAATTAGTAAAAACGAAAGTCTTTTGATTGACAGGGATGTTGAAATTAAGAAACAAGAAGTGTCTAAATTATTTTTGCTACTAATTAATTATTGAAACTTTTTAAAAATAGTTGTCCAAAATCCAGATATAAGAAATTTTCTTTCTTTTCCTCTTGTTTTCTCTTTCTGTTTTGTGCATAACGTACCATGAGAATTAAAGTGTTCTGAACAGTGGCAGCTCATGATGATGAATCGAAGTGGATTTGTTGATACAATGACAAGAATCAGAATGGTAACAATTAATTGGCAAATAGTAATTTTCTTTGATCGTCAGGGATGTTAAAATCAAGAAACAAGAAGTATCTAAACTAATTTTATTACTGATTAATTATAGAAACTATTAAAAAATAGATGTCCAATATCTAGATGTAAGAAAGTACTGTGAATAATCCCACATCAAAACTCAAGTGAAAAATTAGGGCGGCGCTGCCCCCCCTCTAAAATAATTACATTCCCCCATAATTTTGGATGGATAATCTAAGTGTTTCCTCTGGAAGAATTTCTATTTATTTCTTCTCGTTGTTGAATTCCAAGGAGGTATTACAGACAGTCTCCAAAATAAATCCCAAGTAGAAAACTGCAGCGGTCTTTCCCTTAAAAAAAGTTACCCGCTCTCCCTTAAAGTTTAAATTATTCTTTATTATGTTCAAGATGTTTAACTGTTTTATAAAAGTTGTTTTGTGGCGAAAAATGCTTCCCTTGCCCGTATTCCATTTGTTTAGGTTAGATTAGGTTAGGTTAGTTATTTTCAATGTTTTTAGTAGGTACATCTTAAACTTTAAAGGGATGTTAGTTTTTTAAGAAGTAACCGTTTACCGTTATTAATTAGAGTATTACTCCAAAGACGATTTACAATACCCCCAAACACTTCCTAACCCTCCCCCATACAATCGTAAGTTTTTTGTTTTATTAAAATATTTATAGGGGTGTTACTTTTCTTTTGGAGGATGCCCTCCGCAATTTTTCATCTGACGTTTTTTTAAATTGGTGGCCCCTATCAATTGAGGCTGAAAATGTAACCTTCATCTTTATTCATTCTTTTTTTTATAAAAATAACGAGCGCCACTGTTTAATATGTGCAAAGATTTAAATATAAATATTTATCACGATTTGTTGAAAACGTAAATTTAAACTTTTATGCAACACCTGTATAAACATTGGCTAATTAAATTGAACTAGCATTAGTTAGCAAACTAAAAGACTTTTGTACACAATCATAGTTAGCGAGTAAGTAATAAGAGTACTTGTAGGTATTGTTTATTGTGTACTCATTTTTTTCAGCGCCCTGGGTATTTCCATTTTTGAAAACAATGATTTTGTTTACTCGTTTGCATACGGCATGTATAAATAGTGCACCTTGAACTATTGGTCAAGGTTTGGACCTTGAAATTTGTTGCTGTATGTAAATAAATACCTATCTACCTTTGCTTCTAGTGGACAAGTTTTATATAAAAAAAGTAGAGCTTAACGTTATTTATTGGTGCAGTTCTCAACTGGCGCCGTAAGTGCAAAAGGATAAATTTGATATTCAAATCTGTTTCAAGAGTAGTACAGGGGCGTACCTAATACATAATATATAAGAAGTTCTTTAGAGCAGACTTTCTTAACATTTTAGTACTTAGCTGCTTTTCAAAATCCTATGGAACTTCTTTTTAATAGAAACAACACACGTCACACTAATTTTGACCCCTAGATAGCTAGAGGGATCTTATAACTAGTTCATCTCGATTAATAGTCACCAAATATTAAATACTTAAAATATCTATTATTTCAACAATAAAATTTCAATAAAGCATAAAATTTCTAAAATGAAAAAGCGAACAAATATTTTGTAGTAAAATTATTGGAATGGAAATTTGAAAATATTTTTGTATTTTATAGGATTAGAGATTAGATTCCAAAGAATAATAATAAATGATGTTAAAAAGGCTAACCAAAGATTCGCTTCAGTCACAACGTGAATGTGAACTTCCTTGGGGTCCATGGACCTTAAATGAAGACATCCTGCTCTAGAGATAAAGTAATAGTAGATATTTTGCTTTTGGAAAGGGGTGTCTTCTTTAAGACTTTTCAAAAGAAAATTATTCTATGATATCTTCCCCCATAACGATTGGTTATCAATTTTAGAAAATTTTACATTTTGCACTTTCCTAAAACCTGATTATATAAAAATTGCGATATTACAATTGGAAATAACAACAAAAATTTATTTCAATATTTTCCAACTCTTCATCAATTTCCAGTAAATCCTTATCCTAATACTGGAATATGATGAAACCTCTTCATAATTTTTGGATGCTTTATTATATACGTATTTCCTTTATTTGCACATAAAAATCTCTTGAGTTTCATTAAACAATAATAAAAAATGGTGACCAATAGACTGACGTAATAATTACCCCCATCAGTTTCTGATATTGTTTATTGAGTTGTCTAACAAGTTATTTTAGTGGTTTAATGCATAAATTGGACGAACATTTGGGAACCCTCTATTGTTAATTTGTTATAATTTTAAAAGGAAACTTTTTAACAGTATTAGTAATTAGTACCCAGAAAATTATTTTTGAGGGTTAGTATTATATCCGACTTTTAAAAATCGGTCGGTTACGCTCCTGGACGTATGTTCGATAATGTAGTTTGCTCATAATAACGTAAGAGCATCGAGGTGTTTTATTCGCACATACCTAATTGCTTCGATAACGTTTTTACTACATTCGAAAGAAATTGTAAATTATTTATGAGGATGTGAATACATTACTGAAAAGACGTCTAACGTAGACACACATAATGGTTATGTATATTTACACAAGCCAACAGATACATAGTTGTTGCTTATAATGTAAAGGTAGGTTAATAAAAATGCCAATGTTTTCTTACTTTTTTGCGAAAATCTACCAATTTGTACAATTTCTACTTTCCGGATGAAAATTGCAACCCTTATAGGTACAACAATAAAGTCCAAAAGGTCAGGATTACACCCTTCGGCCTTTTAAAGTTAAAAATGTATACTATCTAAGTACCTATTGTCTAATTTTTTTATAGTGATATCTGAGACAATAAAACTTTCAAAAGATTTTGACCTTTGCAGAAGCAAGTCATTAGCAGGATCCAAACATTGTTTTATTGACTGAGACGTAACTTAAAAAAAAAAAGAAAATAGGCTGAAAATTTCTACTTTAAAGAAGGAAAATAATAAAGTATAAATAAAGAAACTTTTACCTAATAGAAAAATTTAATGTCGCTGTGGAGTAAACTAAATTTAATAAATAATAATTTTCTTGACTAAATGTACCTCTACCTTTTGACGTTTTACATTTTAACACTTTTTAGTAAAAATTAATATCCTAAAGCGAAACAAGAAATCGCTTCTTCCTATATTTAGAGGAAAATTTGCACCAATGTGTTAAATATCGAATAAACAAACACTTTAGCAAATTATTTTGCGAGAGACCAGTTTCCACGTGTTCCTTACTTTATAAATGAACAAATTTCCAAAACCGTTCAAGTAATAATGCGAAACTGTTATATGGTGTTTACTTTTATTTAGTGGTTAGCAGGAACCACCGCTTAAACAATTTTAGATTCCTTTTAATTTTTCAAACACACTATGAAATTTAATAAAATATTACATTAGTTGAATTAAAATATTAAACACCAAAAATACTCATGTACAGGGTGATTCATTATAATGTCGCCCCTCTTTAACTTTGTTATTTGGAGTGTCACAAAAAAATTTAAAGTATGGTTATGTAGGTGCTAAAATATACTTTTTCTCTATTTATAACAAATATTTGAAAAATGATCAGTATACAGGGAAAACCAAAAAGTTCATTTTTTTAAATGGATCACCCTATATATGAATTTATTTTTCGATTCCTCGTAAAATTCTAAGCATAATTTATATAACATACCGTATCTATAGCTAAATTCAATAGTTTCTGAAATATTCGCATTTGAAACGCTATCATCAAATATTTTATTAAACAACAACAAACCAAGAAATCTAACAATAAATAATATAACAAAAACAATTTTTGCTCTACCGGGCCTCCACTTTCTTCAACACATTGCATCAGGGTTCTTCGCATTTATGAATGCTGGGTTGTTTTCATTTAAATTATTAATTTCATTCCGTATCAAATCTTTAAGATGATCGAGGTTTTCAATTTGGTGGTTGTATACACGGTTTTTTTATACTTATAACGTCAGTGTTAGTTATTTGTTTTCAATAAAAAGCGTGGTGTCCTAGGACTTCTTGATTTGTAACAATTTTTTAATAAAATATTTTATGATATATTATTTCAGAAACTATTGAATTTAGCTATAGATACGGTATGTTATATAAATTATGCTTAGAATTTTACGAGGAATCGAAAAATAAATTCATATATAGGGTGATCCATTTAAAAAAAATGAACTTTTTGGTTTTCCCTGTGTACTGATCATTTTTAAAATTTTTGTTATAAATAGAAAAAAAGTATTCTTTAGCACCTACATAACCATACTTTTAATTTTTTTGGGACACTTGAAATAACAAAGTTAAAGAGGGTGACATTATAATGAATCACCCTGTACAGTAAGACCTCACCCCCCTCGCAATGTTGAGCGTTATACGAGACACTGTTAAATGAGTAAAAAATTGTTCAAGTATTCTGTCATTTAGTTCTTTTAAAATTGTTTTTATAACATTGCAGTTCTAATTGCAGAGGTCTTTGCACTTGTTACTGATAATAAAAAATTTTTATACTTCAAAATTGCCCTTATAATTTACGTTGATAAGACACTTTTTCGTGTTTTTTTATTATCGTCTATATTAAAAACCAAAAATTATAATATTTGTTACTACGTTTATACACACTTAAAATAACAGCAACAAATGTTTGAAATGAAACAAATACAATTTAGATCAATTACTTCGTACCCAACCAAATTATTAAAATAAAAACTAAACGGAGCAGCGTTAAGTGGAATCGTATTGTATTTTGTATTTGGAATTTTGTTATCTCATTATAACTCATTTATTAATTTGCAAAGCGACAATTTATTGGCATAGAGTTAGAGTTTGGACTTACTGACCTTTTTGTCCTTATTAAATTTTAATAATAAGTATTAACATAACCCTGGAGTAGAGATTACAGGTAGTAATTTAGGTCAAGAAGTGTATAGGTGTGCAAATTACTTACGCTCACCTTGGCTTTCTACACGTAAAAAACCGTTCATTTACTAAATTTAATTAACCTCTGTTCTTAAGTTTCTTTTGACGCATTGATTAACCAGAATCGACCATGATGTTTTTTCGACAAAAGTTTATTTATAATTCCCGCTAGTTTTGCATTGAACAGACACCGGAAGTATTAAGCGCGATGCAAATTTAACGTCATTGAGTAAATTGTATATCGTGATCAGGCACATGCAAACACCACTGACCTACATAACGGCGGACACGCGCAAGTATGAGTTAAGATTGATATGATTACAAACAACAACGTAAAAAAAACAGGTAACTCCAATTACTTAAAACACCATAAAACTTAATCATTATTCAAATTTAAGAGAATATTTCCCATAGGAACGTGAATAAATAATTTATTATGTAGCATTTCTTGTTAAAAACATTAAACTTTTGGGTGTTTCATTCCTACCAAATCAATGTTGGTGGATGGTTCTGTCTATCCGGCCTACACTTTAGTGCAAAGTCGGAGGGTAGGGCGGAAGGCCCTTTTCAGCCTCTTTTAGGAATAGTGGGAATGGGTGGGTGGTGTGGTTTGGGAGAGAAATTTGAGACGGACGAAATGAAGACAGAAGAGAATTGAAAGACTATCTGTGGAGTATTTATCATGGATAACTGTGAAGAACTTATTTTAGAATATTTGAATTTCGTCCGCGGAGTAGTAGACAGCGAAGATCTTCCACTAAACATTTCCCGTGAAATGCTCCAACAAAACAAGATCTTAAAAGTAATTCGTAAAAATTTAGTAAAAAATGTCTCGAATTGTTTGAAGAATTAGCATCAGAAGATAAAGAAAATAACAAGAAATACTTTGAACAGTTCTCCAAGAACTTGAAATTAGGAATTCATGAAGATACACAAAACAGGTCGAAATTGGCAGATCTACTGAGATATCATACATCTGCTAGTGGAGATGAATCTTGCTCACTTAAAGAATATGTGAGCAGAATGAAACCAAACCGAAAACAGATCTATTACATTATTTAGGAAAGTAAAGATCAAGTTGCAAATTCTGCATTTGTAGAAAGGGTCAAGAAGCGTGACAGAGCCAATTGACGAAAACGTCGTTCAACAATTAAAAGAGTATGATGGAAAACAATTGCTATATCTGTAACCAAAGAAGGACTGGAACTTCCAGAAGACGAGGAAGAAAAAAAGAAGCGTGAGGAAGCCAAACCTAAATTCGAGGGACTTTGCAAAGCAATGAAATCGATCTTAGATAACAAAGTAGAAAAGTAGTCGTTTCCAACCTTTTAGTCGAGTCCCCATGCTGTATTGTTACATCTCAATATGGATGGACTGCAAACATGGAACATATAATGAAAGCACAAGCTTTACGCGATACTTCAACCATGGGATACATGGCTGCAAAGAAACATTTAGAGATTAACCCAGACCATCCCATAATCGAAAATCTCCGCCAGAAAGCAGAAGCCGACAAAAACGACAAAGCAGTCAAAGATTTAGTCATTTTATTATTTGAAACTGCTTTACTTAGTTCAGGATTCACTTTAGATGAACCCCAAGTTCACGCATCCCGCATTTACAGAATGATTAAACTTGGTCTTGGTAATGATGAAGAAGAACCAATGACGACTGAAGAAGCAGCAGTAAGTGATGTTTAATTGAGGAGGCACTTATATGTTTAAACTCCATTTATCACGTATAAGAAATAAAACACAAAAAATTTAAGAGTTTAACAAAATTTTTTAATATTCACGACGAATCGTTTCACCTTACTAAGACTTATTACTTTTCCTCTATCGAAAGAACATTTTGATACAGAACTTAGTTGGATCAAAATTATCGCTTATAATAACGGATTTTCTACCACAATCAGATAATATTTTAAAAAATAAACTTAAGAAAAATATTTTACGGTCAATTTACCCCATCCAAAAAACTTACAGAAGAAATCTCTAGAGAACATGGGCGTAGCTAGGGGGAGGCAGGGGGGGCACTGCCCCCCCTAGAAAGCTTGTTGCCCCCCCTGGAAAAGGAATTTGAGTTTTCGACCAAAATCTAGTTAAACCCTGTCATTATCACTCTGACTTAAAGTGAAATGCTCACGGTTCGTCTACCGCATGTGATAAGGTGAGTGTACACTAACGGTATCTTAATTCGAAAACCGCGAAATTCAAAATTGCATGGAAATAGATAGCAATGCTCAGTCCGTACACTCACCTAATCACATGCGGTAGATGGAAAATAGACGACCCGACCCACCCACTTGGAGCGTACACCGATCTCACGGCACCGTGTACGGGCCGTACATATGCCGTAGATTAATTTTTGATGGGGTATCTATTATTATCGTATAAGAAAGCATATATGAATCATGCTGATGCGCAATGAGAGGGACGGACAGAGAATATAGTATATGCCTGAGAGCGAGTCATTGGGTGTTCAGTATGTCATTTTGTGAAATAGTTGAGTGCCCACGTAATAGATGGCGATTTAAAGGTCGTAGAGTGGGTTGCCTAATAAAGAATGTTGTTAAAACTAGATGAGCTAGATGTTGAAGGCTAATGGGGAAATCCGTACGAACGTAAATATAAGTGCCGGCAAATATTATTTCGATTGAAAAACGTGAAAAAATGTGAAAACCTGATACTCATTATCATTCGAAAACAAAAAGGAAAGAATACACAAATGGAAAACGTATGCAGACACAAATTAATACAAAGAAACAGTTCCTTGTCCAATGCTTTCGGTAAGTGTTTCCTTACTGTACGATTGGTTTTATACAAATATCACATAGAAAATAATTACAGTATATTTATTTATCAATAGAATAGGCAGGTCTCAAAAATGGGTTGTTTTATATTTTCTATGGAGTATTACTTTTTTTATGTAACCTTTGTATTATACTTACAATCCATGTATTTTAAACATATTACTTGCCGAATATAGGTGATTTGATATAGTGAATTTATTGATTATTATGTAAATAAGTCCTCAAACTACCATAAGAGAATATAGAATTAATAAATTAATATTTTGAATCATTGTGGGATGTTCTGGATAGTTCTAAATTCGCGAATATTCTAATATATTTTTATAATTATTGTATTGCTGCTAGTATATATATAAATTTTGACGGCTATTTGAAAGCTGCCCCCCCTAGAAATAATCCCTAGCTACGCCCGTGCTAGAGAACTTAATAAACTTAACATACAAACCGCATTTAAATCAAGAAATACGTTAGGAAATTTACTTAAAAATAATAAGGATGCTAGTGATAGGACATCGGGTCCAGGAGTTTATTTGCTAAACTGTGGAAGTTGCCAAAAAGTATATATTGGTCAGACAGGAAGGAAGTTCTGCGAAAGAATAAAAGAACATCAAGACGCCTTCACCAAAAATAAAGACACGTCTACATATGCCAATCATCTTTTGGAAGAAAAACATCAGCCAAATTTTGAATTTAAAATTTTACACAAAGGAAACAAGGGTTACAAATGAAATCTTCTTGAATCTTTTGAAATAAATAAATACAATCATCTTAAACTTATTCTTAATGACCAATTAGACATAACTAAATCACCGTTATTAAATATTTTTCCCCCCACTTCATAATGTTGTATATTCCTGTAATTAATTTTTGTTCTGTACAATTCATCACCTGATAAAGCCTTAGTAAGGTGAAACGATTCGTCGTGAATATTAAAAATTTTGTTAAACTCTTACAACTTTTGTGTTTTATTTCTTATACGTAAGTAAGTGATGTTCCAGCCCCTATTGAAGGAGAGTCCGAAGATGCTTCAAGGATGGAGGAAGTTGATTAAACAAAATATTTTTTTTTATTTGGTTGTTACTGTAATAATCTGCCGTTTCGTTAATGTATTGGCTCGACAGTATTGTAGTTACAACTTCTTTTACCATTAGAGCCTTAACATTCCCAGTTTTGTAACATCTTTTTAAAATGTGAATTGTGTTCCCATAATTTGCCTAAATGATCCAAGGAAACCACAGAACAACTTGGACCAGTGTAGCCGGGGCCCCGGAATTGAACCGGTGACCTCCCGAATGCTAAGCAATGATCTAGACGACTAGACCATGCAGCTCGTTGCATTTCTTGTTGAAACTCCATAACCCATGGGTCTCCAAACTTTTTTGATCATCGAGCCCTATAATACAATTTTTCGAAATGTCCATCGACCCCCATAAAAGTAATTTTCTGTTAATTAAAATAAAACTTTATTAGATACTGTGTTGTACATTTATTTTTTTTTTATTTTAAACATTTATTAAATTAATGTCACATTGTGTAAGGATAGTTTTATGAAAAATATATTAATGATGAAATTTAAATACCTTAATATTTATTAAATAATAAGTAATTATAAATAAGTAGAAACAATAAGTAAAATAACTACAGATTTATTGCTTCTTAATCAATGAGATAGGTGTGCCTAGTGTTTTTTTGCAAAGTTCGCTATATTGGGTTTAAAATTGGTCAATTTTAATCTTAAATCCCCTCGAAACTCCACATTTAATTTATTTCTGTACTTAGTTAAGATTGAATTTACGTGACTGAAACCGGCTTCAACCATATGGGAACCTGGAAATGCTAGCATAAATGGCTGAGCTATTTCGTAAAGTTTTACATATTTTTGCATTATATTTATACATACTCAATTAGATATGTGTGATTTGCGTATTAAGAACTGTTTTTTCTTCGACTCCCAATCGACCCTTCCGATTCGGATCGACCCCCGCTTTTGTTAAATAGACCCCTGGGGGTTTGTATAGACCACTTTGGCGACTTCTGCTATAATCAATGGCAAAAATTTGAAGGCAAAAAATATCAAGAAATTACAATTAAATCGAAAGTTAAATTAGAATATTAATAAACTCGTCCCATACGTCTTTTAATTTTAATTCTGTCGATCTTTTAACTGAGCTGCATACAATGCAGGACATCCGTTTTATTTTATAACGAGTCGCCACTGTTAACAATTATATTAAAAACAAAAAAATTAAACAAACAATAGAATCAATAAAAAATCATTACTGCTTCTGCTGTTCTGCTAATTTGTTATTATATATATATAGGTACATATGTCAATATATTTACATAATAAATTCGAGAAATAAAGTAACATTATATTCTATTCCTTTTTGTTTCTCTAAATGAACCTGTCTAACAGGACTAGGTATATATTATGCAGATTTATGTAGATACCTCAATGTTAACTATATTATGTAAATGTTACGTGTTTTATTTTCCACTAAATGTACCTACTCACGTAAGGAAAATATAATAAAATATTGATTTCTGTTTCACAAACATTTTTGTCTGTTAAAAAGGTTACTACACTAACAAAAATATGCCACTGGCCCCAGGAATGTTAGGAATACAATAAAAAAGTTAATTATACATTAAAAATTTTTGCAATAAGTGCATAAAGTATCTTATTTTAATATTTAATACATATATGAATATTTTTATGTTGTTGTTTTTTCTTGTTTACATAGGTAAAATATTTTGGCGTGCAATGAGGTCACGGACTTAGTTATATAGTTTATGAGGAAACTACATGGGTATGTATTTTTAACAGCTCAGACACGCATAAGGCGCACATTTGATCCTTAACAGGAAGCGTCCAATCGGCAAAATAAAACGCCGTCATCCGGGCTTTGATTAATGCATATGCTACTTACGTACACCAGGCACTTTTACAGCAGAACTCGTATATAAATTAATTTTAATTCAACGAGTACATGCTACGTAACAAAGAAGTTACATAAAGAGTTTCCAAAAATTATGACTTGGTTTACATTAAGTTAAACATTTTGAAGCCATTTTGACATGGGCATAGCCAGGGAGGTGCTCTGTTCTCCTAAAATGTTCAAATGTACTACAACTTTTTTCAAAGATTTTTAAATTTTTTTTTCTGGATAAAAAGTTGAACTTCATGTATACATTTGCTTTATTATCAATCTAAAATAATAAAATATACTGTTATCTTGTCTTCAAATTCGGTCCTCTACGGACAAAATTCTAGCTACGCCCTTGCATTTTGAAAAGCTGAGAAGACAGGTGGGAGGATATAGTTTTTGGAGCTTCATAGTTAAATTGGAAGGCTGTTTAAGGGTAGCTGTTCAGGATCAAATGAAGCGGCTGTTCAGTAAATGCCCATTTACCTATTATCAGTGGCGGATTTACCAGCAGGCTGAATAGGCTAGAGCCTAGGGCGGCAGATTTTAGGGGGCGGCAAACTTTGCTCAAAAGTTTTTTTCTCTTACAGAAACAAAAAAAAAATATTATCATACACGGAAAAAAAACGAGGCTCAAAAAATCAACAAAAATTACAATATTTTAGTGCTATACAGTATACTGAATACACTAACGTCTGTATATGAAAAATTACTAAACGCTTATTTATAAAATATACTATTGTGATTTTGAGTTTTTAAAATATTCCAATAGCGTTTAAGTATTACATTTTAAATTTAGTATTTTTACCTATTTTTTTAATTAATTATTGCCATAATTTTTTCTTTAGGTCCACCCACACTATTCAATTAATGTGTAATATGTTTCACCACTTAAATATATCTATTCGAAGAAGAAATGGGATCCGAAAAAAATTGCTTAAAAATAACAATAACAAATATTATATAGATATATATGTGGAAAATTAATACTTTTCTATTGATATTTCTGATGATATTAACAACCTGTTTGAGTGTAGAATAAAAATTTAATAAATTTACACGTAAAAACTTGCATATTGTTGCACAGAATTTCATAAATATTATACATTTCTTAGAATGATGATAATTAAAAAAAAAACAATAATGATAATATTGTAATGAATAAAAGCTGTAAATATCCATTCAACGAAAGTTCTTCTTAACATTGTTACATTTTTAATCCTAATGAATTCGTATCAATATTTGTTGATTAGTCTGATAAAAATATAATACAATCATAAAGTTGCAATTTCATTGACAAAAAATTGATTGTGAATTAGGGTACTTATAGAATTGCAGGTATCAGTAGGTGCAGCAAATTTTAAATAGCCTACGGGCGGCAAATGTGTAAATCCGCCACTGCCTATTATCTATTATAATAAAGTTCTTTTAATCCTGCGGTCTTTCATTATTAAGAGCAAATAGTATCCAAACTGAAGTGATAGATTTCCTTTATGTACTTAGATGTCGACTTCTAACGATTAGTGAACGATGTTCAATATATGCTGAAGTTTCTGAACACGCCAATTCCTATTTCCCACGTACTTTTTCTTTCGTCAACTGTAACCTTTTACCGGTTTTTCATTCAGTTTTGTTAACTGGAGCCTTAATTATTTTTAGCCCTCTCAGTTTCGGCAATTCGGTTCATTAAAGGGATTTGCTTGCAGGTGTCACCGTTCCACCGATAGCTTTCGTAAACTGTGCTAATAGAGTTTGCTAAAAAACGTTAAAAAAGTTATGACAATTTTTTTAAAGTATAACACAAATTTACAGGGCCGTAACTATAAGAGATACAAAAAAATAAATGGCAATTTCTCAATGTTTTTTTTTTTGGTAATTAATCATGTCTTGGTTCACTGGATGAAAATTAATAGTCACTTGTAAAGGAAAACATGTTTTAATATTCACTAATTTATTGTAACTTAACAATTGTTTCGCTACACTGTAGCTTCATCAGAAGTACATAATTACTTAAACTACTAACGAAAACTTATCTAATCTATACTATTTTGGGTTAGGTTAGGTTAGGTTAGGTTAGGTTAGGTGAGAGGGGAAGGGGTACAAATTGAGTAATTATTTAAATCTAATTGATCGTTTAACAGTAAATCTGTTTTTTGAATTCATTTATTTCCATTGTTTTCAATAATGATAAGATTTTATTGTTTGTTTCTGTATGTAAACTAACATATTTTGTATTAAAATTATGATTTTCTAAAATTAGGTGCTTTGTGTAGTTTTTTAAGTTTAAATGACCTATAATGTTCGTTCACTCTTTTTTTGAAATTTCTTTTTGTTTTCCCTATATAAATTTTATCGCAAAAGAACCACAATTTAATTTGTAAATACCTTTATCGTTTTTATCTTTATTATTTTTTATAAATCTAGAAATTGAATTATTAGTTTTGAATGCAACGTTAATGTTGTTTTTACATAATATTTTTTTAATAATTTCTGAGGGGTAACCTAAATAGGTTATTGAGACGTATTTTTTATTTTCAATATTAAAATAAGGATACACTCATTGTATAGCTAATTTAAATTTAATTTTATTTAATATTTTTTCTACCAAATCATTACTGTAGTTGTTAGTAGTAGTAAGTCTCCTTTCATTTTTAAGTTATAAAGCTAAGTTGAAAATTTCGAGTTTTTACAACATGTCTATATCTTGGTTCTTTTTAAGGTATAGTTAAAAAGATATTTAATTCTCTCATGGACATGGAGTCGCATTCGACGTTTTGAAGCATTTACTAATAAAAATAATATTTTACCCTTCCTTTTTGTGATTGAGTTCAATAGGACTCTTATGGCACTGATCACCCTTTTTGACATTTTACAATTTCCATTTCTTCTGAAATTTAAAAAATTACGAAAAGTTCTGCACTTTGGAATGCTTTACTTCAGGCAATAATAATTGTGATATTGTTTACCTAATTTGTAGTTATTTTACCTTTCTTGCTTATTCACTTCATTCCTTGGTTTTTGGAGCCATAAATGAAGATTGTCCAATATAATTTCAAGTACATTATGGTGTCTTTTTTGGTGTTGGTTTAGATTTATTTTTAATAAATTCATTGCGGTTTAGAGACAAGTATTTTTCCTCTAATTATAATTGGACTAAGACTGATAAAATCCTGAATCTTTTGTTATAATCATTTGTAATTGATTAGCCATATTCTTGTAATTGTCATGACTGATTTTATCAAATATTTTTGTTTTTTTAAAGTCGCCATTGTCCATGAAAAATAAAACGAACCTATGTACACGAATTAGCTGGACTGAATGCAACCCCCTAAATATGTCTCAATTTGCAGCTTTGTACTAAATAAATTAATGTGTGTGGTAAAGAGTTATGCGGATTTCCGAAGAAGTGCACAGAACTGCCTCCTGAATTCATAGAAAATACAGTAACTCGTTCGACCAAAAACAGGAACCTAGTGCCTTCTGTTGAATGAATTGTATTGTCATTGTGAATTGTACGATGAGGAAGTCGGTGAACAAAAATAAAAGTGAACTGAGTTTGGTTATTGTTATGCATGCCGGTCTGTAAGTCCTATCGCACCCATCCTTTAATTACCGGTTTTAAGGTTTACTATGCGTAACTGGGCCACAGTTCAGTGAATTAGAAACAATAGGAGGGCACATGCATACTATACATATACTTTTCCACTGGTCACATCACGAAATAGTCACATTCCTCTTTACCGAAGTTTTGGTCAACGAAGCTAAGCAGCGGATGTGACTGCTGTTGGATGTGCTTAAATAAGCGAGAAGAGGAAGCTCATTAAATCGTCTGCTAAATCAGTTAAATCGTATGCATTAAATACAATTATCGCAGTTTTGAAGGAAATTGACCTACTAAAATAAGAAACACCCTGATTTTTTTATAATGGTTTGTGCGTATTGGTAGGGTTGAGGCTAAAAAGTTTTCTAATATTCAAAACTGAAATTTAATTTAATGCTGCTTTCAAATTCAATCAAAATTGGTAGTTTTATAATAAATTTAATGACAACGTATTAAAAATAAATTTCTTTCTTCTAAAAAGGAGATGAATTCATTTTCAGTGCCTTACACCTAAAAGTTTATCTAAAAATAATAATTATGTGCAATGTCGCAGCTTTATACGGCATAATTGAAATAAAAACACGTTGTTTTTCTGTGAAAGTATGACACTGTCCCTGCACTTCATTAACACATTAAGTGTACGAAATGTTTAAACGAAAACTTTAATTAAATAGACAAACAACCGTTCGGCTAATTAGCAACTTAATTGTACAGTTTAAATTAATGATAATTTGAAAAGGTGCGAAAATAAAATACATACACATACAACATTGTGACCCGTAAATTTTCTTGATTTAATTATCCTCCGCTATTATCTTTCTTAAAGAAACTGTTATTTTCTCAGCAATTTCATTAATCACAAATGTTTTATTTTTTAATACCCAGTATAACAAAAACTTTTTGTTTACAAAATCTTTTAACCGAGTTACAAAAGAAAAATAAATGAGATGAACAATACAAACTTCTGCAGTTGGTTCCTGGGAGCTACAGGCAGCTCCTGGATTTTCGATTCCCGCAGGACAACGCGTCTCAGCTCGCTGTAACAAACGGCGCGCTCTGGAATCTAATTAGTACGCCGACGGAGTTTCATTACAACGATTTTATTAAACCGGAACGACGTTCATCCAATGCAGCTGGATAGTGACGGCTACCCTCGACATACGAAGGGAACCTAATGAATATTTGTTGTAGAGATTCGACTGTATGTCTTACGGGTGCTTGCACATTTATTAGATTTGACCTACGCCAGGAATTTCATTTAGCAACTGATTCATTGGCTGAGCGTTTCGAAAATGCCATTCTAATATTATAAGGGTTGTAGAGTTTATTTCCGTATTACCATAGAGCGATTGTCGATATTATTTAATAAATTCATCAGACGTTTCGTCTCAAACTGCGGAGACATCTTTAGTGGTCTGCGTCAATGAAATTAAAGCGAACAAAAAAAACTTTTAGGTGTTTCGTTCTCACCAATGTTGATGTGCGGACTGCCCCTCCGCCCTACACTTTAGTGCAAAGTTGGAAGGTAGGGCGGAAGGCCCTCTTCAGTCTCCTTTAGGAATAGTGGGTGGCGGTTGGGGGAAGAAAGTTGAGACGAACGAAATGGAGACAGAAGACAATTGAAAGACTATCTGTGGAATCTTACTGCCCAGCGTTTGCCTAAATGATCCAAGGAAATTACAGAAAAACTTACACAAAGGCACTTGACCCTGGTGACCTGATTCGTAGGGTGTATACCCCTGATATCTTATATTAACGCTGCAATTTCATATACAATGTTAAGGAAACCTACTGAAGATGATCTTTGGGACGAAACGTCAGGTATATTTATTTAATACATATGACGACGACTAACGAGTCCTGAAAAAAGTACAAGCACATAACATTAATAGTATTTACTACATGCAATAGTAGTTATAAAACTAATTCTGGTATATAGTATATAATTATCCTTATTTGGGATGGCTGTTCGAGTACTAGGTGTAACTAACTAGCTAATAAAAAACAAATTTAGGGCTCTTATTCGTAATTAAATGCGTGCAAAGTTGTAATGTACGTTTAGCACGCAAGATGCAACACGTTTTCTCACGGTGAACACACCGACAACACCTGGTTCTCATCCTATTTCTTCGACGTCACGATTTCCTTTCAAACAACTCAAAGAATTTCTCTTGAATCCGTTTTGTTAACAGAACGCTTGTAACAACCCGGTAAAATAAAATAAAAAAAAAAAGAAGAATGTTAGAAATTTGAATGCGTTTAACAACACCTGTGTCTATTAAGTCATCACGTAAGTACCTAGTTGATAACAATGAAAATAGGGTCTTAAAGAAGCGGCAAAGTGTATTTAACTTAGTCGGAATGTTGTACAATAGATACATATTATCTTACAGTAAATATTTGAAATATTTTTAACAAAGGGAAGAAAAAGGTCAACACTGAACAAGTGATATTCTTATAGAAAGTAGGTCGTTTTATACACAAGTATTTTGTAGTTCTGTGGAAAAAAGAGTCATTAATGTACATTATGATTCTTTCTGTATTTTATTTTTTAAAGTAACTTTCTTTTCCTTAAATCCAAGCCAAAATGAATATTTTAAATGAATGTTTAGCAGATGAACAGTTTTTGGAATAACAGTTAATATGTATATGTAGCTAACGATTAAATATAATTATTAATTAGACAAGTAAGAAAAGCATAGAGATATTCAAGATCTCAAATTAACTTCTTAATTAAAAATAGGAGTGAAACGAAGATATAGAAGAAGTGGAAAGGAAGAGGAAGCGGAAGAGAAAGGAAAGAGGAAAGAAGAGAGGAGTGAAAAAGGAAGAAGAGGAGGTGAAGAAGGAAAATGATGAGGATAAAGAGAAGGAGGATGGGAAGCAGAAAGAGAAGGAGAAGGAGGAGGATGGGAAGCAGAAGGAGAAGGAGATGGATGGGACGCAGAAGGAGAAGGAGAATGAGAAGGAGAAGGAGAAGGAGAAGGAGAAGGAGAAGGAAAGGAAAAGGAGAAGGAGAAGGAGAAGGAGAAGGAGAAGGAGAAGGAGAAGGAGAAGGAGAAGGAGAAGAGAAGGAGAAGGAGAAGGAGAAGGAGAAGGAGAAGGAGAAGGAGAAGGAGAAGGAGAAGGAGAAGGAGAAAGAGAAAAAGGAGAAGGAGAAGGAGAAGGATAAGATAAATAAGGAGAAGGATAGGAGGAGAAGGAGAAGGAGAAGGAAAGGAAAGGAAAGGAAAGGAAAGGAAAGAAGAAAGGAAAGGAAAGGATAAGAAGGATGAAGGATAAGGAGAAGGAGAAGGAGAAGGAGAAGGAGAAGGAGAAGGAGAAGGAGAAGGAGAAGGAGAAGGAGAAGGAGAAGGAGAAGGAGAAGGAGAGAGGAGAAGGAGAAGGAGAAGGAGAAGGAGAAGGAGAAGGAGAAGGAGAAGGAGAAGGAGAAGGAGAAGGAGAAGGAGAAGGAGAAGGAGAAGGAGAAGGAGAAGGAGAAGGAAAGGAAAAGGGAAGGAAAGGAAAGGAAAGGAAAGGAAAGGAAAGGAAAGGAAAGGAAAGGAGAAGGAAAGGAGAAGGAAGGAGAAGGAGAAGGAGAAGGAGAAGGAGAAGGAGAAGGAGAAGGAGAAGGAGAAGGAGAAGGAGAAGGAGAAGGAGAAGGAGAAGGAGAAGGAGAAGGAGAAGGAGAAGGAGAAGGAGAAGGAGAAGGAAAGGAAAGGAAAGGAAAGGATAAGGATAAGGATAAGGATAAGGATAAGGAAAGGATAAGGAAAGGATAAGGATAAGGATAAGGATAAGGAGAAGGAGAAGGAGAAGGAGAAGGAGAAGGAGAAGGAGAAGGAGGAAGGAGAAGGAGAAGGAGAAGGAGAAGGAGAAGGGAGGGGAAATTAGGACCTGCAACCTTATCCTTTTCTTCTTGAAGAGTTTCCTCTCTCCCTCCTAGGTTTTGGTTTATCCCTATAGTTTGGTTTCGATCGACATGGAAATGGTCTTGCTTTCAGATAATGGTCTCTAAAAAACATATTTATCTGATATGTATACTTGTCATCTTTACATGTATGTTGGTAATTCTTTATTAATTCACATGGTGACATAGTTTATGTGAGATAGATTAATTTATAGCTTATTGGTATAAACGCAAGTACAAATCGAGACTTAAAATTAAATCTAATGACCTGACTATAAATGTAAATCTTTTCCAACTGTCAGATTTTAATAAGTTAATTAACCGTTCACCGACAGGAGCTGTTCAATAAAATAATAAGATAGTAACGAAAGAAGTGTAAAGTAAAACAGGAATGGTAATAAGAAATACTTGAGAAACAAAACAAAATAAAACAAGACTCTGTGTGACCAATTAAATATGTGGATTGCATCGCTTTGGTTGGCGATCGAAATCGTAGAATACACTTTCATACACACACTTGTACTTATCGTTAACTATATCGGTGTTTGTATTGCGGATCGGTATTTCAATTACATTTATAAATTAATATCGTAAAATCGGTTTACTAGTTGGAGTTGGTTGGTCTTTCTGCCTGTTGCATATTTATGATATACATATTTCTGTATGTAAGATGCAATGCAAAGGTTATTGTGAAAGGAAATGTGCCATACGTGTAATTGAAAGGGAAAAATCAGTTTTATGCCATTAGCTTCTATGGAGAAGTCCGTTTTGATGCATATTTACAGTACGTTATGTACATTAGAGGAATGTAAAATCGTAATATGTAATTTGATTAAAAGAGAATGTTGCTCATATATGGAACAGATACCTTTTAAATAAATTATTTATTAAACGAAGGGGGAACATTTGAACGTTAGCTTCTTTAGAAAGTACCTATTAGCATTTTATAATTTTTATTGATAATTTATTGACAATAAGGATATATAACCATTAAAAAATAAATTTAAATAAATAATCCCTGAAACCATTTTCATTTAAGTTATTAATTTTTCTATGGAATTGTCAAAAAGTCTTGGGATATTGAATTTCCAAGGATGTGTTGGATGCAAATCACTTACCTCTTTACATTAAATGATTAGTATCTCATAATAATTTAAAGAATATTCTATTTTAACTTGTATATTAGGGAAATGTAACTATAGGAAAAAAACGCACTAATTCTTTCCAGAAGTAAATCCTGTTCAATCCCTTTTCGTTGAAGTTTTAGATTTTTTATGGAACTGTCAAATGGTCTGGGGATGTTGAATTTCATAATGAAGTAGCTGTATTGAATGTAGCTCACTTACCCGTCTACATTCAATGATTAGCATCTCATAATAATTTAAAGAAAATTGTATATTAAGGGGATGTATCTATTGAAAAAACAGGAAGTTCCTACAATTTACAACAATTTTGTTCTGAAAATCAAAATAAGTGTTTTGGCTTTCCCTATACTATCTTAAGTAAAAATGTATAAACTATCTTGTAAACTATATTTTGAAAAGTTTTACTTTACATTATCATAAATCATAACTTTTTAACAACATTATTTATCTACTAAGAACCACCCACAGTTTTCCCCTGAAATCCATTAAGTTAATTTAGGCATTTCAGAGATAAAATTGAATTAAGCTGAAACATCCCTTAAGCTCAATATCTTGACGTAGGCTGCTTGAGCCGGTATTAGGTGTTTTAAAGGTCATTTAAGTGGTTCGGACTGTCAATAATGAAGGTACATTTTGGAGTGATTTTGTCAGGTAAAGAATCAACCTGTGTGTGAATGTTGTTTTGAAAGACACCTGTGCTTGTATCCCAACCACAGGATATCGGCGCCACCACCCTCGGAGTTCCACAATGGGTGTCTCGGCTGTTGTGAACTTCGTGCACCGAGATACCTTTATGACGGACCATTCAACAATAAAGCCATTAGCAACAGGTACCTACCTGCACTAAATCGAACTAAGTGTCTCGCAGTTCTTGCGCATTGAAAAGCGAGGTTTGAAATATTTCTAAATTGCTTATAACTGAATCACTTTATTATGACAAAATATTGTCGACATTTTACGTAGCTCTAAAATACAATAAATCCTAATTCGTACCTGATTTCTAAAATATATATTACATGTTTTCTTCTTCAGAAATATGCCACGTTTATGGTAGCACTTAAGTGGTTTATGCGGATGTCTAAAGTTTTATGATGGAATTGATTCCTGGTAAAAGTTCAGGTACTCACTTCCCCAAACAAAATTATATGTATGGTATAATAAAAGTACAGTATAGGTTGATGGATGATGGTTATTACTGAGTTATTATCTACTTCATGAAGAAACCGCGTATATTTTTAACATCCCTCTATACAGTTACTCCTTATAATGGACAATGACGCAGGTCGAAAGCAATAAATTATTTTATTATATACTACATTTTTAAAATAATTTAAGCGAAAAATATAGAAAGTAAAACTGATTTCCATTTTATGGCAGAAATTTGGACTCCTCTTCAAATACTTGATGTAGGTACTCTTTCTGAACTAAAAAGTTAATAAATTCACCATCCTTAAAAGTAGATTCTTTCTTAATTAAATGGCACACCCCTATGAAGAAATTTAAAAATACGATAATAAAAACATGAAAATAATCGTGTCACAAAAAAAATAAAATTGCACAATAGGTTCTTCCGCGAACGTGATAAATTTGGTTGAATTAAACAGACCATTTACTTATTTATTATTGCAAGGAGTCAAAATCCGCTTACAAGATCATCAGTGGCGTCAGTCTATGCAAGAACTCCATGTACAACTGGTACAATGGAATCAATTAACTTTTTTTGCGTTCTGTATCAAGGATACACGTATATATCAGCATGCACGATCGGCAATAAATTGTTTTACAATGCTGTTTAGTTATTGGCTTTACCATCTACCAGTCGTGACCGACCAAAAATGTATTTACTATGAAATTTGAATCGCAAGGACCGATCGTGGTGGCCCGGAGCCTGGAACTAATCTTTGCTGAACGCTCGAAATAATAATTTTAAAAAAATGAACAGAAAAAAGTTATAAATGAATGTGGGAAAACAATTACCTTCTGAAGTAACTTGAGAAGTTAATTTCGGTAACAGAAAATTTTAATTCAGCTCAAATTTAATGACTCACACACCAAAAACAAACACAAAGTTTTAATTATCTACAAATTAATTTATTGTAATCTATAATAATTATTTTTGCACACAGTGGCTTCTTCAGGTGGAAGAATAATATTGTGGATTACAATAAATGTATTTGTAACTAAAAGTTTGTGTTTGTTTTTGCTGTGTTTTCAATTACGGATTTACAAAGTAAGTAGTGATAAGCAAAGCAAGGCCAAGACCAAGATTCGGATAGTCTTGGGCTTGGTCTCGGTCTTGTTTACTCAGTCTTGGTTTTGGTCTTGCTCAAATTCGTCTGGTCTCGGTCTTGGTCTTGGTCTTGCTGAATTTCGTCTGGTCTTGCTTTTAGTCTTGGTCTTGCAATAAGTAAGGTCTTAACGAACAGTTTTCAAAAAATTTTGTAAACATGTTTTCGTTTGGCAAACATTTTTAAACCTAAATTCACTATCCACAAATTGAAAAAAAGTTCATTAAGATGTTATTGTTTATTATTATTCAATAATAAAAAGATAGTCTTAAATCAATTATTAATTTATGGAGTATTTAGTGATGAGAAAAGAAAGACCAAGACCAAGACTCGGATAGTCTTGGGCTTGGTCTCGGTCTTGTTTACTCAGTCTTGGTCTTGGTCTTGCTCAAAATCGTCTGGTCTCGGTCTTGGTCTTGCTTTTTCGCAAGACCAAGACCAATTTTGCTCATCACTAAAAGTAAGATGCCTCATCGATTCAATTTTTAATGAGTCACGTTGTTCGATATTTTTAGGATAGTCCAATTAATATGAACAATTAAGAAACGATCACAGCAAAAAAAATACAACGATGTTCACAAATTGAATGGTAGCCATAAAAAATGCATGGAAATCAGTTCTAGGCACTAATTCTAAACGTTACTCATCGTTACCGGTTAAAGTTGATATTGATGAAAAATTCCTTTTCTTGTTAAACAATACAAAATTGGAAAGACTTTATTACCATGAACTTATCCAATATGTTTCTCATTGTCATGAAATTGACGATAGTGAAGTTTGGTGATCTTTAATGAATTTGAGGATGGAAAAGAGTTTTTCCCTGGTTTAATAGAATGAAAATGGGTAGAATTCGTTAAGCATCAGGACTGATCCTAAAGTTTTATTATACTCAAGGGATGAACTCGAAAGAAGTGAAAAATGTTATTTCTTATTCAATAAAATTAAATTGGAAAAACTTCATCAACAACAAGAAATTGCTTCAAAAGCTTGTTGATCTTTGAAGATTGTGATGCATTTTGATCTTCAATGGACGAATCTAAGGAGGGTGAAAAATATCTTTTCTTATCAAATAACATGAACCTGTTGCAAAAATCTTATTACCAGAAATTTATTCAATGCCATACTCATTTTCAATGGATGAAATTGATGGTATTTTAGCTTTCTGACCTTTAATGACTAAGCTTAAAGACGGTTGTTTAATAAAATGAACGTACGGTATTAAGTTACAAGAACTGAGCTAAAAGCTTGGCGATCTGCAGTGGATGAACTTACCGAAGCGAAGAATGCTTTTTCTTATTTAATAAAATGAAAATGGAAAGACTTCATTTTTTAGGAACTATTGCTGATATTTATTAGACGAACTTGAGGCTAGCATAACTTTCTGATCTTTATTGGATTAATTTAAGGATGGTGGAAAACTCCCTTTTTTGTTAAATAATATGAATCTAAAAATACTTCATTACCAGAATTTTATTTAATGTTTTTACTATCGATTAATGATATTGAAGTTTTCTGATCTTCAATAAATAAACTTGAGGGTGCTGAAGAATAATTTTTCTTGTTTAATAAAATAAAAAATGGAAAGACTTTGTTAAGCATCAGGAATAATTCTAAAACTTGATAATTCTTGAAGAATGAACTTAACGGAAAAAAAGAATGTTTCTTCTTATTCAAAACAGAAAAATTGAATCAACAACAAGAATCTGGTCCAAAAGTGATGAAATTGATGGTGGGGAGGCTTGCTTATTTTCAATAAATAAACTCGAAGGTAGTGAACAAATTTTCTCCGTGTTTATGCAATGTCTTTCTCATTTTCAATGGATGAAATTGACGTTGTTGAAGTTTGATCACCTTCTATAAACGTTTTTTCTTGTTTAATAAAATGAACGTGAAAGGACTTCACTGAGCTTGCTCATTTTCAATACATGAACTTAACAGTGGTAGATTCTGCGTTTCTTGTTTTATAAAATGAAACGGAATGATTTCATTAAAATAAAAAGTTTGTTGAATTTCAATAATTGTAGTGTTTGGTTACCATCTTTAATACTTTTGTAATATTAACAAGCAGAAACAATTTGATTTATAACCGCCAATATTACTAACTAATTAAAGAAATTAAATAATTAATCCAAGCTTTACAAAATACAGTTAATACAGGTACAATTTTTAACTATTTATTTATTGTGCGAAGGAAATACATATGCGCGTACGGTACGTGCACCTTAATATTTAACGATAAAATGTTTCTTTAACACACGTAACATTTGATGGCTAGGATCAATGAGAGTTAAGGTCGGTCAGATCAAAATTAAGTGAAAGTCCACGACCTGACTAAGCTGAATAAGCGTAATAATAATTTGTCAAGATTACTATTACTTTTTGCGATTATCCGGCAGCTGCGTGGTTTCAACTGTAGAAGGCGGATTTGCTAATTAGTGTTAAGTCTTGAGAAACCCAGTCAGCCGCTCACCAGATCTCGCAGGTGTTCGTTCAATCGCTGTTTCTTCACTGCCTACGTTATTATAGGTTCGTTCGACTTTGGTACCGTTTCTATGGGTTTTTTTACATACTTTTTTATGCTATACGTTGTACTTATAACATCAAGAGAACCAAACTGTAGCCAAACAAACTGATATCATCAACGAGAAATAGTAGACAAGTGGAGGTTGATTCGTAAGTTGAGGGTTGGTCGTTTATTAATTGAAACGAACCTTTTTAAACGTCATGTGAACATATCAAAGTATGGTGATTAGTTAAGGTTAGGTTGGGTCAAAATCAGGATTTCCAAAATTTGTAACTATAGCACCTATGATGCAATGGAACACTTCCACACTTGGGAACTTTAGCGAAATAAAAAATTAAAAATGACACTTTTTAAATATTTTTTTCCGTGACATGGACGAAACAAGGTATTTCTTATGTTAAACTCAACGAAAAAGCCGAAAATGCCCTAAGACTTCTTATATCGCTCATAATTATGAAAAGCCTCGTCGATTCAATTCGCTCATAATTCTTTGCTATAAACAATTTCCGTTTTCTCATAGAATATAGCGATAGATGCATTGATTATTATTAATCTTAAATGTGATTGGAAATGTTATTGATATGTTTTATGACGATATTTTGTTTTTTAACAATGTTCAGTAACAATCAGAAAGATGTCGCATCTAGTTGATAATTTTTAATTAAAACAAATCAAAATTTTACAGTGTATCCTCAGTCTGTTTTCTCGAAATTTTAAATTGAAATGATTCTCTTTTATTAATTAGAATTAGTCCTTGTCTATAAATTTTTGTTTTACACTTCCTCTTTTGTTCTCGTTTTAGATATTGTTTTTTTTATTTATGAATTCAAAATAATAATCAAAATGTAGTTTTGTAATATTTTTATTGCAATTTTATTATTATTTTGTTTGTTTAATAAATTCTTGTTTGAGCCTCTTTTACGTATAATCAATTTTTTAATAGGTACCTATAACAGTAAAAAGCCAAATTTTCGTTTTGTCGTTATGTACATATCTAAATTCCGTTTACTCCTTACTTTTGCATAATTGTTTGATGTAGAAGTCCTAGTCATATTTGTAGTTGTTTAGAAACGTAGTTTGAAGGCAATAAATTGGTTCTGAATAAATGTAGGCACCTACCATCATTTTCCGCGTATAGGGTGAGAGTCACCTCAAAAGGAAAAAGCGGAACCCTTATAGGATCACTTCGTTGTCCGTCCGTCTGTCAAGACCCTTTTTCTCAGGAACGCGTTGAGGTATCAAGCTAAAACTTATACCAAATACTCAGGTCTATTGTCCCTTGGAGCTGTGAAAAAATCAAACTTCTAAGCTAACGCAATCAAAAGATACAGCCGTTTATGCCGCAAATTTCCGTAAATTTTCGAATCAAAACCTACAGGGTACTTCCCGTGAACTTAGAATCTTGAAATTTGGTACGAAGCAACGTCTTATAGCACAGATAAAGGAAAAATTGCGAAAACCGTAAATGTTTAGTTACATCATATAATAAAAATATTTTAAATAATTTTAAAGTTACTACCCCTTTCCTCATGAACGCGTAGAGGTATTAAATTGAAATTCATGTCAAATACTCAGGTCTATATACCTTTAAGCTGTAACAAAATCAAACTTCTATGTCAACGCAATCAAAAGAAACAGCAATTTAAGCCGCATATTTTCAAACTCGCAACTACTCGCAAGGGAATCAAAACCTAAAGGGTACTTCCAGTCGATTTAGAATCTTGAAATTTGGCATGAAGCAATTTTTTATAGCACATATAAAGGAAAAATTCCGAAAACCTTAAATTTTAAGTTACATCACATATATACAGGTTTGTACGGAACCCTCGGTGCGCGAGTTCGACTCGCACTTGGCTGGCATTTTTTCAACTTTAGCTTGGGGTTTACCTGCCCCAATAATTCTCTAACCAATCGTTTTTCAGTTTTGAATAGGGAATTTCCCTGACACATATATTTTTTTATTGTAGTTTTCTTCAACCAACGTTTGCACACTCTACTTAATATTTTGGAAATAAAATTTGTTTATTTGTGTATTTAAAAAGCGGTGTCTTATTTAAATTTTTCCCGCCCTTCCATTATAAAAATGTTCTCGCGAATGTCAATTTTTATTATTGATTTGTCACAGTACTACAATTTCAATAATTCGGGGAATTTTTATTTGGATACAAAAATTCTCTTCTATCCCTTGCTTCAACAAAATTCTTCATCAATCAAATTAGGATTAGTGATAATTGGTAATATTTTTTTAGTTCCGAAGGAAATAATAGTACAGTGGATAACGATTTCGCTTTTAATGACCTTTTGGTTATAACGACTTACCTAATACATAAGTCCCTTGAATTTAAGAAGTAATTTAAGAAGAAAATTCGGCTGTAACCACTTCGGATGTAACGCTGATTTCGGTTTTAGCGACTAATTTTAATGAACTATTAATTTCAAGATGCTAGAAATTACTCAATAAACAATCAGAGAACAACCCATTCAAGTTTTGGTGTGATGTATTAAAAAACTTGCTTAGTGATAAATAACATAACAAGCAAATCGAAAATTTAATGAAAGGTCATCTTTAAAATTTAACACAATTCCCATTATTTACCCACGGTTTTATATTGTTATATTGCATTATCAGTCCTTCAATCGTTGTTGCCAGATCCCCATAACCTAAGAAGATTACCTACAGAAAATGGAAATAATAATTAATATTTCCAAAAGTATTTTAGAATTAGCAATTTTGGTACCTACCACTTTTACGAATCCATTTTTGTTGCTTTTCGATTTTTTCTTTACATCTAAAACATTATTGACATCCATCATGTTGTTAAGTATTTGTTGATTACAACTTCTTAATTTAGTAGGTCTGTACTTACAGTATAGTCATTTTTGGTAAAACGAAAATTGTGGCAACCATGTTCAGTTCAGAAAGAGTACAATGGTTCATAATATCATGGTCATTAAGGTGCTTATCAATTCGCGCATTTGCGATCCGTGCCGTGCGTTGAACGCGGACTAGTTATCAGTTAGTAGCTTTTACAAAGGAATAAAAAAAGAAGGAATGGAATTTATCAATATTCATTAATGATGTTTCGTTACCGTATGCATTTGGATCAGCAACTCATTAACGAAATCGAAAACAGACCGATATTGTGGGACAGGACGTTATATGATTACAGACGAACATCTTTGCGTGATCTGGCGTGGAAGGAGGTCTCTCGTGTCTTACAGATAAGCAGTGAGTACCTTTATTATGTCTACTTACCTGCCCACAGGTACGCACACTCACACACAAATGTTGCACGATTTACTTATTAATTTATTTTGTAGATAATATTTATTAGCGGGATACCTTTAACAATACGTAGTGACGTGAGTTTTTTAAAGTGGTGGCACAGGCAAAAAAGTTTTAAGAGATTTATTAGCTTACCAGGTGACCCGGTGAACATCGTATCACTTAAAATTTACTAACCATATTTATTGAAGGCAATTTGAAGTGGCTATTTCTTTAGAAAATTACTAACTTTGATTTTTTTGTCTTTTCTTTTGAGGCGAACAAAACGAACAAAAATCATTCAAATTGGTTGAGCCATTGAGTGTTATATGTATACAGATCTGGTAACTTATGAACCGAACATAGGAATATTCTGTTACATGTAATCGCAATTATTTTTTGATAAACAGTACATAGTATAAGAATATAAATAAAAAATAACGACAAAAAAGTGTGTTATTCTGTGGCGATCACATATATTATCAATGTTTTGTGTTTTTGTTAATAAGTAATTTTATTTGTGTAAATATCATTTTCTTGCAATTCTATTTCTATACTGTCTCTTTACCTGCTCTGTACTATTCTTCTCTTAATGATAATTTAATTGCCGAAGTATTTTCCTTATAGTTCTTTAACAATTCAACTTTTTGTACTAACAGCATGACGCCTACCATTCTTTCTTCTCTCTAATTGCTATTTTATGATGGTTTTCTTCGGTGCATTTGGATTTAATTTGTATTTCTCTGTATTTCTTCCTATCGGCATTTCCAAATTTTAGTAGTTTTTTATTGGGTCCGTACTTTCACTTACATATTTTAAACCCCTCCTTATCTATCTTCCTGTTTTTCTAATTTTCAAACCATAGTTAGTTCTGACAAATTTATTCTTCTTACATCATTCATTTCACTTTCATTTTCTAGTCTTCAGTTCAGTTTTGTTATTAAATATTTAGTTTACCATTCTACGTTATTTTTATTTCTTCGTCCTACCACCAGAACATCACGAGTCGATTGGTATCTTACCAGATATCAAATCCTTACATAGTAACAGTGTTAAGGGACAATGATCCTTATCGAGTTTAACATTGTAGCTATGATTCAACAAGTGTTACAGAACCTCTGAGGTATACTAATTTTATAACATTTTACAGCATTTTATAGTAATCACGTCACATGAGATTTCTTGAAATTACAGATTTGGATTGTTATTTGGTCGATATAACCAGGTCATAAATAATGTTTTGATCTATTAGCATTGTTAAGCCCTCCGGATTCTACTGTATTTCTAAGGTTACAGCTTCTGAACCGTAATTATGATAATTACCCCATAAGATTTGCAATCGTTTATGACTTATGTATTTGAAAACAGCCCTGTAAAGGCCTTTAAACTATTTGGAGCTTTGACACAAGTCGTTAACAGAATCTAAAAGTGTTTTGTTTGAATGGTGTCACCTAGGGATTGATAAGGGTGATCACTTGGTGGCAGTTTTATTGATTGAACTGCCACTTTAAAAGAATTAGACAATACCTACAAAAGCAACAAATGAACTTCCCAAAAAATCTTTCCAATGCAGAAATATACGTCTGCTTGAATTGGTGGTTTCTGACGGTATTGTTTTCACCTGGGTTTGTATTAATTTTTAAATAAAAAAGACTTGCTTTATTTTTTTATTGATTCGAGGTCTTAATTGCTGCCTGCTACGCAGGGCCGTAGCTAGGGGGGGGCATTGTGGGGCAATGCCCTACCTTGAAATCACGATGCCCTACTTTAAAAATTCCAAAAAACTAAGATAAATTATTATAATTAAATTGTTTGTGCATAGTTTCAGATAAAAAAAAATGTAGCGATAGGTAGGTATCTGAACTTTTCCGAACATACCACACTTTGTGACATTTATTTCATATTATAATAATTCTTTGTTCTGTGTATAGAAGGCAATTAAAGCGCCATCACATGAAGCGATGGGTCTATTTAATTATATCTGTAATGCAGAGAGGATTCCCCGTAGCATATATTGCAATATGGGCTATATTGCAATCTATGGTACGGAGAATCCCTTTTTAAACTAAAATAAACATAAATTAGAAATTTTTTATGATTGTCTGTAGTTTGGTTAAGTGAAGTGTACGGTACAGTGTTTTAGTCAAAAATCGATACAATTGGTATTTTGATTGCTATAAATTGAAGATTCATTGATTTCGCGATGTATACCTACACGGGTTTTCTTTGGAAAAAAACGAGGAGTTGAAGAGCAAATTGACCATAAAGAACCTCAGTGCTCAAAACAGGTGGACAAAATACAATTGCTACTCCTAGTTCCATAGCAGCAGGTTGGTCAACACATGTCGGTAATGTTAGCTGTGGTATTCCTTCTGATATTGCACAAAGTTTGCTGAAAAAATATGATCTAAATGGTATTTTCGGTCGTATCTATTTACTCGTATAACCCCACCCAACAATTAATTATTACCTCACTCTTACTCAGACATGGATCTCTACATCCAAATTTGGAAGTTCAACCATCTTGTTCACTTGTTCTTCATCATTGAGGATTTAATAGTTCTTAGATACATGCTCATGCTCTGTCACAGAAATTATTTGTCTACGAATAGCTATTGAATGTACATCACTGACCTAGAGGTCAGTGATATACATGGTGATTGATTTAGGAGCCCGTGCTTCGAGGGCAGATCAATTATGATCAATTTTTTACTTTCGCCCTACCTGTAACCAATGCTGCCCTACCTCAAATTGGACTCTAGCTACAGCCCTGCTGCTACGTCAGGTACGTTACAAACCTTGTGAATCTTAAATTAATAATTTTTCAGTATTTAGTGAAACTACATCAGTGTATAGTTTCTAATTAATCTGTTCTAATATTCTACAGGAACTATATCAAACAAAGCTTAGAATTTTATAATTATTGTTGTTCTAAAAAAGAAAAGGATTTAAAAATCTCCATTGAATTTTGCACTTTGGTTTGTAGTGGCTATGGCAATCAGAAACGGAGATTTATTTAACTCTTATCGTCTTTTATTGTCCTGTTATCAATTAAACATTTTTTTATACACCTATGTGATTTTTAACAATGAGATTGATAGGATCATTGAAAGAGTCTAAAAAAAATTGTGTTAACCGTGTGAGAGAGAAATCTCAACAAATCTCATTTAGAAAGGTGAGGGGTCATTGAAAATCTCATGTCAACTCTTTAATTCAATTGATTTTCCCTTTCGTCATTTAAATAAAAACTTCATATACGTAGAGTAAATCTCAAATCTTAGCAAGTTTCTTCAAGAGAGGGATCAAAATTAAAAGAATAAAATTTCCCATATTTTAAAGTCGTTCCAAATGTATCTTACAACAGTAAACCAAAATAGTCATCCAATTCAATTTTTGACATTATATTTCCTCATATTAATTATTTTGTACTTTTCAATACCTAACTAATAATATGTTTAATTGTCTTGATACACGTTCTTGTAGAATATTGCTTTTTTAATTTCAAACTTACAATACAACGCTTCAATTTCAGTAACGTTTTCAAGTGCAAGAGTGTAAAATTAACATTGAACTTTTAATTATTTATAATTCAACGTTATACGTAGGTAATTTGTTGGAAATATTTGATGCTTAAATAAAATGGCTTTTGTAAACTAGAAATTTCATCATCAATACCTGCATGTATCAAGTGATGGAAATTACACGGTATTGCTTATGCTATTTGCGCCTTAACTGATTTCCTGATTGCTTTAATATCAAGTTATATTTTAAATTTCTGTATTACAATTTTCGTAGCATGACATTTTAAAGGATGATAAATTTGTTATTCAATCTTGTTTGATAATGATTAATATTCTTAGACATATAAATAATGATAAATGTATTAAAATTCACACGTATTGATGTATTGATCTGTAACTTTTCAAAAATCCAATGTAAATTTAAAATATACGGCCGTTTAACTTCAAATTTTTCAAACAAATAAACTGTTCTGAAACAAAACTTAAAATCTGTACTGGTGATAAAAATAGTTATTATATCGAAGAGGCGCTTATTTCTTGTAACTCCATAATGCAAACAAGCAAACACAGAAGTATAGGTTACAAAACTTTATTATAATTCACAATAATTATTTCGATACACTGTATCTTCTTCAGGTGAAAGAATGGTAACTTAAAACTAATTACAATAGGTCTTATATACTAATTAAGCTAAAGTTAGAAGTGGGGATATATATATCAAAAAATGTTTAGTAACGGTGACTTATTTATTTCAATTTGATCATTAAGAATATTGCCTTTTTTTATTAAGTTTATTAATTTCCAAACTTTCCAATAAGTTTAGTTTTCTACCTTTATGTTCGACATATAGGATTTGAAAGTTGTCATCAAAGTTGTGATTGCAATTTAGTAGGTGCTCAGCGTAAGTTTAAAAAAAACACAACGTCAACTTACGCTGAGCACCTACTAAATTGCAATTACAACTTTGATGACAACTTTCAAATCCTATATGTCGAACATAAAGGTAGAAAACTAAATTTATTGGAAAGTTTGGAAATTAATAAACTTAATAAAAAAAGGCAATATTCTTAATGATCAAATTGAAATAAATAAGTCACCGTTACTAAACATTTTTTGATATATTTACCCCCACTTCTAACTTTAGCTTAATTAGTATATAAGACCTATTGTAATTAGTTTTAAGTTACCATTCTTTCACCTGAAGAAGATACAGTGTATCGAAATTATTATTGTGAATTATAATAAAGTTTTGTAACCTATATTTCTGTGATAAAAATAGTCCTCATTACTTAAACAAGATTCAAGGATTCGACAAAAAATTTGCGGAATTTTTTAATGAACTTGTAAATCTAGAAACTGTTGCATCTTTTTATCACACGTGCTTTCAGTTTTGTTTCAAATATCACGGCGATTATGGAAATTATTCATTTTGAAAGATCCCAAAATTATTTACGGAATAATCCGATCAACACAAATCAAACAATTGGAAATTGGAAATATCGAGTGTAAAAATTTAATAAAATTTCATAGTCCTCATAAGAAAATTTAAAAAAGGCAATTGTGTTATGTATACAAAGAATTAAAAAAGAATACAATGGTACGTTTAAAATTTCCATGTAGATAAGGTAATGTAATTCTGTGAGATAAACAATGAGTTAATTATAGTACCCCAGATAACGTTTTTCTCTTGTTGCAATAACCGATTACAAATTTTAATTAATTCATAATTATTGCAAGTCATAGGCGATCTGTCGTACCATTTTATTTACCGTTTATAGCAGTCTTGGTGTCTCGGTCGTAAACTTATTTTATTCAACATAAATAAGAACTGAGTATGTGTCTGTGTATATTTATTTATTACTAAGTACTTTTTTGAAAATTCGAAAACGATAATAAAACGCCCATGGATTATTAGTATTTTGTTGTTGTGGTGGTGGTCACAGGTGTGCGTGTCTAATAGTGAATGACTCGTAAATAACCATGACCATAAAATTCTTGGTCTATTTACTACATCTCACTACTCACTTAAAAACCGCTTATCGCTCATTTTTATTGTTTCGCAAATGGACGCGGCCATAATATATTTGGTCTTTTATTTTATAGTGTTTTGCTTTATCTGCAGGTTCCGAGTGCAAACGCAGATGGAGAACGTTACGAGATTCGTTCGTTAAATATCACAGGTCCAGACACAATGAAGGAAGAGGAAGTGATCCAAGCAGGAAGAGGATGTGGATATTTTACGATATCATGTCGTTTTTAATTCCGCACATCGATTCGAGGGAGTAGGTTTCATGATTCATGCAGATTAGATTAATTAAATGAAATTTCATATTTAGTGTAATAGTATATTATACTTCGATCTAATCAGTGCTTTTCTTAGCTATTTTTTGGTCTTATTGTAGCATCTGAAGATTTTTAGTTGTGACAAACTTTCAAGTACCATTTGTTTTAATATTACATTTTTAAAAAATATTATAACGTGATAAATTTAAACTTTGAAGAAAGAAAGAAACGTTTTGTAGTACACGGTCCAATTCTTATTTAAAATGTTTCATTTTTGTTATAGATCTAGTGCAATAGACCACCAAGAAAATGCTGACGATACAGATTTTGAAACCTCAGCAGGATACAGAGATGCAAAAACTGAATCATTGCTAGAGAAAAATTTTGAATCGGCCGAGTCTTCTGAAAATCGTTTTGACGTTGACGATTATTCTACAGATGGATACGGTACCAATGATTCTTATTCACCCCAAGAGAGCAATGCTTCCAATAAATGCCTTGACGCAGAGGAACAATTTCTAATAAGCTATGCTCCAGTATTGAAACGTCTGTCACCTCAGAAAAATGCACAAGCAAGGTTGAAGATACAGCAAATTCTTTATGAAATTGAATTCGAAGAAGATCCATGAATTGAATAAAATATATTGTCTAATGTTTTTAAGGTGACGGTCCAGACAATAAAACAAACTGACACCTCCTTGTCAAAGCCTAGCTGAAAATGTTTTTATGGCTTATGCCACAATTCAAACAAAATTTGGATTTTGCTAACCACTTGCGATTAATATAATAATATAATTACTACAAAGACGTTTCATGAGTCTGAGAGCTTCTTTAGCATTTCATGAAACTTCACTTAAAATACAGACCCAATAAATATTATTGTCCCTTAACACTATCATTAGATGAGGTTCAAATATTCGACTAAATAAGCTCCTAACTCTTTTGAAAACTTTATTACCTGAGCTGTCAATTTAAGAAAATTAGACACTAGTTTACAGCTATTTTGTTGTGTGAATATAATTCTAAAACCGTATAATTAGGCATCCAACTGGAATAAAATTATTTGTGAAGTGAACTGTTTTCATTGACATTTTTTCTATGGTGAGATTTTTATTAAAAGAGGAAATTAAATTAGAACAATTTTTGAATTAAAAGTTGACATAAAATGATCAATATTCCCCTCTTTATGATATGTAGGTACCATTAATCTTTGATGGCATTAATTCCAAAAGTTTCTTCTTTCTATATATCAAGACGGTGGTTTTCAAAATATTAATTTCTCTAATACTTCACAATCTTTGATACTCATTGGTACTATTGATACATGATAACAACATTTCCAAAAGTACCTACTTTCTTTTTACGTATTGAGAGGGTGATTTTCAAGGTCCTCGTTCCTCTGTTACTTGAAGATCTTTGAAGCTCATCAGCACCATTGATATTTGATGGTATAAATTCCAGTAGTACCTTCTTAGATACTAAGGATTTTGGTATCTAGCAATATTAGCAGAAGTTACTTATGATTTTGTTTTTCCATGATAACTTTTATGGTACATAATAGTTCGTTCCTGGTGGTCAGTGGTATTACTAAATTAATTACTTAAAACATTCAGTTGCATGCTGCAGTGCAAAGAGGGGGCGGGGCAGGAAATCCGCCCCACATATCGTATTAAATATATTTTTTATATATAAAGGGGATATTCATTATTATCGTGAAGTGTTTTCATTGATATTTTTTCTATTATGAGATTTTTATTAAGAAAAGAGGAAATTAAATTAGAACAATTTATAAATTAAAAAGTTGACGTAAAATTTTCAATAAAGATGAAGCACATAGCGTTGTATGTAAACTCGCCCCGTATTATAAGAAAAAAACGTTAAATCAGAAACTTCAACGATAGGGACAATTAATAATGATTTTCACCTAATTTTAAATGTTATTTAGTTTATAAAATTCGTGCAACTTTTAGCAAATAGTTTTCATAATTGATGAGACACTGTTAAAGGAAAGCGTACAAATAAAAGAAACACTTAGGAATAAATATTTATTCTATAAACTTAATTAGTCAATGTTTCGTTTATTAGTTTATTATTATTATTATTATAAATATTTTAATATCAGTAATAGGTACCTGAGCTGAATACCTCGAAATATTTATTTATTTATTTATTATTTACAGATTGATGTGCGTTTCCAACTGTAATTATTTCATTTAATTAGGTACTTACTAAAATCAGTATTCTGAGGAAGAAGTGATTGAAGAAATAACAATACTGGGTACTAAATTAACCCCATTCAAATAATATTACATATTTAAAATACAAAATTGGAATTCTGAATCATTTAAAGTGCATTACCACTTTTCGTGTAAATATTACTAATACCATTAAGACACCCTGGGGTGAGTTTACTTGTACATACGGGCCCGATTTGAAACACGATACAATGCATCTTTTTCCTTCCGAATGCGCTTTCTTTCTATCTTTTGCGCCGTTCGCTCGAAGTCTGAGGGGCCACCTTATTTTTGTTGACCTGTAATTTCTGATTATACTTATATAATTTGTGGGATTTCGTTTTCACCCTCACCTTCTCCAGTTCACCTCGCTCTTAACTAGCTTTAAATTTTTAATTCGATATGGATATAATAAACGTGAAATTTTCTCATTTCAACTAAAAGTTGTACGTAACATGCAGATACCGAAGTTAAGCGTGCATGTAAAAATGCACCAGCCACATTGTGTATAATAATGAGCATGATGTTATTTCCACGGTTATTGCGTGCGTGTTTTTGCGATAATTGGATTATAATTTAACGTTGTGTTATGCAGAATTAAAATTTGTTTTAATGTTTATAAATAGTTTACAAGGCCGTTTTACTGACACGGGCATGTAGGTAAACTGCTCCATAAATTAACTCCATACGTGGAAATTTTCAAAATATATCCCATGTGTTGTTGTTTCAATGAATTAATTGGCTCACACACGTTTGCGTGAAAACCGTAGGTATCTACGCCAATAAACGCGGGAGAAACAGAGAAAGTCATAATTGCTGCGTTAGACGCACTTTGAATAAATTACACGCAACAGTGCATCTCACGGCCTGATGTAAGGGTTGAAATTATAACACCATATAGATTGTCATAATGTTGTCACAAATACATTTACAAATGGTCTCATTAAAATTGTTTTTTGATTACAGAACTTATAATTAAACGAAACAACAAACGATATCCGTTACAATATACATAAAATTAATCTAAAAACTATAAAATTACATTATTTACAATATTAATTAACAGCGTTATTTAGTTAACAAGAATCGTACAGTATGCCGTGCTTCCCATATTCACAAGTTACTAGAAATAAAGCTTTTCTTCAACGGAAAAAGGTTATTAAGGAACGCTGATGTGGGCGATCAATACGGGTGGCACTTTGATGCTCCACAAAACTGCCAGTTGCGAGTTATAAATCATGTAGCGAACAAAACTGCATTACAAAAAAATTGCGGAAAGTTTTCTAAAACGTTATATTCCATGATACTGTAAATATGTGACCAACATTCGACGAGATCTAATCAATAAAAAGCATAAATTTTGTTTAGATGTAGGCTTTGGTTAATTTATAAATGGAAGAAAGAAGACGATTTTTGAAAAGTTTAAAAATGTGAACGTACCTACCAACGTCAGACATTTTCAGTTGGAAAAATAGGTTTAATGTGAAGGATGAAGTGTCTAATCCTACGACTTTTAGTAAAGATTGGAAAGCTGATGCGTTATATTTACTTTTATCTCCTTGATTACATTACATTAAATAAAAATGTACCAATTACCAATTAATTTATGACATCACAGCAAAATGCATCCTTTACCTTAGTAAGTAGGTAATAATTACTCTCATTTTGCCCTTAAATGTCCTTTAGGTATCTAATATACCATTATCACTTTTATATACCAAGACAGTAATTTTCAAAGTCTGTGTTCCTTTGGTTGTTAAAGATATTTGAAGTTCATCACTACCATTGATACTTAACGGCATGAATTACAATAATTTCATCTTTTTATATATCAAGAGGGTAGTTTTTAAAGTCTTCGTCCCTCTGGTACTCAATAGTACGATTGACACTTGATGGTATCAGTTCCAATGGTAGTTCTTTCTGCATCACGACAGTGATTTTTAAAGCTAGCGTTCCTTTAGTTCTTGAAGATTGTCGAAGTTCATTACTACCATTGATACATGATGACGTAAATTCTTGTTATATATCAAGACGGTGGTTTTCTTTGGTACTTCACAATCTTTGATAGGTACTCATTGGTACTATTGATACTTGACGGCAACATTTTCAAAGGTATTTTCGTTTTATATATTAAGACGGTGATTTTCAATATTCTCATTCCTCTGTAACTCGAAGTCCTTTGAAGCGCATTAGTACCATTGATACTTGATGGTATTAAGTCCAGTAGTACCTTCTTAGATACTATGATTGATGGTATCTACGTTTTCTTGATGGAAATTCATGATCACTAATAAAACACAACTTAATTTCCACAAATATTTAATTAAAACTTGACAATTGTTTCGCCTCTTTGAGACTTCTTCAGAAGTATTACTTAAAACTAAATTAACAATACGGACTTATATATAACTATGTGCTAGAGGGAGGGGGTTTGACAAAAAGGTTAAGTAAGGGTGAGTTATTAAGCTCTAATTGGTCATTCAGGAGTACGTCATTGTTTTTATTTTTATTAATTTCTGTTGTTTCTAATAAAGAAAGTCGGTAGCTTTTATTTTCTAGATTTTCTTGAATCAATTAAATAATGTACATACACATATAAAATTCACAGTTGAAAAAGAAGAAAACAACAAAATAAATTTCCTAGACCTTACGATAAGCCGTGAGTATAAAAAACATAAATTTGCGATTCATCACAAACCAACGCATACAGATATAGTTATAAACAATAGATCATGTCATTCTATTCAGCATAAAATGTCAGCGTTTTACTGTATGCTCTATAGATTAATTAATGTACCCATGGATTGCTCTGACTTTAACAAAGAACTGAATATAATTAAGCAATTAGCAATACGAAATAACTACTCTGTTAGATTGGTAGACGATCTACTCTGCAAATTGAAACAAAAACAATTTATTCAAAGTGTATACGCATTAATCAAGACCCATAACAATAATTATAAAACAGTAGTATTTTTGAATAACCATATAAATAAATTAGAAAACCTTTTCATAAAAACAACATTAAAATCGCTCATTATACGAATAACACTTTAGCTAAACATATTAAAAATAACAAAGACAAAACGGAAAAACAAAATAAATGTGGGGTATACAAATTGAATTGTGATTCATGTAATAAAATCTACATTGGTCAAACAGGACGTACCTTTGAAAAAAGAATTAAAGAACATAAGAAATCTTTTGAATATAAAAAACTAGACTCGAACTACGCTAAACATCTTAATGATGAGAATCATAAATTTAATGAAAATTTACATCTAGAAAATAAAAGCTACCGACTTTCTTTATTAGAAACAATAGAAATTAATAAAAATAAAAACAATGACGTACTCCTGAATGACCAATTAGAGCTTAATAACTCACCCTTACTTAACCTTTTTGTCAAACCCCCTCCCTCTAGCACATAGTTATATATAAGTCCGTATTGTTAATTTAGTTTTAAGTAATAGTAAATATTTGTGGAAATTAAGTTGTGTTTTATTAGTTCTTAGATACTGTCTAGCAATAGCAGGAGAAGTTACTTCATGATTTGTTTAATAACTATTATGGTACCTAATAGTTCATTTCTGGTTGTGAGCAGTTTTACTCAATGATATCTTTAGATCCAGATATCTATGCTACCTTTTTTAATGGTTTCCTATAGTTTTTTTGTGCCTTGATGATTCTCTTTTCTTATTCTCTGTTATTTGACTATTCTAGACTATCCCTGGTGTTTGAATATCCTTAGACCACAATTAGATTGAGTTTTTTGTTTGTTTTTGAGATATTCAATGCTTTATATAACACACTTAGGCATTCTGGCCTAGTTTTGCCTAAAAAGAAAAACACTTAAGAAATAGAAAATATAGTATTCAGTTGTGTTTCTTCTTATATTATTTTTTAGGGTGTACGAGCGATTTGTCTAAATCTTCTAAAGTTATTTGGTTTTAGATTAAATAATACCAGAATCAAGATCAATCTATCAATTTCTGTATTGATTTTATTTCTGATCCTCAGATGATACTTTTAATTTTATTTATTACAAAACAGGAACTATTAAAACTAAAACATTTCTTGTAGTTTTGCAAGTGTGTAATTTTGTTAATATTTGAGGTAAAATTCAAAAAAATTGAGCACTACTTTTGGTAACGCCTAGGCAGAATGGAAAGCAATTATCTATTACAATTGATTGCAATTATGCGACTACTTCCACCTATTGCTATTTTCATTCATTCATATACATTTTCCTGTCATATTTTAAATTCATTCATTATAATAAAGTAAGATGTTATGTATATAATAATAAACTACTATTTAATTTCAATTTGTTTTCGTCAGTAATAAACGTACCACCCCTGTATTTTATTTCCCGTCCATGCACCTGACGGTGTGTGCGTATCCTGCAATGATTTCTTGTTGATCGACATTAAAATTGAATTAGCATTTAAATTAACATTATGCAATAAATTTAACACCTGTTGTATTTATGCACGAAACAGATTTCTTTAATTGCTAATTAAAACGAACTCATTCCAGTCCCAAACAATTATTTACTGTGTATTTATTTTGCAACAAATGTTATCACTTTTCATATTTTTTTCTGTAAAATGGAATCTAACGTTTATAAAAAGTGGTCAAAAACTTTTATCATTAGAAAATTTACAAATTAGAAAGCATCGAAACTTTTAGCTAAGAATCAACTCTATTTCTTGAAGTCTGGAACGGCGTGGTCCAGCAAGTGGGAGACTGAAAAGACACCTGATCGATTCTCGATATGCTTGCCCTTTTTCAAGTACGGTTACCATGAATTATTTAAGCAAATGCTTATAAGTGTTCATATTTTCATTTCGTTAAAGTTATCTGTTTCTTCTTAATACCCAAAATTTTCCACGATTTCTAAAAGGAGGTTTGAGTTGGACTGCCCATCAGATCATCTGGAAGTATTCTGTCAATGATCAGTTCCTCAGTTTACAGATGGACAGCAAACTGATCCTATGAGGATTTCTTTTGATAATTTTAAGAGACAAAACACCTAAATTTTGAAGACTGCCTTCACTTAACATCTTTAATTACCTACAACCTTCAACCTGTGATGACTATTTTTATTTGCAATAAAAAGAGAATTACCAGGTAAATTGTTTTACTGAAAAAGTTTTCGGCTATCGACAAACTCTTTATTTTTGAGTAGACTATTTGAAGCAACCATAAAATTGTGATGTGCAATACCACCTACCAATAAACATACACAATATGTACTCATGCATGTTTGGTAAGTAACGTCGTCGTTATTACTCAAAACTTAAACAGAAATAGTTAGAAAAAGTTGCAAGGTAACCTGGCAGGCAATTAATTTTTTAGTGTTTGCACGTGTTAACCAATTTTCGAACCGACTGACGTTACCGAGAGCGTGTCCTTCAAGACCATTTACATACTTACGTAAGTGGAACTTTTAAGTAGTTTAATGCGCGAGCACTGAACACTTTTATAACTGGAATGTTGTAACTTTCTTATTGTTGTTATCAGGTCGACAGTAAAACTAAGGAAAAGTCATAAAACAAGTGTAAATACGTATCCATACACATATGTGAACACACATGTACTTTTATAGACTTATTAGATAACATTTACACAAAATGAGCAGGTACTTTTCACTTTAAAAGTAATTTTTATCTAAAAATATAAATCAATCTTGAAGTCCCATCACCGTTCGCATTCTCGATTTTTATCATCCCTCTTTCTGTAGGCATACAAGTAAGCTCTATAAATTGCTTGTAGGCATCGATAAGCCTTTTGCTTTTAACATGATCGAGGAAGAAGACTCAATAGAGAGAACAATAATTATGAGTGGAGGATTCCTGTAGGTGAATAATAAAACAAGATGAATTTGCAGTTTTATGAAGAGAATAGTCTGTTAAAGGCTAACAACCCTGTCAGGAGAGAGGTAGCTGCTATTCTGGGTATTACCTATTCTTGCATGGAACGAACTGCTGGTCTTAAAAATGTGTCCAACTGACTGGTCATCCATAGTTTTATTTTATCAATTTAAAAGAAATATCTAACAAGAGATTGTATTGTATAATTGGATACTGAAGGACAGTATGCAACGGTTATTCCCCTAAGTGGTGGATCATCAGTTCAGATGGAATCATCATATCATTGATAATAGCAGTGTTAACAAATTTATATATAACAGAATGATGCCGAAATGATAACGAATAATAGATAACTAACGGAGTAGTATTTTCTGGGCTGATTGGCCGTAGTCCGTTATTTTGGAGATTTCTAGACGTTCCCTCTCCAACTGCGGGAGATATCTTCAGCAGATAGGTTGAAAAGAGCGTATTAACTTATCTGCTGAAGATGTCTCCCGCAGTTGGAGACGAAACGTCTAGAAATCTCCAAAATAATGGACCACGGCCAATCAGCCCTGAAAATACTACTCCATTAATTGACGCCGGCCGTGAAAGCCTAAACTCTACGATAATAGATAAATTGGCAAACAAAACTGAGAGCATCCTCCATTATAAGCACGAGGAGATACACTCCATTTTGTAACGCTTTTTCTCAACATATAGACATCTCCAAGAGGTCGAGATTCAAGAGCTCTTCAAATCTACCCATATCTTCACCAAAGGGTTTCAAAAGAAACCAGAGTGCATCATTTTATGCACAAGGTGATACAATCCAACCCGAAACAAATTTTCGTAACATATAATCCTCAACATTTTGGTTCTTAAATGGTCGAAGTTAAGGGTTTCTTTAAACCCATTCATACCTTCCACTAAGAGACTTTTAAAGATAATAGAGTGCTCCATTCTGCGTACGAGGGGATTTATTCTAGTCAAAAGCACTTTTTTGGGACGTATAATCTTTTCAATTATTCTCTGTATTAGCCTGTACTTGTTGAAACTCCATATTAACAATGTGATAAAAGAAAACAATTTTTAATAATAATCATAATTTTAATGAAAACTTCAAAATCCTACATGTAGCAAGTGAGAGTCAAAAACTAAACCTGTTGATTTATTGTATTTCATCCACCTGATTAAATCACATAATCGTTTCTCTAGCAATTTACTCCTCAAAAGTTTGACGTTCAGGATTTCATCAGTTTTACCCACACCTTTATCAAAAATTATCTGCATTCCAACCCCTAACTGTTTTTGTACAACATAATCCTCAGAATATTACTCTTCAAATGGTTGAAGTTCACAGGATCTCTTCGATTTTAACCATTTTTCAAGAAAGGCATTAAAAAAAGTAGATTGCACCATTCTATGTACGAAAAGATATATTTCAATCCGGAGCATATTTAATTATCTGCAACTATTGACCAAGAGGTTTCTAAAGAAAATAGAGTGTTCCATTCTATTCACGAAGGTATACATTCTATTCCGTAACGCTTTTTCGGGACATATAATCTACTCTAGCATTTTACCCCTCAAAAAGTCATGGTTTAAAATTCCATCAATTTTACCTACACCTTCATCAAGAGGTTACAAAAAAAGTAAAGTGTATGATTCTGTGTACGAGAGGATATATGATACATTCCAACCCCTAAGGCTTTTTTAAATAACGTAATCTCCAGCATGTCACTCTCCAAATGGTTAAGGTTCACAGGATCTTTCCGATTCTATCCATTTTTCACCAAAGGGATTTAAAAAAAATACCAGCCACCGAGGGTTCCGTACAAACCTCTATATATGTGATGTAAGTAAAACTTTAAGGTTTTCGGGATTTTGCCTTTATATGTGCTATAAAACATTGCTTCATGCCAAATTTCAAGATTCTAAATCGACTGGAAGTACCCTTTAGGTTTTGATTCCCTTGCGAGTAGTTGCGAGTTTGAAAATATGCGGCTTAAATTGCTGTTTCTTTTGATTGCGTTGACATAGAAGTTTGATTTTGTTACAGCTTAAAGGTATTATAGATCTGAGTATTTGATATGAATTTCAATTTAATACCTCTACGCGCTCATGAAGAAAAGGGTAGTAACTTTAAAATTATTAAAAATATTTTTATTATGTGATGTAACTAACAATTTATGGTTTTCGCAATTTTTTCCTTTATCTGTGCTATAAGACGTTGCTTCGTACCAAATTTCAAGATTTTGAGTTCACGGGAAGTACCCTGTAGGTTTCGATTCGAAAATTTGCGGAAATTTGCGGCATAAACGGCTGTATCTTTTGATTGCGTTGGCTTAGAAGTTTGATTTTTTCACAGCTCCAAGGGAAAATAGACCTGAGTATTTGGTATAAATTTTAGCTTGATACCTTCATGCGTTCCTGAGAAAAAGGGTCCTGACAGATGGACGGACAACGAAGTGAACCTATAAGGGTTCCGCTTTTTCCTTTTGAGGTGCAGAACCCTAAAAAAGTAGAGTGCACCATTCTATTTACGAAAAGATACATTTAAATCTGGAACATATTTAATTATCTACAACTATTTGCTTCTGAAATAATTGAAGTTCAGGTTTTCTTCAATTCAATCCATTCATTTACCAAGTGGCTTTTAAAGAAACTAGAGTGTTTCATTCTATTTACGAAGGGATACATTCTATTCCGTAACGCTTCTTCGGGACATATAATCTTCTCTAGCATTTTACTTCTCAAAAGGCCATGGTTCAAAATTCCATCAATTTTACCCACACCTTCATCAAGAGGTTACAAAAGAAAGTAAAGTGTATAATTCTGTGTACGAGAGGATGTATGATACATTTAAACCCATTTCTCTTTTTCGTACCACACAATCTTCTTTTCGATTGTATTCCTATTTCAACCAAATAGATTTAAAAGAAAGTAGAGTGCACCACTCTACGTACAGGGAGATACCGACATTCCATTCCAGAACATATTTAATTTCTGCTGCATTTTACTTGTCCAATTCAGGACTTCTTCAAATCTATCCACGTTCTCACCAAAAGATTTTTAAACAAAATAAAGTATATTATTCTATATACGACGAAATACATTCCAATTGATATCTAACGGTTTTTCGGAATATTTAATATTCTCTAGTATTTTTCTTCTCCTCCTCAGGACTTTTTCAATTTTATCCATACCAAAAGAAAATAGAGTGAATTATTCTGTGTACGAAGAGATACATTTCCATCTGTTATGTTTTTCCGTACCATATAATCTTCTCCAATATTATACTACACAAATCACAAATGGTGGAGGTTCAGGCGCCACAAGAGAAGTTCAGCGTTGGCGTTTGGTTTGCGCATATCCGCGTGGACAAGGGCATCGTGACAGTGTGTTGTCGTTCTTGTATCGGTATTCAGCGGTAACAACAAGCAAAGATAGGTAAGCCTAACAATAAAGCAAACTTAAGTCAGCCGAACGTGGTCGAATCGTAGCCAAGCAAGCAAGCAAGCAAGCTACAGCAACATAAAATGTACGCTATAATAAGTTGCGTTAGCCGTATTGTACGTGGCCAGCGTACAGGTAGTTTGGTTTTGTAGATGTTTGTGGTTGCGGAATGCAAGGAGATTAGAACGAAGGCGCCAGCAAGTCTGGCGCACACCTGCATCCATGCTTCTGCTCCGTCGAGGCTTGGAACTTGGACGGACTTATAGGCTGGCCACCGTGTGAACCTCGCTGTCGCGGACTGCCTCGGGCATTATAAATCGGAATAACAACGTAACGCAACAACCCACGGACAGATCACGAGATCACCCACAACAACGTCTTGACCGAACAAGCTCAACGTTCTCTTTGCCCTCGATAAACCTACTAATGGGACTGGTCTTTGGTCTGTGCCTGTGCCTCTGCACTTAAAACAAACTACATAAAATAAATTCTATAAAAGAGAGAGCACTACCTTTACCTAATCATTTTTAAAATCCTAGATATCTTTATTCCTTCTCAAATCCTTTACATGACAGTGTGTGGCTGGCTGGGCTTATCAAGTGATAAGCCCTACTTTAAAAGGGATAAAAACACTTGTATATTTAACAAAATGACAGTTGTTTCTGATAATATTCTTTTTTGAGAAGAATTATATGTCAGACTAGCGATAGGAGTAAGTAACTTACATAAATTTAACGTTGGATTAGTCTGTCAGGTTTACAAATCTATTATCTAAGATTTGTGACTATATATTTTTAAAGGATCTGCAATATATCGGTCTATAGTTTATTTTTCTTAAAGTAGCGACTGGGGAAATAAAACTTACAAGAGATTATTAGGTCACGTGATCGAATGAGTAACATCGCCATTCAAAAAGAGGGCAGTTTCAACTCTATATATATCTATATATGGTAACGATTGCCGTAACTTTTTTTGAAGGGTTGTTTCAGGATGACTTTACTTAAAGTTATAAGAATATTTCCAATAATTAAGAATATATTTAATACTGTAAGTGTTCCTATTAGGTGAAGTCATCCTGAAACAACCCTTAAAAATGGGATAGTTCTGATTAAAGAGATGCTAGTCAGAAAAAGTGCAACAGTTGTGGGGTGCACTTGGCGAAAATTGTGTGTAAATTGAAGCATAATAATCCTTAACGAGTCTATTATTGCAACTTAAATTCAGCAGGTGTTATAGAACTCCCAACGTACCTGAAACGTCATAATGATAATTGCCACTAAGGTCTGCAATCCTTATTTGAAAACTGTCCTATAAAACTTTCAAATTATTTTGAGGTTCGTGGCCTAATTAAAGAATTCGAACTAAGCGTTGGCAGTGGATTGGTGACAATTTTGTTGCTTAAGGTGCCACTTTGAAAAAATTAGACAATAGATCAAATATTTTATACCATTTAAAGACGATTCAATTATCTTCTATTTCTAATTATTACTTATGAAAATTACAGATGGGAGGTTGTGACTTGTTTTAGTGTTCACTTTACAAGAAGAAAATCTTTTAAACATTAGACTCAATAAAAAATACAAAAGGAAACGCTTTTAGGATCAATTATAATTATAGTCTAAATTCAAAATAAAGGGAAGATATTTTTTAATTGTATATAAAGATAAATAAAGTTAAAACTTATGAATACAATTTGTGTTATGACATTTCATTGTCAGTGTAATTTACTTAAACGTTTCGATAAAGATAAATATAAAACGTACCCCTATGTAATATTATCCATATTTAGTATGAAATGGTAAGCCAGAATTGTAGCAGTTGTACGTATGCACATTGTGAGGCTTCAAATCCCTTTGAGGAAATTTAGGTTTCCATGGAAACGATCGTAAATCGCTTTAGCTTCCTGCCAGAAGGACTCTATTGGTCTGAAGAGCAAACATGGCTGCGGATCGATGAAAATTCCAACCCCTAAAGCCAAACGAATTTTCCGACCCTGGTTCTCGACTCCAGTGCCCGAATCTCGATATAAATATAGAAAAACAAAAGCACTAACCCACAAGAAAAGTAAAATAATGTTTCAATAAAATGATAATGACGAAAATAAAAACAAACGAAAAACTTTGAGGATTGCCTGTTTGTGGAAACTATTACTTGGTGAAACTAGATCATAATTTTAAAATAAAAACAACACAACAAGAATTTCAAAAGATATTTTAATTATGTAGACATTACAATTGTTTCGCTGCAGGTACTACAACTTCTTCAAGCAAAGACTTGATGATTTGTAAAAATTTTGGTTTTCGAAGTTCTTATGTAGACACTATCCAATTAAAAAAGACAGGTTTTTCTTACAAAGTTAAATATTATGATTTTTAATTAATATTTTTTGCAATCCATTGCTTTATGACGATTCCCACTGTATAACTTTCTTAATTAAGCAGATAAATATCTAATTATGGTAATAAAAACCGTAATTCAAGGTTTACAACTTCTAATAAAGTAGGGATGAAAAAATTACAAACGTCAATGTTAATTTAATTGCTTCTGACGTGTTAATTGAGAATAGTTAATAGCGTGTGTAAAATTACAAATGCATATTATGATGTCGGGAAATTTTAAAATAATTTAAAAGGTAAGACTTTGTTTGTGTTTCTTTTTTTAATGACTGGTTGTAATTTAAATATGAATATCGAGACGAGAGTTCGTCATAAAATGATTGAAATACTTCGACTTATTGTTATGCAGCGAATAATGAAATTAAATTTGCAGCATCAACATTTGTATTATACTGACATATAATATTTGCCAAGGGCAATCAATGTCTGTTTGCGAGACGGTCGTCTCAAGTTCATGTAACTGTCTTTAGCCGCTCTCTTCTAGGATATTTTCATCGAAACAAATACAATTGTTCGATTAAATATTAATGAGCAAATAAAAGTATTATACATTAATCGTAATAGATGGTCTGAGTCTAGGTGTTTAGCTATCAGAGATGAGTATATTCTGGAAGAATAATTGTTTAGAAATATTAAATGCAAAACGATTTACTACTTTAAATACGTAAGCATATGAAGAATTGTGTGTAAAAATGTATTCCATAATATACGAACCACAAAATAGCTACGGTATTATTATCCGATATACGGATTTATGCGATTATCTGGATTGCAAAATTTATTATTTCTAAACTTATAAAAGAAAACATTGGTAGTGGTTGATTTTAATATTTTTTTTTAACTAATTGTATGAGAAATTAATAAAAGTCAAATTTCATTCAAAACCAATAACTCTCTAGGAATTATTATAAAAAATAATAAATACAAATTAGTTCAACGATCAAAATCAGGTGTCTATAAGTTAAAGTGTGGGGACTGCATTAAAGTAAGTATATGTTGGACAGACTGGAAGAACACTAAAACAACGAATAAATGAACATCTAAGAAGCTATGAATAGTATGAATCTCAAAAAACGGACTCCAACTATGCAGAACATCTACTAAAAAAATAATCATAAATTTAACCCACACTTTGATATATTACACGTCATAAACAAAAGAAAAATGTTAAATTTGTTTTAGATAAACAAACATAACAAAAATGGTGCTTTAAAAAATGACCAGTTAGAGATAAATAACTCACCACTGTTAAACTTAAAAATTACCTTCTCTTTAAACTTTACTGCACACCACCTAGTATATAAATAGTTATTATTAAGTTTCTGTATATTTCTTCATCCACTTGTTGAAACCACTGTGTGGCGAAACTATAGTCGTGGAACTTTAGTAAATAAAATTTGAAGCTCAAAAAAGTGTGACATGACAACGTACTTAAAAAATACCATACGCTGGTGATGGAAATTATTTTTCTATAATTAATATGTAATACAAAATCACATCTCTCCATACATTGAATTATCTGGATTTTGTATTATCCGAATGATTTACGACAACAACTAGTTTCTACTGTATTTGGGTACATATACCAATTAAGGTCCTTTTTATTGTTCAATAGCTCCATTTGAGAGGATGTCTTGGACCTCTTTTTCTATTGTTGATCTTCAATCTCCAATGCTTCTCTTGTCTTGTGAGTTATGCTTTTCTTTTCTTTTCATATCATGCCAATAGCATTTCAGGCAATTATCGTGGAGTTTAATTTCGATTTTTTTAATTAATTTAATTAATTTAATTATTTTTATAGGTAAACATTTGGTCCAGAGAAAAGCTGGTAGGTATTGTTACTAGTTTACACTCTTTGCCTTTACTTTTTACTTGTATTTTGGGGTCACAAAGTTCACACACCTGTCAGCCATGGAGCTCCATTTTATCCATGCTTTAAGGATTTTATTCTATACATACACTGCAAAATATCTTCCACGGGTATATGTAGGTGCCACAATAGATCTGAAATGTCAAGGTTTATATAGTCCATTTAAAAATACCCTTCAATAGTTAGTGTAGTATCAGAAATATTGCAGGTCTTACATCTACTAATTCGTCCTTTTCTCTTCCAAATCCTTCTGTCTAAGTGTTCAGTTCCAAGTAATTTCGTTGGAAGGATTCGTTAGTTGCAAGAAGAACTGTGTCATCGTCAGTGGAGGCTGCTGTGAGATTATTCACAAGGTTGAATAGCAGTGGATTTGACATCAACCCTTAATGTACACCTACCTGATTTGGACAGACTTATTACCAGGTCAATCTAAATTTCTGAGACGAATAGTCATTGTGCTTGCTATAGTAATTGTCTGTGAACATCTTTTAATCATCTACAAAAACAAAACGAAGGATTTTCATGCATTAGTAATTGATATTTTTTAGAAGTCCATTTATAAAATCACACTGATTTGGAGCAACTATTGCTCACTATTCCAAATCTTAAGGAAATGATAGGTCAAGTAAGATTCTCCTGTGGTTCTTACCAGGGAAAGGGGGTAGTGGGGGTAAGTACTTCTTCCCAAGCTTTATTAAACATGACTGAAAAAAATATTACTCTTTTAATTAATCTGGCAGTAACGATTTTTATAGTATCTCCTCGACGTCAACTACCCACCCACCCTTACTTGCAAATCAATAATATTCACTGTTTACATACTTATGCTCTTCTGTACTAACTTTTTGACAAAAAAAAAAACTAACCTGAAATACTTATTGAACGTCAACCCCCTCCCCTGTACAGATTCCAAACCTGGATGCGTCAATGGTTCTCACAGTTTGATACATTTTTATAGAATGGCATTAAACTCGTACAATAATCACTGAATCATTTTATAGTTAACTGAAATTATAATTAATTATGGTTAATGGAAAGAAATTCTTAAGTTTTTGTCCAAATGGAAACATTACAGGTGTTTTTAATTCCTCGTCCATATGTAAAGTAATATATAATGGAGATAACATTTTGGAAGATTATCCTGATATAATTTCAAATCAGGACAACTTTATTAAACTGAGCTTATCTTCAAGGCTTTGAGATTATAGTTTTACTATTAGTATATTGGAACGATGAATTTTGATCAATTTCCATTTACAAGCCAAGAAGGTAAAAGTGAACACTTTTTGGAACGTTTATCGCTGTAGGCATCGAAACGTGGTGGCTAATACTCCATATGGCATTTGAAAATAATTTTCCTTTTTATGGATTCCTTTATTCATTTAAGTCGACGTAAATAACTTCATTAATTCACTTTTTAGCAAACATGGCACCTAATACCTATGCCTAATACTCAATAATAATATGACATTTGAAAATAATTTTCATTTCTATGAATTCCTTTCTTCATTTAAGTCGACATAAATAACTGCATTACATACAAATGGTTTACTTATGTGCCTCGTTTATTCAGAGTTCGTATAATTCACTTATTATTGACAAATGCATGACCGGGTCTCTAGTGTGATGCATGGATAATGCAGCCATTGTGCCAGTTAGTACGCCGTCTGTCTGGATAGAACAAACTGGGTATCGTGGCTTGCACGTGTCCATCGGGGCTGTCTCATTAAGCTAACGAAGACACGTGCACTGCTGCATTAGATAGCACGTGCATTTGTTCATTAAAACAGTAACTCAATATATTCGGGGATTTTACCAATTTTCAAAGTAGGACGATAAACGATAGAAAATGCACGACTTTTTAAATTGATTGAAACCATAGATCACCAAAATTAAAATCAAAGTAGAAGTAAAATATATTTTGTTGTCACAAGCTAGGTACGTTTCAGCTTAATTGTAAAAGGTTTCCTCAGACTAGACTGCAAGTTAATACCTTGAAGAAAATTGTCATAAAATAATGTTTTATGTGTTTTCTACAATTTAATTTCATTTGAAAGTAAGAAATTGAAATTGGATTCCTTTAAAGAAATTGCTCCCTTGGAAGAAAATCCCCACAAATTTATTTTCAACGAAAACTTCTACTGAGTTAGATTTAATGTTAAATAAACTGAAAGGTGAAGGTAACGACTAAGTCTACATGGGGCTAACAGAAGAATCATTCAATAAAAGGATCAAAGAACATTTGAAAACCTTGAAGTTGTAATGTACCTACCTGTTATTTGTATTTATTAATTTTGTTATCTCTAGTGTAAGTTTCTTGTATTTACTCTTTTCACAATTGTTCAATATTGCCTACATTAAACTAAACAGTAACATCCGCTATAAACATTCATTATCTGTTCACGTGTGTGTATGCATTTGTATTTCTATTTAAGACCAAATTTTGACACAGTTCTCTTCAAGTTTTTGTCAACTTTCGTCAAGTCTCAATCTTACAATTAGTCTCTCTCGTTGTCTCTTTCGTGGTAACTATTCAATTATCTACATAATCAAGCGTTTAGTTATGTTGTAAGTTAAATTAAATAAATAATTTTAAAAAACCACCTCCGACGTTTTCGTTTCTTTCTACAAAGTCAATGAATTATAATGAGACATGTATTAAAAGAAGAAGATAATATTAATGATAATTCTGAAATAGTTGAACCAAACATTTTTTGTTTTAATTTCGTATGTTCATGTAATAATAATAATAATTATCCAAAGAAAGTAATTATTCGAAAAGGCAATCAATGGTAACACAATCAGTCAGATTTCGTTCATGTTTTCCATTACAGTAAGTTCCTGAGTCAGCGGAGGGTTGAAATCCGAAAAGATGAGCGATATACGGTTTAGTTCCGGTGCGCGGCGCAAGTCAAAATGTTCCGGTCACGTGGCCGGAATCGACATGACGTCACTGATTGCTGCACACGTGCATCCCCCTTAAATGTCGTAGTTTCAGGCGAAAGCTCGTTTCTTTTGTAGCAAGAGGGAACTCATGAAAGGAAAGCAAATGAAAAGATTGAGTACTTACTCGTATATGTGTATGCAAGTGTTCGCACACATGGACTAGGGACGTCTATAGGAAGGCGAACGCTTATATTGTGTAAAGCTTTCGTATTTAGGATTTAAGTCTTCGGATAGATGCGCGGACTACGTACGGGCGACATGATGAAATATTCATTGAAAGAACTCCCTAATAAGAAGTTGCTTGCCACATAGGGTGGGTAGAAGGATATGTCTCGCCATTGATTGTTTGTAAATTGTAGGTACTATGCAACATTTTAACTTTTAAAAGGTATCCAAAGGCTTACTTATACATCATTAAAAAAGGATACGACTAGGTATATTACGTAGTGATCCAAAAGACAGGAAATTTTTAAAATGAAAGACATCTCCGTCTCTAATTTTTTCTAATAAATAAAATTACGTATTAACGCGTATTACTCCAAATTGGTGGAAAAAAGGGACGGCTTATAGATACTGCGAATTTTAAATTTTAAGTACGGTACTAAAATACCCTCGGTTAACTACCGTGTAAACATATAATGGTACCATGCCAAAGGTACTTTCCCTACCCTCAACTCCTGGCTTTGCCTGATATTGTTAAGAAAACACTGATTTCTAGGGAATTTACAATATTTTCATATTTTGTAAAACGAATCTTCACCAAAATATCCCCTTAAAATTTAAGTGCGACTTGTACACGTGCGCAACCTACCTATACACGAGTTAATACGGTATTTTGTAAACATATTTCTTGTAAATTGTTTAAATACTAGAAGAGAATAGTTCCTTCAAAATATTTCAGATTAGTTCTGTGAATTGTGGATTGTCCCTCAATTAGTCAAAATTGTAAAAAAATGGGAAATATACAAAATTTGGTTGGCTTAAGACAGATTTAACCACTTTTTGAACTGAAATCCCAATATAAAAAATGGAATAAAACGCCTTATAACACTACAAACAATATTTATTGGATTAACCAAATGTATACATTTCGACTACGAAGTACGTAGTCATTTACAATGGTAAATTAAAACTAAAATTAAGAAAAAATTATGCCTTAAATTTATATCTAAAAACTACCTGTTAGTGATGTCAATATTGTAATGATTCGTTACTCAATACTCGTTACTTGGTAGTAATCGTAGTAATCGAGTACTACTTTGAGAAAGTAATCGTTACCGATTACTTTTAGTTATACCGCGTCCCATCGGTACTCTCGGTACTGTTCGGTACATTAGTCGTAGGAGTCGTAAGACGAAGTAATCGAGGTAATCGATATGCCATGCCAATTCGATTACCAATATTATTTTGTGCAGCATATGGGAACAAAAAAATGTACCATGTACCTGTTATATTCAATATCCATATTATGTACCTAGGTATATATGATGTATGGGTGGAAATGAAACAGAACGAAGACTATCTATGACAAAGACAAGCTCGTGCTTAAAGGACTACTTGCACCATTCATCGTGTTATTATTTTATTATAAACATGTAGATCAGCATCGCGTCGTCGTTTGCGTCAACATACGATAATATAAATATCTGTATTTATAGTTACGTATAATTTAGGTACTAGGTACAATGTTAAAAAATGGCTTGTTGAATTCTATTGATTTATAAAGAGAGCTGCACTTTTCTTATTGTTATTATTATAAAACTAAATTTCTATTAACTATTTATTTATTATTTAGGAATAAAAGATAATACATATAAAAAGGTAATAACATAATTATACACATAGGTACATATTACCGATTATTTATTGGTAATCGCCGTTACTGTGGATCGTACCTAGGTAAACGATATTATGTATTACAGAAAAAGTAACGAGTATTTGTAACGATTACAAAGTAACGAGTATTGATTAATAAAGTAACTGGTACTAACGAGTACCAAAAAGTAATCGTACTTGACATCACTACTACCTGTAACTTATTGAAGACTATCGAAAAGGGGGTTGTTAGTGAAGGGTAGATTCCAATTCATCAGGGAATTTAATTCTTGTGAATAGAGATCTTGATGTGAATGAAATCCAATAGAAACTTGATATCAGCTTTGATGTGGCACATCTTGGTTCTTAACTTCTTCGTAGTCGAAATCCAATAAATATTGTTTGTAGTGTTATAAGGCGTTTTATTCCATTTTTATATTATTCACACTACAAGTCACTCGGTACTCGTTGTACCTCTAATTATTGAAATCCCAATGATGGTAATAATTATGATGACGATTAATCATAGCACTGTTGTAAATTTCTCCCTAACTGTTTTCCAAGAATTTACACACATTCTCATCCACAAAAAAAAAAATACCGCTGGAATTGGACTCACGTTTTCTTCTAAATTTTCTTTTTACACGCTTCTTGTCAAATTTCATGATTCTAGGTTACCGGGAAGTACTTCATAGGTCTTGATTTCATTGCAAGTGCCAAAATATGCGACATAAAAGGTCGTATCCTTTGATTGCGTTTACTTAGAAGTTTGATTTTATCATAGCTCCAAGGGATTGTAAACCTGAGTATTTGTTGTCAATTTTAGCTTGATATCCCCACAGACAGGTGGGTAATGATGTCATCCTATAATTCCTTATTTCTTTTTGAAATGCGAACCCTAAAAATAAAGAAAATTATCACCAAACTTGTTATAAGTGTACCTTAAAACGATTATCACTACATTTATATGGATTTTTCTTCGATTTTGAGAACCATTGTACCTTAAAATATACATAAGGTTTACTGTTGATTGTTGAAGTCGTCACTTGTTGAAACTTGATCATAATTAAATAAAACACTAATTTTGTGAAGTTTCAAGAATATATATTGTAAAAACACTACAATATTGTTTCACTATAACTATAGCTTCTTCAGGTGCATGAAGATATTACAAACTAACAAAATCTTAACTACATATTTATACCTAATTACAGTATTAAGTGGGGATGATTAATTTACATTTTCGGATTTAAATTCAAGAGTGGAGAATTGGTAACTTCTATTTGGTCGTTTGTTAGTTTGTAATATCTTCATGCACCTGAAGAAGCTATAGTTATAGTGAAACAATATTGTAGTGTTTTTACAATATATATTCTTGAAACTTCACAAAATTAGTGTTTTATTTAAACATAAGGTTTATTTATTTTATAAAGGTTAAAGGCAAAATCAGTTTTTGTTAAAATAATTATTTTTCCGTTTCCTTGCTCTTTTGAATTTTCTATCAGTTTTTTATCGCAAAATTTTTACAGATCTGTTTGTAAAAAGTTAATTGCAAAATTTTGTTTCAAAGAAACCAATAAAATTGATATTGTGTTTACGGCGTGCTGATGCGATCTATGAGGTCGAAATATCCCGAAATATTTTGAATTATTATTAGCCTATTCAGTACTTTTTACTATCCATTTGATGTGAATCTGTGTTATCTACTGTATTAAAAAAAAAGAATTGAATGTCTATATACTTACATTTATTTATAAAATTATGTAGGTACATCAATTTTATCTATTATGATGCAATTCGAAAGAACAAAAGAAAGTTTTATACATATGTATATGTGTGAATATATGCTTGTAATATTTTATACGAGGATTTAGATATCATCCCCTTCACGCGGAAAGATCATTTTGTGCATTTCGCCTGCCAACTACCACCACCCTAAGGATTAGGTTGCACAACCAGGGAATAATAATCCAGAACGCAATCATTCTCGGATCTGCTCTTCGCTCGAAAGATTACGTCAGGATTACGAACGTTTACAGATGATTATGGGTTGGAAAGTTACATAGGACGCCGTATGTTTTGACTGTCGTAGGACATAATAACTACAGTAATAACGCGGGTTAATTAATGCCCCTCTTGGTTACCCATATTAGTTTAGTTTCATGCGTTTTACATTCAACAATATTTATGTACATACCTACTGAAGAAACTGTTTAAAAACCGGAAAATACCTATGGATATAAAAATACCTTAAGTAACTATTGTTTATGAATAAAGTTTATCTGAGAAGATGAAATTTAGTGAATATTAAAAAATCGTTTGAAAATTAAAAAGAATCCAGTCATACCGTCCTGTCCTAAATCTTAAGTAATTAATACACGGGGATGAAGTTTGTTTGAGACGATGAAAATATAAAAATCTATGGACAATAGAAAAAGATATCAAAGAACGGTTGAAATAATTTCCTTTCTTCTTTTAATTAAAAAGTCACTATACGTATCACACTAATATTATAAAGGCGAAAGTTTGTGAGTGTGTGAGTGTGTATGTTTGTTACTTCTTCACGTCTAAACGGCTGGAGCGATTTTAATAAAATTTGGTATGGAGTTAGCTGACACCCTCGATTAACACATAGGCTACGTTTCACTGCGGGAAAATATCTTATTCCCATGGGAAAATCGATGAAAATGAATTCGCGGAATAATATAAATGCGAAAGTAACTCTGTCTGTATGCTACACAATCTCGCCTAAAATTTACTGAACCGATTTAAATGAAATTTGGTACAGAGATAGTCTAGATCCTGAGAAAGGACATAGGCTACTTTTTAATGCGTTGTAAGGGAAATTCCGCAATTTTTAAAGATTTTTTAGGCTTTTGATTAGATATAGATATAAATAAATACGACATTCAATGTTTGTAAAAATTTTACCCTAAACGGGATAAAATTAGCCAATGAAAGTTTTTGTGTAATGACGTCGTACAAAGAGCTTACGGCCCAGAAAATTAAAATATAGAAGAAAAAAATTTTAAATGCTCCCGAAAGTCACTATTCCACGTGAAGTCGCGGGCATATGCTAGTGTAGAATAAATCTCACGTGAGGAGGAGGCTAGTAGTACCATATCTTGCTAAATTCACTAAAGGAGAAGGAGTCTTAAGCAATAATTACTTGGGGACGAAGTTTATTTGAGAAGATAAAACTTGATGAAAATAAAAAAAAAATAAAAAATTGCAATAATTTTCTTCTCTATCGTAATTAAAAACTCATTATACGTAAGAAATCTCATATGAGGAGGCGTACTGCATAGTGATAAATTTCACAAAAGGCGAGAGAGACGTACAAACTCAAAAAAAAATCCTCACGTGATTAATTGCTCTGCACTATGCCTTATTCAAACATAGCCAAAACTTCAACTTTCTCATTGTAGTGTCCATTTTCGCAACATTTTTATTAATTGAAATACATTTCCTGAGTTATATTGTATACAAAATAATTATATTTTATATAAGCTTTGTATCACGGAGAAAAATAAACATGACTTTATTACTTGATGAGTCAAGCAGAATTTTTCTAGTAAATAATAATAAAATTCTCATAAAATGTACTTTGTGGTATAAAACAATTTTTCATTCTTTCTAATAATTAGTATTAGAATAATCAAGCTAAAAAGTCTAGACTTTTTTTCTCTACTTCTCGATTATTTTATCGTGGCGTAAAGAAAAAAATACTAGAATACTAGAGTGAGAATAGTTTAGTAAAATTAGTTATAAGAACTGAAAAAAATGTTTTCTAATCAAGTCAATTTTTTATTAAAATTCAGTCTCAACACCGAACGTAGATTGACTAGACATTTCAAGTAAAATCTCTTTGAGCGTCTGTTCGTCCATATGATTGACATATTTTTTAGTCATGTTTGCTAGAATTCTAGCAATATTTTCATGATTGTTTTCTCTGTGTAGTAGGTACCTATATTTAAAATTTAAGATTGCATGTACATGAAATAACCAATGACGACAGGGGCAATATGTCCTTTACTCGTTTCAATTAATAAGAAAAGAATAGAATCTACAAAACTATGTATTGTATAACTGAATATATTTACAAAAGCACGTCATTGGCGATGTATACGTAAAAAAAGAGGCATTTTGGAATAGTAACTTTTGTTTAAAATGAACATGGAAATAATTCGATCCAATCTCTTCTAACTTAACTTATGTCACCCTTTTTGAAACTTCATGTGATTTCCAAAATTTTGTTAGTTTTTTATTTCTGTTCTTTTCAAGTACCTAAGTACTATGCATATTTACCGACTGTTATAGCTACTTAGTTTTAAATCCAAGAGAAAAATTTTACTTTCATGATTGCGTTTTTGCATTTATCAATTGGCTTTGCACTATCGATTATTTATCAATAAAATTTAAATTTTGTAGAAATTGAAATGAAACTTCAATTAACCCCAAAGTTGTTTATTGATTGATATAGTTTAGAATTATGACCGTATGCAATCGTGTATGTTATTAAGTACATATATGTAATATAATGTATAAGAGTTGTTAGTTTTAACGTTGTGGGTGTATAAATGATTACAAAATAATGATAGGTACACCTGCAGGTGTTCATTTCTAATTTAGAATATTTCTGTTTGGAAAAGCGGTGAAAGCCAGCGTAAAATGGCCTGAGGTAGTGACGGCGTTGCTTGGCAACAGGCTTGGCAGGGACCACGGGGTAGTTATCCTGCTGAATATGGCTGCGACCGGGATCAATAAGTCAAGTCCTTGGAGAGTTTTCGCGACACGCATATGTACATGTACAGGTATGTCTGTACTCTATAGAGATAACGTACAAAACAGGAATTAAATAACCAAAACTACGAATAGGTACTTTCATAAGAATCAAATGTAAAATTTGAAAGAGAAAACAATACCCGCCAAAAATTCAGCTGTGTTATTTACTAGTTTCAATTTTTAATATAAAGACGTACCAAATACAATGCAACTAATATCAGTATTAACAAATATATTGAAGAAAACCTTACATAATTATCTTAACCAGGTTACCAAATAATAATTATTAGTGAGTATGTAATATAATACAGTATATTTCGTTTATAACGTTGATGAAAGGACCATTAAATTCTGTCACTATATCCGGAAGTCGCTATATAAAAAGGAAGAGAGAAAGAATTAGAAAAGGAAGTTAGGCAAGAAAAGTACCCAGTAACTGATTCTTAGATTTAACTTTATCAGCCTTAACATTTATAAACAAATACTATAATTGCTGACTATCTGTGAATGTAAACAAAAGATAAAAAGGTTTTGTGTTTAAACTCGGTCGCAACATCAGTATGAGATTTCTAGCATCTTGTAATTAATAGTTAATTAAAATTAGTCGCTAAAACCGAAATTGACGTTACATCCGAAGTCGTTACAGTCAAATTTTCTTCTTAAACAACAAGGAACTTAATTTTAACTACAAGGTCGTTACAACCGAAGCCGTTATAAATGAAATCCACTGTAATTTTAAAAAATGATCTCAATAGTTTAAAAAGTTTAGAAAAATCTAAAAATTGAAAATTCTTTGTTGATAATTATAACACGTCAAGCTTTATTGAGATTTACTTGAGGAAAAGTCCTAAAGCCGTATTTTCATCACTTTGTAGTTATTAACGAAAGAGCAAAATTATATTATAATTAACATTTATTGATTATATTAAAAAATTATACAAACGTTAGCATATGTGTCATCCCAATTAGATCTGAAAACGTTTTTGTGGGGTAAAACATGTTCTCGTTTGTATAATTCTTTAATTCTAGTGAATTTGTCGTGTTATTTATCAAACAGTCTAGAAAAACAGAATGATATAACTTTAATATATATAATAATAATAGTTATTATGCATGTAAACGTGAAAAATAGAACTATACAAAAGTTATTGGTTTTGGCCTGTAAATCATTTTTGAATCAATCAGGGCATTGAAAATGGAGAATATATTCCTGAATTATTCAAGAGATATTTCATCCCTTATCGAAGAGAAACCACCGTGAAATTGAGAAACATTTATTCGAAATTGGTTTTTGTTAGTCTCCGTGGACTTGCTTTTACTGTCTAACTTAAATTATTCAATACTACCTATATTATGTATGTACATAACAGAAGAAAAACAAAAATATCTCGTTTTATATTATGACAATTTAAACAACATTTATTAAAATGTTATAGAAGAAGGGGGCTTACCTCTATTATACTACCACTATAACAATGGCAGTAGAAGTGAGTCACTTCCAAATTTTTATTAATATTCATTAAAAAGAGAACACCTATAGGTACTACACAAACACCTTTAAAATGTTTTATTTTTAATGTGTATATTTTTTTGTAATGGCACTATTTTAGGGAGGTTCGGGTGGTACAGAAAATAAGTAGTAAATAAATAATACTTATTTAAAAAATTTGATTTGATTAGTATCTATTGAAAGAAATTGACACTAATAATTATAAGATGAAAAATAAAAAAATACCGGCCAAGTGCGAGTCGAACTCGCCCACCGAGGGTTCCGTACAAACCTGTATATATGTGATGTAACTAAAAATTTAAGGTTTTCGGAATTTTTTCTTTATATGTGCTATAAAACATTGTTTCATGCCAAATTTCAAGATTCTAAATCGACTGGAAGTACCCTTTAGGTTTTGATTCCCTTGCGAGTAGTTGCGAGTTTGAAAATATGCGGCTTAAATTGCTGTTTCTTTTGATTGCGTTGACAAAGAAGTTTGATTTTGTTACAGCTTAAAGGTATTATAGACCTGAGTATTTGATATAAATTTCAATGTAATACCTGTACGCGTTCATGAGGAAAGGGGTAGTAACTTTAAAATTATTAAAAATATTTTTATTATATGATGTAACTAAAAATTTACGGTTTTCGCAATTTTTCCTTTATCTGTGCTATAAGACATTGCTTCGTACTAAATTTCAAGATTCTGAGTTCACTGTAGGTTTTTATTCGAAAATTTGCGGCATAAACGGCTGTATCTTTTGATTGCGTTGGCTTAGAAGTTTGATTTTTTCACAGCTCCAAGGGACAATAGACCTGAGTATTTATTATAAATTTTAGCTTGATATCTCCACGCGTTCCTGAGAAAAAGGGTCTTGACAGACGGACGGACAACGAACTGATCCTATAAGGGTTCCGCTTTTTCCTTCTGAGGTGCGGAACCCTAAAAATGGTTCCTAAATTGCAATTTGTAAGAAACACATCTGCAAAATTTAATTTAGTGTAGCCAAGTATTTATAATATTAGTAATAAAATCAAATAGATGCTAAAAATTAAACTAATTTCTGATTTCTAATATTTAAATGCTATATAAATTTCATTATCAGTTTTTATGGACTAAGTATGTATTTGTATTTCGTATAATTAGCTATCTATTCATTATTTTTTTGGAAAACTGCTGTTGTTAATAATGAACCCCAGAACTTCCTTAAACTTAAAAACATACTGCATATGCAACAATTCTTTATTGTTTATAACTTAGCTTGCGCATAAATTTTAATACACTTGCTTTTGATACATTAGGTTATTCAATTTTTATTCAACGATACTGCAACAACTAAAAATTCTGCTATTTTAGACTTTCTGTTATATAGTTGACATTAGGTACATATTGTTTTTCAAAGAAAATTTAGTTTAATAGGAAACGTAGAGTCACATTAGGATAGTTTATGGTCGGGACACTTTCTCTAAAAATAATAAAGTAATATACTGCACATTGCAAAAAAAAGAGATCTTTAAGTACTACCCGTGTTTATAGTTGGGTTAACCTTTGATAGAGTGTTTAATTCGCGAAGTGAATGTCAGCTGCAGGCTTTTCATTTCCGTTAGCGTCAGATTTAAAGCCATTATTTTATGGTTTGTCTTTATTACCGTGCTCAGCTGTCTCCGAAATTAACACATCTCCGTGTCCTATAATCGCAATCTGTCACTAAGGAGTAAGCGACTAACATTTACGAGTATATATGTTTAACCAGGGCCTGTCTGGCTCTGGCCCGGGCTCTAATAAAAGCACATCGCGTGTACAATAAAACCATATAAAAACGGATCAATCACCCCCTCGGTCGTTACGCAACCTCCCTCGATCTTTTCCTCACGAGGGAAACTGCCACCCTACACTCCAATGAATACATCTACTCATTACACTTGCCGCGAAGTCACATTTAACGCAAACAACCCCCGCTGATTTTCCGAAGGGAGGAAAGTTCCTAAAATTTTCCTGGAAAATAATGTTTCTTGAAAGATACAAAAATCGTGTATTAAAATATTAGAACAAACAACTATAGCAACAAGCACAACAATAAACAATAAAAGTTTAATGTGGTAATGTTCACTTCATCCACAACTAGGCTAAAAAAAATCATAACGAGACAAGAAAAAAACACTTGTAAATGCGAATCTTTCAGACGTTTCATATAAGATTAGCGTAGAAATGGATCGATGGCGGTGGGGGTGCCAATAAGTAAGGTTTTAATGCAACGTTTTTTGACTATATGTATAATTTTTCCTCCAAGGGTTGTCAAAGTTTATCAACTTATTTTTGTCCATTGTGGCTAACTCTCTATCAATTGTAGATTATTGAAAAGTCGATTCCTACAGATTCTAAAACGCTAGACTTTTTAAAATAACAATTTAAATTATTTTACAGAAATAATTAACTTTAGATAATTAATTTGTTTCTCTGTTTAGTTATTAGTTTAAGAACTGAGCTATAGAAACTAATCTTTATTCTCTATCACACTAATATTATAAAGGCGAAAGTTTGTGAGTGTGTAAGTTTGTTACTTCTTCACGTCTAAACGGCTGGAGCGATTTTAATACAATTTGGTATACAGTTCGCTGACATCCTGGATTAATACATAGGCTACGTTTTACTGCGGGAAAATATCTTATTTCCATGGGAAAATCGATGAAAATGAATTCGCGGATAATGTATGGGGAACTTTGTACATAACGGGTAACACCGCGGGGCACAGCTAAGTTACAAATAAATAGTAAAGAAGAAAACCCCTAAAAATAATACTGAAAATATTCTTATTTGTTTTTTTTTTTTCTCTAGGTTAATATCCGGGTACGCCCATAGAGGAAAAATTACTTGAACAAAAAACAATAAATTTTTTGTTGGGGGACATATTTTTAATAAATGTAATAAATAAAACACAAGTTTTTTAGATGTTTCAACAATAATTTAATGTCCTCGACAATATTGTTTCGACCCACATGTGGTCATTATCAAGAGTAAACGATCACTAAAATTAAAATTGCAAAAATGCGTATATATCTGTACATCAATGGTGGGGATACAAATCTGAAAATTATTTAACAATTTTGTTAGTAGTAGCGGGGTGTTATTAGTGGCTAATTCTATTTGGTAATTTGTTATGTTTTTATTCAAATTTACAGCTTTCTTAATTTCTAGGGATTCCAAAAGGTTTAATTTTTTACTTTTTGAAGCTGAATGTAATAATTTGGCCTTATCTAATTTATGGTTATTGACAACACAATGTTCTGCCATTCCTGTGCTTAATATTTTATTATTTATAGAGTATAAATGTTCTTTTAGCCTAATCCCAATCGAGCGTCCACTTTGACCTATGTATATTGCATTGCAATCAACGCAATTTTACGAATAAACACCACTTTTTTGTAGTGGGTCTGATTTGGGTTTGTTATTTACAATAAAGGATTTAATGTTGTTTTTATTGGAGGAAACTGCTTGGATATTGAATTTTTTGAAGAATGAATCTATTTTGTGGTTAATTTTACTATTAATGAAATTAAAAGAACAATATATATGATCAGTCTTGGTGGTAGGTGTGTTAAAAAGTAAAGATCTAGAAAGCAAGTGAGTTTTCTTTTTTAATAATGTAGTAATTAGTGAAGTTTTATAACCATTATTTAAAGCTATGTGGTTTATTACATTTAATTCTTTTTCGAAATCATCACTTTTGAGAGGTAAATTTACTAATCTGTGCAGAAGGCTATAAGGACATTAAATTATTGTTGAAACATCTAAAAAACTTGTGTTTTATTTATTACATTTATTAAATATGTTTCACCAAATGGTCACTATTGATAGTTTGACATATTTTTATATCAGTTTGAATCACTTTCTTCCTTTTGTCTTGGTGAGATTTAGTAAGATATGAATTCCACCGTCCCCTTCACGTGAGATTTACCATACGAAAAGAAACAACAACAATTCTTTGTACCTATAAAAAAATTGACCTCTTTCTTTTAAATGAGATTGCAAGAGATTTTGCTAGACACCTCCCACTATTTTTAGTTCACTTAGTGCTCCCTCGTTATTCAGAGTGTTTCTTCTTAAAGTTATGTTAAGAACCTAGGTAATAAAACTTCTGACAAATTGTCTTTTTAAAACACTCAACATATTAAGTTCAATAGGGTAATTTGTCTTAAAATTTGTTTCTCAAATGTAATAATATAGCAATATTTTAGGGGTTGTAAAAACTCTTATTTAACTATATAATCAGCATTTAATTATTGACAAATTGGGATTGAAATACTTACAAGTAAAACATATTAAGGTACTTTACGATTCTTTAGTTTGTACGTCTATTATATGTTTTCTCGGTGGTTTATTGATCGATTAGTTCATCAAAAGCCCACTGGAAACCTTATAAATACCCAAGACACACAAACACAGAATATTCCTAGAACAATGACTTATGAGAGATTTTAATTTATAATACTATATAATTATAATAAAACAAAAAATAAAGACATATAAGAAAAAAATACAACCTGCAACAAAAATATTTTAAAAGAATCCACTCATTATAAAGTAGTAAATTACCGCTTCAAGGTACGTTTAAATCGAAGTCAGTGCTACGTTTGAAATTAAAAATAAATATTTTATGTGCTTATCTTTTAATAGCATATTAATGATCATGGTAATAAATTATTCCTGAGGATTTTAATGTTTTTAATTTTACCTACACCTGCAGAATACCTTAATAACTATTGTTAAAGGCACACAATAATAATAGTTATTATTATATTTTTGTAGTGCAACATATAATATGTTTTTAAACTTATTAATTATTTATTACTCGTTTTCTTTTTTTTTTTAATAAATATGTACAGGGATTAGCGTTAGCGTGTAAACATGCTTAATTCAATTATATTTTCCCACTTGTAATGGCATTAAAAATTAATTTTGTTATCAGAATAACAGTTGGCGTTGATCAGAGCACATCTGCGAGTGTTATGTGCTGTATAGTCATCATTGTGTGCTTTTAATTGAACAACAGTATGTAAAGAGGATACGCAGTAGATGGATGGACTTTTGTCATGTTTGCTTGTATTATACATATAATAATGTAATGCCCAAATGCTACCGAAAACCAAATCCGGATGTCGAACTATTAATAATAATTTAATTAATCCGATGATCGATTTTTGAATAAATTAATTAATTGCAGAAGTGTGAAATCTAAATAGAAAATAAAAATCTAAGAAAACTATGTAACTTTGCGGCATTCCTTACAAATTTTTTAAAACAATGAAATCGCAGAAAAGTTTATATATAATCTTAGTAAAAAATTAGACTTAAAAAGTTACATTATTTGATCATGGGGTATCTGTGAAGGTGAGGAGGTTACAAATGTTTTAGAACTTTTTTCGAAGTTTTTTGTATGGTTCGCAAGTTGGAAAACCAAACCATTCTTAACCTTTTTGTCGGAAATGAAGTTTTTGGTCACCTTAAGCTTCTAAAATCCAACAATACTCGAATTTAGATTTAATGGTAATAAAAAATTAAAATCAATCCATTAGAGCTAAAACAGTCACTTAAAATAAAATTATGTAAGGCAGTGCTATCCAACATGGTAACCACTGGGCCACATGTGGCCACCGAGACAATTTCAAGTGGCCACGAGAAGATTTGGCTTTTATGATATAAAAATAAAAAAATCAACGACAAAGATTATACTTTTTTCCTATGTTAGACACAAACCAATTCAGTGAAGAATTTGAGCTCGGCTACGACACAGACATTTATATCTCAATATTTTGATTAAAGCATTCGACTCACGATTTTCGGATTTTAAAAAGTTTCATTTGGCATTCAAGTTTTTGAAAAATCCATTTGTTTTCAATCAAAACGATATTCAAAATTTGTCCGATCTTTTCAATACAAAGAAAACTCACTTGGAGTTTGATATTTCGCTAATAAATGAAGAAACTCATTTGCCAAATGAAATGAGTGATGCATTATGGAAGCGATTGCTATTAAATTGTAACGTTTGGTGCTCAAAGATATTTTACCGAAATTTCTTTGTATGTTCGGCTCAACATATGTTTGTGAGAGCACATTTTCCAGTCTTACACGACGCAAAAACAAACTCCGGAAGGCATTTTCTCAGAAAAATTTAGAATCGGAAATTCGTTGCGATTTTTGTGAATCCAAGCCCGATTTGACTAAATTGGCCGAATATAAAGGTTGCCAACGATCTCATTAATGATTAAATAAAGGAACTTCAAATTTTTATCGACATTTTTCGGTTTTTTCTCATTACGTGGAATAGTGGCCGTCGGCTTCACCTCAGGGCCACTATTTTGGCCACAGCAGAAAACAAGTTGGACAGCACTGATTTAAGCTATTCTTCATGTAAGAGTTGATATAAGAATCATTATTTAATTTCCACATTTGTGCAACTAAACAAAGTCATTAAAAGTGTTATTATTTGTCCGTTTGTGGAGAAGACCCGATCCGCATGTGGTTTCATTTAATACGAGTCTGCTTTTAATCAAGAATTACAACAATGCTCTCTCTAAGTAGTACAAGGCACAGAAGTGTTATTCATAGCGGTATCATCGTCGTAGACGGCGACAAATGTTGCTGCACACGCGACAACGGAAATGAAATAACTAATTGACAAGGGATGGGTGGATAATGAACTTCTATTGTAAAAATTGTGGCGAGTTCTGTCAGCAAATAATCACTAATTATTTATATGTATACGTACTTATTGTATTTGAGCAATGATGTGGTTACTTAGTGACACATCTTCATTATCTTATTATTTATTTATTATCATGATTAATTTTATTAAGATTATTCAGGTCACAAATAAATTGGACACTTACTAATTAATGTGGAACGAGTCAAAAACTAATGTTGATTATTTTTGATTGGCTGTTTTCAAATACATATGAAAGTGACGTCAGGTCTACTGCGCGAACCTATTCTAAATATTAGTGGACAAAATATCTCAAAACTTTCATGATCAAATGAAACTTAGTTTTTGATTCATTCTTATAACTGCTTTATTTAAAATAATCGGTGGCGATCTTCCTTTATGGTCATTTGGCGAATGATTGACTATAATATGATTGAGCAGTCTAGCAGATTCTTTCTAAATTAAATGAGTGTAACCCCAAAAATATTGTAGTTCGCCATTTCACTCCTTCAATTTTTCCATTTGAAATCCTTGATCCTCCACTATTTCTTCAATAGCATCAGTTTCTTGTTGTAATATTTCGACTACTATGTTACTTTGTGGAATGAATAATGAAATTTCGTTAGAAGGATTTCAAGGAAATCGTTCCAATAAATAAATTAATATTCATGGGTACTTACATACTACGTATAACATTCGTTTCCTGCATATAAATACTGTTTAATTCGTTAATAGATCGACAGCTGCGTAACCGGTAGCAAGTAGTTGGATAGATAGACAATGTGCGTGGTTCGCGTTTCGGGTCTTCAATCAATTTCCCCTCAGAGTCGAGCTGCTCGCCTGCCTGCGTTTCTCGGTGGCGGAGAAAATGAAATGCTGTTCTTGTAAAACGCGGCTTCCATTAGCGTGATTAGGTTAGTCGAAGGGCGCAGATGACTCATGGGCGACAATCTCGACCAACATCAAAGATACGCTTAGTTAGTCGAAGAAAATGGGGTGGCAAGTGAAGTACGTACTAGAACCAGTGTCTATAAGGTTAGGAACCCAAAAATTTAGAAAGTAACAAATAAGAAAACAAAAAAAATACAAAAAATTGAAATAAATATTTATATTATTACTGAAGGAAATTTGGTCTTACAGTTATGTCGTGCCTTATCTTAAATTTGCACATGTAGGAAGACCAAGATCTTCAAGAGCCTGAAATCTTTTCAAAGTGTTTAAAATTATATCAAAGAGCTATCCTGAAGCTCTTTCAAAGTGCACGATCCATTTCAAATTAGATAAAGCCCTTCCAAAAGCCCCTTTAAACTGCTTGAAGTCTAATCAATGTGCTTGATGTTTTTCAAAGGGATTACAGGCCTCTCAAACAGCGTAAAACCTCATCAATGTGCTGGAAATCTTCTGAAACTCTTTCAAATAGCCCCGCAGAGCTTAAATCCTCATAAAAAATATTTAGTGTTTGAAGTAATATCAAGAAACTTGATGTTCTCTCAATATGGTTCAAGTTCAATCAAAGAGCTTGAAAACCTCTCAAAGTCATTGAAGTTCTCTCAATGGTTCTGATGCTTTCTCGAATGACTTGATCCATTTCAAATTACTTAAAGTTCTTCTAAAACCCCTTTGGACTGCTTGAAGCCTAATCAATGTGATTGAAGTTTTCTCAAAGTGCTTAAAATCCTCTCACAAAGCTTGAATCCCCATTGAAGTCCTCTCAAAGAGGTTGAAGTCATCTCAAAGAGCTCCAAGTCATCTAAATTATGAAGTCTTCTCAAAGAACTTGAAGTCCTCTTAAAGTTGTTGTAGCTCTTAACGTGCCTGGATTTTGAAACCCTTTCAAATTACTTAAAACTCTTCCAGAATTCTTAATGCGCCCTTAAACTGTTTAAAGTCTTTTAAAAGAGCTTGAAACCTCATCGAGATGCTCAGAAGTTTTTTCAATGTGCTTATACTTCCCTCAAAAGGTTTAAAGCTCTTTTAAAATGCTTGGAACTCTTTCAAAAAGCTTCAAGTCTTGTGTAGGTATTTTAAGCTCGTTTAGTTTACTTCAATCCTTTTAAAGTTCTGATGCGGACATTGTCCAGTTCTGAATTAATTCAGATAAAATATCTCTTATGGAACGCAAGTAGTTTTCACCTAAAGTAAGTTTGTAACAAAAATATGTTTTAATATTTAACAAGCAATAAACTACATACTTACTCACTCCTATATTAATAAGTAAGCGTAAAAAGAACAACGGGAATTTGTAAACACCGCACACTAAACTGTTAGTCGTAAATTCTAAAGGCAATAACTTTAAATGCATTTGCTAATAATATAATTATAGATTATCTGCATATTAAAGTAATGTATTATATTTAAGTGGAGGCTAATTTACAATGATAATTAAATGTTGCAATGTATGTATTTATTATATTTAACTATTCTGCTTTTAGATAGATGGGAAAGGTGATTCAGCAGAAATAAAGGCACTTGAATATTTATTTTTAAAATGAATAAATTTTATTCTTCGTATTTATGCCTTTTTTGTTTATGAAGCTTAGGTATATTCCCTTAGCTTCTAATGCGAAAAAAGGAAGATTCTCGATGTATATCGAATTAATTTTTATTTTTGGCTGTTACTTGCTTCATAATCCTATTATATTGGGAAATAAAATTGTTGCCCATTTTGTTTTCTTACCATTTAAAATAGAATTATCATAAAAATTCAGAATCTGTCTTATTAATAAGTAATTAGTTTTCCTTTTTTTAATTTATGAAACAATCGTCACAACTTTTTGATAAACAAGGACGCTATTTCAGGGCTGTAGCTAGAGTCGAATTTGAGGTAGGGCAGCATTGGTTACAGGTAGGGCGGAATTAAAAAATTGATCATAATTGATCTGCCCTCAAAGCACGAGCTCCTAAATCAATCACCATGTATATCACTGACCTCTAGGTCAGTGATGTACATTCAATAGCTATTCGTAGACAAATAATTTCTGTGACAGAGCATGAGTATGTATCGAAGAACTATTAAATCCTCAATGATGAAGAGCAAGATAGTTGAACTTCCAAATTTGGATGTAGAGATCCACGTCTGAGTGAGAGTGGGGTAAAAATTAATTGTTGGGTGGGGTGATACGAGAAAATAGATACGACCAAAAATACCATTTAGATCATATGGTTTCTGCAAACTTTGTGCAATATCGGAAGAAATACCATAGATAACATTACCAACATGTGTTGACCAACCTGTTGCTATGGAACTAGGAGTAGCGATTGTATTTTGTGCTTCCACCTGTTTTGAGCAGTGAGGTTCTTCAACTCTTCGTTTTTTTCCAAAGAAAGCCCGTATATCCATAGCGAAATCAATGAATCTTCAATTTATAGCAATAAAAATAACAGTTAAATCGATTTTTGACTAAAACACTTTACCGTACACTTCACTTAACCAAACTACAAACAATCATAAAAAATTGCTAGTTTATATTTATTTTGGTTTAAAAAGGGATTCTCCGTACCATAGATTGCAATATAGCCCATATTGCAATATATGCTACGTGGAATCCCATCTGCATTACAGATATTATAATTAAATAATGTAATGGCGCTTCAAATGCCGTCTATACACAGAACAAAGAATTATTATAAAATGATATAAATGTCATAAACTGTGGTATGTTCGGAAAAGTTTAGATACCTATGGCTACAATTTTTTTTATCTCAAACTCAAATTATAATAATTTATCTTAGTTTTTGGTATTTTTAAAGTAGGGCATTGTGATTTCAAGGTAGGGCATTGCCCCACATTGCCCCCCCTAGCTACGGCCATGCGCTATTTTCATCTTTACATTCTTGACAATTAAAAAAGTTATGTTCTTAAAAATCAATGTTTGATAAGGTTCTCTATAAAAGGCGTAGTCGATGCATTTAAAATGCAAATACATACATTACAACTGAATTATTATATGAATGATAATGTTGTATTTTCCAATTAATATGATAATTTCTTAACCAAGTCAAGTTAGTTAACTAATCTACCAAAAATGTACACTAACACTGGATAAAGATAATATGGGAATTGTAAATAACATTAAGTATTAGATTCTTTATCTTATAGACTTGGTTAGAGATAACAAAATTCCTTTTATAGGTGGTGCTATTTAGAATATATCTATTTTATTTTAGTTCCAATAAAATGAATAAGTTTGGATTTAGAAAGATATTATTATTTAAAATTAAAGCAGAAATTTTGCTCATAATATCTGAAAAATGGCCTTCACGAATAAAATGTTTGGATCAGATCCGTAATTAAATTATGCAACGAGATTTTTAGTTTAGTAAAGAAAACCAAAGTGCCCACTTATGCCTACTTACTTTTATTTAAAATAAGAACATTGGTTTTTCTTTTGAAAAAATTCTAATTATATTGCAAGAATCTGTTTTTCACAATTCAACGATGGAGCTCCCTTATTATTCATAAAAGTTATTTTGTGGTAATGAAGCTGATTAAACTAGCAAAAATAAAGAGAAAGAATAACTTTCTTATTTTTCAAAATGTAATTATCTAAAGAGACCAAAAAGGATTGGGGTCACAAAATCAATCATGCACAAACCTTTAGAAGTTAAATTTGTATGTACTCAAAATTAAATCGTCACAGATGTCTTTCAGACTCAGAAAATTATTATTCTGGATTTAGTACCATCAAAATTCAAGAAGACTTAAATTAAAAATCTTTTTGGACCGAGCTATGTTTGAATAAAATTTGGAAAAATAAATAATAATAAAGAACTAATATAATAATATGATCTACATAACTGAAAATTGTTGAGGGCAGTAATAATTCTTGGTAAATACTTCATCGAAATTACAAGACCTTATCAGCACGCCGTAGGCAGTTTCGATAAATCAGTGATTAAATTAAAAGAACTCCCAGAACAGTAGCTCTCAAACATTTCTGTTGTGAAAACCACTTGGAAGTATTTTTTCTTCTGGTTAGATCCTCATCTTTCTAATATTAAATTTTTACTAATCCATTAACATTAAATACCTACATTTTTGATAGTTGTTTTTTACAAGTTACAAATGTTTAAGGAAAGCCAAAATTTTGCTCACGATCTGCTTACATGGAATCTATTTCCATGGTTCTCTTTTACATCTCATTCTGCCTCATACAAAATTCTACTTTTTATGAGGCAATGAGAGAGCCGAGCCTCAGAAACATCTGAGAGTTTACTTACTAGTAAAAATGAAGAGAAAGAATAAGTTTCTCATTTTTCAAAATGTAATTAGCTAAAGAAGCCAAAAAGAATTAAGGTCACAAAATCAATTAGACACAAACCTTTAGAAGTTAGATTTGTATTTTAAATTTAATCGTCACAGATATCTTTCATACATAGAAAAGTATTGTTTTATAATAAATATCATCCAGATTCAAGAAGGCTGAAAATCTGAAAACCTTTTCGGGCTGAACCATGTTTAAATAAAATTTAAAAGCATAATGAAATTTTCAATAAAGAACTATTATATTAAATAATATGACCGCTTCTTTATCGAAAAAATACTTAATTGTTAAGAACATTAAACGTTCTTGGTTGGTAATTTATCGAAATGACTGGTTGTAGTGGATTGCGATTTCGATTTTCTAAGATCTCATCAGCACGCCGTGGCCAGTTTCGATAAATCACTGACTAAATCAAATAAAAGGTACGTCTAGAACAGTAGTTCTCAACCAGTTGGTAGTTTTCTTTCTTCTGAGTAGATCTTCATCGTTCTAATATTGAATTTTGAATAACGCTAATTTGAAATGGATTTTTGACAATTGGTTATTTTTAAACGTTACAAATATTACTTTTATGAATTATTATTCAATTTATTAAAAGTTAAAATTTCACTTACGATTCTCCCAAATATTGTTTTTATGTAGTTCTGTGGTCTGAAGGTCGATGATATAGATAACTTTAAGGAACATTGGTTTAAATGTATTTGTTGTCAATTAAACCTCATATTAGGAACTTGTACAGTCAACAAGTACCCAGTTTTTATAATTTTTTTTATTCCAAAATTAATATATTTCTAGGTACCGTTCGGTATAGGTAAGTAGGTATATATATGCATCATGGAAAGATTTGAAGGAGTAACCAATAATTAAATATGTGATAGTATAATGACTCGAAGTTCTTTGTGAAAGAAGCGAAAGGTGTAATAATAAAGAATCGGCTCTTGCCTCCATTATTACATAATAATAATTGAAGACGCACGTGATACACAGTACGTAGATACCAATAGAACTTGTTTTGAGCGTGTGTATTGGATTTAACTTAATTATAACTTCAACATGTTTTAGATATAAAGACTCTGTTGTAACTATTGCTGTACCATTCAAATATATCCTATAAGCCAGATGCTAAATCCTGCTCACTTGGATAGTTGTAAATAATGTTTACATTTCATCAAAATCTAAAGCCTATGGAAACCATATGGTACCTAGTACTATATAGTATGTTGTTGCTCTCCGAAGGTATGCAACAAAATGTCTTTTTAAAGTGTTGTTTAATTGGAATTATTTCGACATTAGGAAAATCTAACAGATGACATTCGGAATTACGACTGTTTGTAAGAATGTCCGTTTATCACGTGAAACAAAATCAACGTGAATATTCCTTGTATTTTATGATGTGCCGTCTATTTTTTTTATCCAATGCGTTAATCAATGTTTTAACGATCAAGACTAATTATGGGAGTTTCTGTAATTTGTACCACTCGTTAATTAACGCTTGATTGTTATTAACTTATGTCATCTGCTTTAGTGGATAACTGTTTATTATTTTGCTTTTCCCACGAAGAAGGAACATGAATTTCCTGATTCGCCAATTCTTGTATTATCGACTGTCCCAATTTAGTTGTTCTTGTTTCTTTTTGTGTTGACTGAGGCTTTAAACATTTTTTAAACCGTTTCTGTTTCGTCGATTTGGCCAATAAATGGACTTTAGTTGCAGGTGTCAACCCTATGCTCAATCAAAACAAACTTTTTTTATTACATTATGGTACGAAAGGACAACATAAACATTTACATTGGGGTGGGTCAAATCTTCTTAACCATTATTTCCATTTCAGGTAAAATGATTTAGGGAATCGACGAAATGGGAATAAATAAGAACGAAGGAAGTTATACAGGAAACAAGTTTGATTTAATTTCTTACTATAAAAATTTTAAAAACAAGCAGTGTAGAACATAGGTTTTAGTTCCGAAAATTTCACCCTCCATTGTAGAGTCTGTAGATGTCAATCATCAAATTGTCCTGAAAAAGAAAGGAAATAAATTTCGGTTGGATGTAAAATGAAGTACATTTTAAAAAAATTATTTAAAACAACATTAATTTTATTATTGTATAGGTACTACTTTTATGCCTGAGGTACCAGTATCAAGTACCTGAAGAGGGTTCCAATTCAGCAGTCAAATAAAGTAAGCCAAAAAGTGCTCCTGCTCCTTTTCAGACATTGTTATTTACTGTTAAAAGAAATACACATACCTACATAACAGGAATATCCTTACCAATTTGCAAAAAAGTGTACATTCACCATATTTATGTTTTGCTAATGTTTAGTAAAAGTACATAATTTGTTTGTGTGTATTACTCATCCGTATACCCTATTCTGTGTCCTACTCCCTTCCACTTGAAGAGTAGCATAAATATTAAATGTTCTTTACATTTCAACACCGAGCGGGATGATCAAGTCGTCTAGATCATTGCTTATCATTCGGGAGGTCACCGCTTCGATTCTGGGGCCGGTTACTCTGGTCGGTGGTTTCCTTGGATCATTTAGACAAATGTTGAGGAGTTGAGGTAGTAATATTCCACAGATAGTCTTTCATTTCTCTTCTGTCTTCATTCCGTCCGTCTCATATTTCTCCCCCAAACCATAACCCATCCATTCCCACGATTTCTAAAGGATTCTGAAGAGGGCCTTCCGCCTTACCCTCCGACTTTGCACCAGAGTGTAAGCCAGAGGGACACCCCGCCGGCCAACATTGTTGGGTATGAATAAAAAAATCACATTTCAGCATTCCAAGTTCGACATTCCGAACCCAACATTAGTTCAAGTTTGAATTAGAGTTTACAGTAGACTCAGCTGAGAAAGTTTTCTCAGAAACAGTAATTGTAAAAATCTACATTAATCTAATTTAATTAGTGTAAATATATGTATATATTCATTTCCGTTTCCATTTATTTATACGGTGATCCTTCAAGTTATATATGTGATACAGCAGTACACCCCCTGTAACGAGATTGTTATTTTTTAATCCAACCACAACAAAAAACACTCCTAGAAATAAAACGATATTATTAATTTTGATTTTTGTATCATGAAACTGTTTATTTCATTCCATGTCTTTTTGCTTAAATTGAGTTTATATTTTTGTAATTAAAATGCTTCCAGAATAAAGGTTTTAGATTCTACAGAATTCTGGCCTGCCTTATCATAGATGGAATCGCAGCAACCCGCTTAACTGTTAATGTATGGTGGGTTGCGTACACACAACATTATTACATCAACTTGTTTCTGTCGAGACTGCCTTTGTCGTGCTGATGAGATTTATCTGACAAAATCGAAATGGAATATTATCAGTTAAGGTATTATTGTTTATTTCTTTTGTATTTATTTTCAATTTAACTTTTTCTTACATTTTTCGTGTATTTCCAAAAACATTGTTTCCTTCACATTATCGCATTGTGTTTACAATCAATAAATTAAGTACTTATATTGAAGCATAATTTTAATTAATTAATATTAATAAGATTAAATTATAATTTTTTTTTATTTACCTCATTTTATAAAGAATGCTATTTATTTTGACTTTTAACGCATGCGCAATCTCATCGGCAGCCGACAATAATATAATTAATTGCGTCATAAGTCCTCTCGGCAGGTTTCGGTTATTTTGACGGGTCGATATTAAAGACGTGGTATAGATTTATCGGTCGATTGTGATTAAGTAATCATTATTAATTACGGGTAGTGTCATTAATTAATTCGACATAATGGTGCCTTTAATTTTGCACGAATATCTTGTGTCGTTTGTACGTAGTTGTAGGTAATCGTCGTCGAAAACCACCGTACTTGTTGGCAGTGATTGGACGATACATTGCTCGGCAGGCCGGCACCATGTCGACGAATATGCAAAAGGTAATGATTAATACCTAGATTTATGTAAGTTTATAGCTTTTTTGGATTAAATCCCAATTACTGACAAGAAAGTCTATATGTTTCCAACAATCGTGTAATTTGATGAAATCTTTTAATTACATTTCGATTCGACTTCGACGTTTTATATTTATAGGTTAGACGAAGAAGGCAACTAGATAGTTGTAGTTATTACAATTTACTTCAACTGAGTATTTTACTACAAATCTTTGGTTTTCCTTTAAAAAGTAAATGCAAATGAATATTTATTTCGGTCTATAATTGAATCAGGTTCATTTAAATTTTAAAAGGTAGTTAATATTCTAGAAAATTTATAAAACAGTCTTTCTGGATTTTCGTCGAGAATTGAATAGTCAGTAGAGCTATTAGAGTAGATGTTTTACTAAACTTATGAGCAGTCACCACGACGAATAAGGAAAACATTCTCTCTTAAACGTTAGATGTCATTACATGACCTTTGAAAGTAGACTAAAAATATTTTGAAGATTGATTAGAAACAGTACCTCACTATATGAAGACGTTTATTTTTGATTCCTTGGGTGATGCTAGAATGACCTTAAATTTTTTTTTGTAAGGGTTCGTGGAGGCACAGGGTAATACGCTATATTTAAAATAGGGTAAATTTTAATTGTGTGTCAACTGTCGAAAGAGCGGTGGAATATGAAAGGGGATTAGGTAAGAACTTGAAGTAGATAAGTGTTTGTATATGGGATTAACTAATCTAATTCTAGAATGCCCATCCCCTAATATCCGAAATGTTCAAATAAGACAATTAAAAGAAATTCGTATAGATATTTTTGCAATTACAGAAAAAAATAAAACACTATAGTCCGGTCAATTTAGACATTCGAAGCTACATAAATTTCCACCAAGCTGAAAATCAGTAAGCTTGTTTAAAATATGATTAACAATGAAATAAAAGAACACTCTTTTAAGTTTCAAATATTTTATTTTATAAGTCCACAACGACCGTTTCGCCACACTGTGGCTTCATCAGGTGGATGAAATACATTAACGTATATTACATTTTCAAACTTATATACTAATTACAAAATTATGGAGGGGAGTTAAACTGTAAATTTAATAAAGGGGAGTTGTTTACATCTAATTGGTTGTTTAGTAATATTCCTAGTTTATTATAATTATTAATTTCTAAACTTTCCAATAGGTTTAGTTTCTGACTTTTACTTGCTATATGTAAAATTTTGAAATTTTCATTGAAATTATGATTATTACTAATTAAGTGTTCGGCATATGCCGAATTACATTTTTTATTTTCAAAACTCTTTTTGTGTTCTTTTATCCGCTCTATAAATGTTCGACCAGTTTGACCTATATATACAGAACTACAGTCACTACATTCTAATTTGTACACTCCTGATTTATGTTTTTTGTCTAATTTGTCTTTATCATTTCTAATTAACGAACCTAAAGAATTATTGGTTTTTAATGATACAAAACTATTGTTTAAATGTTTTCTAATTTTTAGGTTAATATTTCCTAAATATGTAAATGTGTTAAAATTACTTTCGGATTTTGATTTTATGATGGGGTATATTGAATTTATAGTTTCTCTATGAAGTTTTTTGTTAAGCAATTGTGTAACAATTGTTTTATCGTAACTATTGTTCTCTGCAATTCGAATTATTCTATTTAGTTCTAATTCAAAATTAGCTTTAGAAAGAGGAACATTTATGAGCCTATGTAACATTGAATGAAAGAATTAGATGTAAACAACTCCCCTTTATTAAATTTACAGTTTAACTCCCCTCCATAATTTTGTAATTAGTATATAAGTTTGAAAATGTAATATACGTTAATGTATTTCATCCACCTGATGAAGCCACAGTGTGGCGAAACGGTCGTTGTGGACTTATAAAATAAAATATTTGAAACTTAAAAGAGTGTTCTTTTATTTCATTGTTAAAATGGAGTTTCAACATGTAAAGGCTAATACAGTGAATAAAATATGATTAAAAATAAAATTTGAAAGTTCCCCATCTTTCCCCGATATGGAAAAAATTTTTATTCAAGGTCAAAGGTCAAAAAATGAGTTTTTCGCGATTTTCAGCAAAACGGTAAATTTTATCATAAAAATACTTTAGACAAAAATTGTAGATCATAAAATTATCTATTAAATATGTATGAATATTTTTTTTTCTAAGAGCCACCGTTTCTGAGATATCAGGTAAACTGAAACCCAGTCCCTTATTTTATACGCCAGTGTAACCTCGAGACATCTGTTTCCTGTTCAATTGTATGCGTGGCTAGGGTCCTATACCTGCTTTATGTCAGTGTGCCCAATAAATGAAATAATGCTAGTCACAGGGTTGCCTGATTAGGGGATTTTCCCCAAAAAATAGGGGATTTTTTTTCCTTTAGGGGATTTTTTGGGGATATATTTTTCAAGGGAATTCATCTGGGGAAAATTTTTCCTCTACAATATTTTTTCTATTTGCACTAAATATTTTCTAGTTCTTGGGGATTTATTTGTCACATAGCTAATTTTGGGGTATTTTAGAGATACATATTTTATAGATAATTTTATGATCTACAATTTTTGTCTGGGGTAATTTTATGATAAAACTTACCGTTTTGCTGAAAATCGCGAAAACTCATTTTTTTGACCTTTAACCTTGAATAAAATTTTTTCCATACAGGGGAAAGATGGGGAACTTTCAAATTTTATTTTTAATCATATTTTAAACAATCTCACTGATTTTCAGCTTGGTGGGAATTTATGTAGCTTTACTCTTATTTTTTGGTCTAATTTGACCGGACTACTATATTTAATTTTCTCTGGTTTATACAATGCGTTACGTCAATTTTGATCTCTCCCTCTCCCTTCGTCACGCTGCGTCATACCTATAAGTAAAATATTTTGTAGTAGAATTTTTTGATGAACTCCTGACCCTTGTAACAACATGTCACATCAAGAATGATACCGCTCCCTCCCTGGTATGCGAAAGCACTTTTTGAATGGTCGCTTATTTGAAAAATATTTATTTTATTTTATTTTTATTTCTTAAGTTTGGTGGACAAAATTTTGAAGAAATTATTTTTTAAATAATTATATGTAATAACGTATTTAAAAACTATTAATGAACTGTAACGATTAAAAAGGATCTTGATGACAGACTGTAACAACAATAGGTACTTAATATACCCGGAAAAATTATTTTGACACATATCATTTTCTTTTTAAGATCTTTTTGTTTTTTTTTTCTTGATCTTGTGTCTTTGTGTGTCTTCAAGTATGATTTTGCTATTGCGTTTTTGGCAGCACTAAAATCTCGTCAGAATTTCTGCACGAAAACGTAATAAACAATTTTCAAACGTCCTTTTAGTCTTTTTCTCCGAAAATAATCGAGGAAACAATCATAAGAGCTCGACATTTATTCAAATCAAAATTATTTGCACGTGTGGGCTTCGGCTTTTTATTGCTTCTTGGATTTCATGTGTGTGCATGCATTTCTATTGCGTAATCAAGAGAGTTATTTTCTGACGAGGAAAACAACTTTTGCAGGTGTGTGAAAGCAGCGGCCGATGCTATTAGAAAAGTAGTAGTGAAATGCATTAGGTCATATCAGTATTTTCTCACTTAACGGGACTTAGGCTTTTTACTGTTTAAAAGACAAGATATTCAAGGTGGTCATTTATTATCTTTCAAAAGGCACTTTGATGCCCGCACTTACTGCAGCTTGATGTTATGTAGGCAATCGTACAGAACACAAAAAGGTTAATGTAATGTGGTTACGGAAACAAACATTACGTACTGCCTGCCGTTCGTCGTGTTTCCTTTCTCCTCGCGTTATTTCAATATTATTTAAGTTTTTGTGAGTATTTTGAATAATGTGAGAAAGTTTTGTGATCTCAGGTTAATATACTTACGTCAGGAACTTTTTTAACACTGTATTTGTAATTACAAGGCACTATTACCCATATATCTATAAGTAAGCAATACATTTATTCATAAGAAAAATATCAACAACTTGCTGCTAGATTGAGTATAAATTAAAGGCAAGTTTTTGTCAAATGTAAGAAGATATTTTTTCTAAAACAAAGTGAACTCATCACAAATAGAAATTGTTAAAATAATAATCAATTTATGAATTGGTTGGTCAGCACTGGGAATTTACTTCACTTAAAATTTAAACAATTGTTTCCAAAAGTTACCTCTTTGATGATAATGTAATTGCCGAAACTATCTAGGCATCATTAAAGTTTTCTTTAACTTCATGTGATATTACCATACGCTTATTTAAACCTTTAATATAAGTAAATATCAGATTTTCAAAATAGATAATTTTAAGAAGTGGTTAATAAATAAGGATAGCTTTTGGCCCACCAGAAAAGTGACCTTAAAATCGGTGACCTGAAATTATTTTTATAATAATCCATACATCTTTAAAGTGTCTGATTTAAGAATATATTTCGTATACTAAGAATATCTCATAAATACAAGCTAAAGGCATTTTGTAAACTTACATTTTTGAATTAGAAAATATGTGTCAGAGAATCAGTTTATTTTAATTTTATGGAGTATTTAAGAATAATGTGTTTGAAAGTAAAGAAATATATATATTTCACTATAATCAAAATCGTAAACAGTTCATTAACTGATTGAAGAAATACCTCCACTCCTTATCCCTTTACTCCTGTTTCTAAAACTAATATATTTCTATAACTCAGGAACCATTAGTTCTATCATCTCTTTTGTTTCTCATTCACACCCATAGAAACTTCTATTCTCCTACATTTTTAATATTTCTTTATTTCTAACCGCGATATTTTCATGATCCTTCCCCCACAACACCACATCCCAAGAATTGTGAAACCTATTTTTATGGGTGTAACCAAGGAGGGGCAGGGCGGGCCCTGGTTGCCCCCTAAACTGCCCATTTTCCAAAATCCTCGACGATTAGTGTTATGTATAACTTTCTTTTTTGATAAATATTTTCTCAATGCATATTTGAACTGTATGCATCAATTTAGCTACGCCTTTGCCTATTTTGATAATACCTACCATTTTTTGAATTTTCAAATTGAAACATTAATTGTTCGCTAATATGGAAATCTTTTCTTTTGGTGAGAAACGACTTCACCCTTAGTTATTCTCTGTGCTGGATTTTTATTAATCCATCTCAAAAAAGTCTGAGCCAAAAAATGTCAATAATTTAAATAGATTTCAGGTATGACTCAAATGACTTTTTAGTATAAATTTATAAAAGTTTTTTGAATTTGAAAGAAATTACATTAATATTCATTCTAATTATTCTAAAAAGTGGTCATTTCATTTTTTTAGCATACCTAATATTTCGCCAGGAATTTAGCGTGAGTCAAAGACTCTATTTTTTTTTTTATACGGATCAAGAATAAATACTACATTTATATTTTTATTAACAATTTATTAGCATGTAGTTGCAGAAAATGTAAAAGTTGACAAAGGAGACGTGGCTCCTCAGATTTTATTGCCTACAGATGCGCATTGGACTGTGATTATTCTGTGTTTAGGCAAATCATTTAAGTTCAGCTCTTTATCGATGCACACAAACTCGCCCGGCTGTAATTTCTATACCAAGTGAAAGCGTTATTAGTTTAACATAGTCGTTACTTAAATATTCAGTTTTTTAATTTATTACTAAATGGTTAACCACTATTTAATTTAAGTATGTTGTTATAACAAAAAATAAAAGCACATAAGATTGGAGTAAATAGTGTGTTCCCACCAAACAATTGTTTGTGCATTTTGTTATTCCTTACAAGTGCAAAAACTGAAAAATTTAGGAGGCACGTCTCCTTTGTTGACCTGTACCTAGTAGACGCAAGTTGTAGAAAACTGCTACTTATTATGATGTATTGTCTACGGCGTGCTGATGAGATCAAAATCCCGACATCTTGTAGTTCCACAGAATACTGACTGTAGAGATATTTTTGTGTTCTTATTCCTTAAGACTATTTTCTGTATTTTGCAGAGTTAGGTTAAATTTAGAAAAGCTCGATTAGGTGTGAATTCAGTGTCTATTCTTATTATTTGTGCCGTTTCGCCTGGTTTCGTTTCGTTTGTTTTAAACAAAAAAGACAATGATCGCACATCGGATCCGTTCCCGTAATCATAAAGTTGCTAACGTATACACAACATAATACACGAGTTTCCATTCACACAAGCAGGTAGTCAATGAAATAATTGATGTCATGAAGTGGTGTACGGCAAGTAGTTCTGGCGGATACCGCTACATGCATCCGGTGGAACGGCTGGTTGGGCTGTTGACAGACAGGTAATTCACTATTCAAATATAATGGCGATTCATTCAGGTTTTACGCGTTTAGGTGAAGTATTTGTTGTCAAAACACTGTTATTGCATTATGCAATTTGCATATCTCTAATCATCAACATGAACAACTTACAATTACTTTATCATGTTTACCTATGAATGTTCAGGAAGTATAGAATCTTAAAGGCCTTAAGAAACTAACAATTGTATATAGTAAAATTATTGAAAGACTGCGTTTACATCATTACTTTATTCTGTGCTAATCAATCCGAAAAGGAATTCGCCTATAATATACAAAGTGCAACATGAGCTTGAAATTGTGTGTATTGTCAAAAATCTGGAGGGGCTTAGGCAATAAATGCCATCAAATGATGTCAACGCTTAACTGGAATTATCTGTAACGGCGCAATTCTATTAGAACACGCTTTGGATTCTATATTTATTCACCTTTTATATCTGAAAAGCTACCAAATGGCGTGGTCATTACTTAGCATTCGGGAGGTCACCGGTTCCATTCCGGGGTCGACTGCCTTGGTCCCAGTTTTTCTGGATTTCCTTCGATTATTTAGACAAATCCTGGGGTAGTAATATTTTACGGATAGTCATTATTTCTGTCTTCTGTCTTTATTTCGTCCGTCCCATCTTTCTTCCCCCAACCACCACCCACCCATTCCCACTATTCCTAAACGAGGCTGAAGAGGGCCTTCTATCCTACCCTCCGACTTTGCACTAGAAAGTAGGCCGAAGGGACAGCCCGTTTTTTCCTGCAAAGCTCGAAATAGTATCATGTTTTTACAGAGCAGTTTTCAAATAAATTTCAGGTACTCGAAAGGCTCTATAACACTTGCTCAGTTTCTGCTGTAAATATAGACTCAATAAGGTTTATTGTCCCTTAATATTGCCACAGTATAAGGTCAAGGCCGTGCTTTTGAAGGCCAATATTAGTTTTTCGACACAGTGGTGGCATTTTTTTTTCATGAGACGTTATTTAAAAAAGAAATAGAAGAATTTTAAATTGTTTTTACTTGACTATTGCCTCACTTAACGTGATAGCATTTCGTTTGTACTTAAATCTCGCTCATAGCTACTGGGGTTTTATCAGATTAGTTCAATATAACGTATTACTGTACATTTTTGCTACTTTAACAATGTAATTATATAAAAGGATGTGACTGTTCTCTTTTTAAGTTCTTACTACCTTCTTGTTAAGTGCTGATTCCAATCATTCGACTAAAGAAGCTAATAAAACAGGATTATTACCTGATCTGCCAATTTAAAAAAGGTAAACAATAGTTGAATTTACCCCTTAAAGGTTAGATTTGGGTTTATTTATATTCAAGACAATTTTGCAACCATAACCTAACTTTCGAGAGATGCATATGTTTTATAAACCTTTCGAGTTTGTTTGGTATCCCGAAAATATAATTTAATATCAGTAAAACATTGTAATTGTAATTCATTTCTCAAATATTAGCTTAAGGTTTTTCATAATATTTAGAACTGTTTTTTGACCAGAAAATTATACTTAATTGTCCCTATTTTTGGGAAAAATATTTTTCATTAGCTATTATTAAATTAAATTGATCATTTAACGGCGACAAAAAATACTAAAATATTTCATGAAACATAAGCTCTTTTTGACAGGGATCTAAAAAACTCAATTGATCGAATCAAGAAAATAAAAAATTGAAATAATCGTTGTAATTTCCCACAATTTCTGAATTGGTAGATATACGTAAGTAGGATTCCTACTAATAAAGTGAATGTCAGGATGTCATTTCATCCCAATTGTAATTGCATCAATTATATCACTTGATTGTCGATGAAACTTTATTCTAGTCAGCTTGAATAGCATCTAGAGGATTATGTGTTTGTTGTTTCTGGCAAAAGTCGATTTTGTACTTTCGCCAATAATTATCTGAATATGACAACACTTTTATTATTAATTTTTTAATTTGGTGTGGTTATTAATTTTAAAAAACTAACTCCAAAGTAACCAATTAGGCAATGAGTTGGTAAAATTTATTTTTCCGAAGAAATCGGCGTGAAGTTTTAGATCTTCTGGAGCTATGCATAAAACCATAAAAAAAACTTATTCGAGTTTTTTCTGAACATTCAAAATCTTTATGGTTCCATTCAAAAGGATATCAAATTATTTCCATTCTGTGCGGTTCTTATACGTCCTAACGAATTCGTTTCATTCCAGTTAATAATTCCCTTACAATAAGCAGAATGGAAACATGAACTTCACAGTCATAGTCAGTTAACACCAGAAAACCTACCTACTTGTTTAATCTCTGAAAGCAATCTAAATTTTTATGGACTTTCTAACTCTATCGCTTTCCTGAGTGCCATAAACTGTAGCATGATACCACGCCATGCCATCACGTTTTATTTGTAAGAGTTGTCTGCCATTCGGAACGTGTGTGGCATCGTTAGTTCATGTTGATTGATATCTTTGTGGTGACTTTTTTCAACTACGATATAGAAACTGTTCGGAACACCGCGTTCTGTTCAGTTGTCGTGATTGTTTTATTATAAATGGAATCATTTGTCGTTTCACCACAAAAAAAATACGAATATGTAAGTAAATTTTATGGGCGTAATAACTAAGGTATCAATGATAACAAGAAACCTACAGAATGAAATGTCTCCATGCGTAATAAAGAAAATAGAGGTATCCTTCCTCTGGAATTTAAAAAGACATATCAAATCGTTAGTTTTCCTGATTATTAAAATTCTAAGGTGGAAAAATAATGAGCTGAATAATATTCTAGGATGGCAACTGAAATCCATTGCCACCCCGAAATTCAGCAACTTACAGGTACATAAATTTAATTTAAAAATCAGGTAACTAGTCCAACCACATTTAGTGTCAGCATTTACTAATATCATGGGTAATTGTATAGATACGGGAACCTACCCTAAAATGGGATGGAAAACGGGTGGGAAGGATGGGGATGGATTTGTAAAACAACAACAAATAAGTCAAATGTTTTTAGGCGGTGGCAGACTGAACTAAGCACAGGGAGTGGAGTTGTTAAAAACTCCCAGTGGGGAGGGGGGTGAAAATAAGAAATCGCATAAATAACCCATGAAAATTGATGTTTCACTTCGCGGTATCTAGGTTAGGTTTCAGTATGTTCTCCCTCCACCTTCCCCACAACTACATTATTTGGAAAGAAAATTTAGGATGGAGCAAAATGAAGAAAAAGGGAAACCTTTATATATCATAACTGCACCCATATACAACAAAGTGCATGAAACGTCTGCTTGATAAAAGGCTGCCTTTGTTTTGTTGCTTGGTGGAAGGGAGGATGATGGGAACCTTTAGATACTATAACCTAACCCACATATCGCAATTTGCTGAAAAAGTTGCCTTGGTTTATGGTTTTGATTTTATTTTTAATGTTTACCCCCCGAGCCTCTAACCCTTCACCCCCACCTAAAATCTCTTTTAATATTATTATATTAGAAGGCCATTGCTAGCCCCCTCCACTCCTGTACCCTTCTCTGACCAAGAGCCATTTCATATATGCAGTTACAATTTATCCACCGCCGCCTAAAAACCCTTGGATAGTGTTATATAAGCTCATCTGTATCCTCCCCACCCGTTTTCCCCCTCATTTTTAGGTGGATACCCGGATCTAGACAATTACCAATTTCATGAAATATTTATAAAATTTGAAATATTACCTGGGTAAAAAATTGCTCGGGTAATCCAGTCCTACTCTACTTCTTACTTTATTCAGGGAAGTTGGTTAATTTTAAAATTGTCCGTCAAATTTGCAGTGAATTGTCAATTAATAAGATAATTAACGTACCTACTGGTGATTACCATTGTTATGTATAAAAATGTACATTCTCTCTTGGATGGCAGGTGTGCAATGTTTTAATCTTCGAGTGCATCAGTTAACGATGCGATATACGTACACAACATAACATAACATAACAGCAAGTAGGAGGTACAATTGTAGGTACCTATCCATGAATAGATTGGTGTATGTTACCTGTATAATTTTGTGTTCCGGTCTGCCAAGGGAATGTTTACATGACGAAGAATATGGCATTCAATTTTCCGCTCCGGTAACAACGACTTCGAGGATTTCGAAAGGAAACTACACATTTCCGATGAAATTTCCGTGAACAATACCGTCTCTCGCTAATTTGTCTCGTCTAACGTAGCAGAACAGGTATTGTATAAGTTAGTTCATCGTTATTTACTAAAAAAGGGGAAATCATTTGATAATAATGAATGACACATAAATTAGATACCTATAGGTAATTATAGAAAATCAAAACCAGTTGATGGATATAAATAAATAAATTTGTAGTATTTAGTAATTTTCTGCATCATATAGGGTACATAATGCTTTTTAGTATAGTATAGGATTCTAGCATTAGAAAATAACAATTATTATAAAGTAAGCAGGATTTTATTTTTCATTTTAGCAAAGTACAGTATATTTCGTTTATAACGACGATGAAAGGACCACTAAATTCCGTCGCTATATCCGGAAGTTGCTATATAAAAAGAAAGCGAGAAAGAATGAAAGAAGGAAATTGGGCAACAAAAGTACCCAGTAACTGATTCTTAGATTTAACTTTATCAACCTTAACATTTATAAACAATTACTAAGTATCTACAACTGCTGACTACCTGTGAATGCAAACAAAAGATAAAAAAGTTTTGTGTTTAGATTCGGTCGCAATATCAGTATGAAATTTCACGTATATCAAGCTAGCACGACAAAGTTATTTTTCCGATTTCTAACTTGCACTATAATTTGTCGCTCATTTGTTACCAAATCCAAAAATTTGTCGCTCGTGCCGTTTAGCCATAATCAGCTGTAGTGCTAGCTTGATATCAAGCTAGCACTACACATAGCGTATCTCGAGAAGGAAATGTCGTAGGATGTTACTGTAAAGGCCATAATTTTTCGCTGAAAGATGACCCATTCAACGAATTTGTCGCTAGTCTTATCTTCAACTGATAAGCGAAAAACTGCTGGAAAACCCTCAATCTCGCAAAAGGTAACGTGTTGCCCAACTTGGGGGAAACAGGGAAAACCTTTTGTAAATAAATCAAATCTCTTAAAACAAATATCACAAAGAACTCCTTGATCAATTGCTTGATGGTTTTCTAGCAGTCTTTCGGTTATCAGCTGGAGATAAGACTAGCGACAAATTCGTTGAATATGTCATCTTTCAGCACTACAGCTGATTATGGCTAAACGGCACGAGCGACAAATTTTTGGATTTGGTAACAAATGAGCGACAAATTAGCGACAAATTATAGTGCAAGTCAGAATTCGGAAAAATAACTTTGTCGCTAAAACCGAAATCGACGTTACATCCGAAGTTTTCTTCTTAAATTGTTCCTTAAATAAAAAAATTAGTTGTTATAAATGAAATTCACTGTACCATATAAAATAATGTGGATTTTATCATTCAAATGCCAAACGATAACTAAATGTATAAATAATAATTAATTAGAAATGTCGTGTTGATTTATTACACTAAGTACAAATTATTTAATTGTATAATATGCACATAATCAAATTCCGGTATATTGATTTAGTGCTCACATACAACTTTATTAATTAATTAACATTTTCTTTTTTCAATTTCTACAAAATTAAGTTAAATTATTTCCATGTTCATTTAAAAAAAGTAAGGCTCTCGTTATTATTTATAAATTGACTATTTTTTAGGCATACATCGTCAATGGTGTATTTTGGAAATATATTCAGCTAAAGAACACATTTTTTTGTGTACTCTATTATTTTCTTATTTATTAAAACTACCAAATAACAGATTTCTCAGGCCAAAATTGATTATTGTTTTATGTAATATTTAATTTTATAAGACATGCATAGCTGTACGTATAAATTCATTGGACATAGTTTTATTACGTTAAAAATTTATTTTCCATTTAATTTCGTCTTCTTCTATTAGAGTTAATAGAATAAAGAAATGTTTTATACAGTAATACGAAGTTAACCAAGTTTCCTTTGGGTAATCTAAGCATTTAAGTATGCAACATGCTTGCAGGTAATGTATGTTGGGTTACATATTTTTGTACTGATCGCTACCAAATTATCTTCTTTTTCTGTGACAATTTTAATTCAGATTCTAAAGAAGGTGAATGATAAAATAATAAAAACTGTACGAAAAATAGATTTGATTCAATGGAATTATACCATAAGATAAATTATAACTGGATACACTTTCCAAAAGTATATTGCTCAATTTTGTAAGTATTTTAGATTTCTGCCCAGTTTCGAATCATTTTAAATTTTACCAAAGCGTTTTTCCTTTTTAGGACAATCTCCCTACATATTTATGGGTTTTTTTATATTTTGCAAATTTATTATTATCTTTTTTATTATTTTGTAAATGGAATGGTCCTATAAAATACACTTGTCTCTTGTGTAATATGTAACACAATGTATTTATATACTGATATTTATGTGCCTTTAGCTAATACCCACCAGTAACGCAATAACGTGTCTGAAGCAATCATAAATGTAATTCAATATTTACGCCATATGACCTTTCGTGCAAGGGAGGCTAAATTCTATTTAGCCTGATCAAATATTAAACACTTGTCATTAAAGCTCGGCAACTCGGCGTGAAATGTTAACTTACGTATCCGAAGAGTTTTCGCGACCCTCCTGTTGATAAATGTTCAATAGGATCGGTGATTGAAAACCAAACAGTTTCTTATTCATTTTGCATCTTGCATTATTTATTTACACTCGAGTAATTGATTTTCTTATATTTACTTACATATTTAGATGAAGTAGATTAGTTAGACATTTTATAAGACATAGTTCGGGAAAAATTAGGAGCAGGAACATGAATAAAATATTTAGATTAGATTAGTCATTAGATAATTAAAAATTGGAAAAGGTCTTACCCCTCATAACCACAACACTTTTAAAAAACGCGGACACGTGTTTCGCTCACTTACGAGTCGTGAGCATCTTCAACGCAAGACAGTCTTGCGTTGAAGATGCTCACGACTCGTAAGTGAGCGAAACACGTGTCCGCGTTTTTTAAAAGTGTTGTGGTTATGAGGGGTAAGACCTTTTCCAATTTTTAATTATTTGGTTTTCCACAGTCTACCTTAATATTTGATTTTAGTCATTAGAGTTGGGTTATTCTAATTGCGTTAATTAGCTCAGATTCTGAACGTTTTGCTCTTCTAAGCTACAGAATATTCGGATGAGACACAAAATTCGAAGAGACTGTTCAATCAGTTTTTCAAATAAATAAGATGTCAGCTTGAGGACGAGTAAAAGCGAAGCAGGATCAGGCGATTCACGTGCAACTGATAATACATACAAGATAAAATGCGTGGGTGACACACAAACGCAACATTTTCTCGTTTACACACAAGTGAAGCTGGGGGGTCCACAACAAGCTTCGTAATAAATCTACAGGTCTATTAAACAGTAATAAATAGTTGCAGTTTACGTTCTATTTATCTCTTTGCCAGTCAAAGCAATTACGATATACTGAGGGAAGACAATGTAATTCAATTAGGTATCTATAACATGCTATAAATAAATAATCTGTATTATGACCTTAAAACAGTGGGTAAGAATTGGTTCATGAATTATGAGGCGTTTGGCGCAATTTATCTATTTAGCTTTTTTTTTTTTTCTATTTAGTACATCTAGTCGGTATTATTTGTGGAGGGTCGACTGACCTCTGATTCCTTCCTGGTTAGAACCATATATACTGTGAAACTGTCTCTTATAGAGGTATGAAAATTAATTATACGATATATCAGCTTGGAATAAAGTATATTTAATGTTGTTTTGTTAAAATTATCAATAGGTGTGTAAAAAAAACTAAATAATGATGTAAAATGTCTTGAAACTACGAGCCCCATCCATAAGTTCTTCTAATTTTGTTTTCAAACATTTTCTTATGTAATTTATCTAAACTGCATTATATATTATAACGCCCTTAAGATTCAAAGAAATGTTGGAAAAGTAATTTACCATAGATAATTTTTAACTTATTTTCTGTCTTAATTTTGTCAGTTTTGTCTCGCACCTATTCCCCTGGTTCCTGAACAAAGCCTGAAAAAAACCTTCCAAAATACTCCTAAATTTACACATGACTGTAGATGATGGGAGAGACTGCCCACCAAATCATGGAAATGAAAACAAAAAAGTTTTACATTTAAACAAAGTACACTCTCACCCTTCTAGAGGATTGTTATCTATGAAGGTCCTTTTGGCATTCATGACTATCACTTTTTTATGAGTCATTTAAAAACTGTTGCATGTTTTTTAAACTTTTCCTCATAATGTCGCTGAATCGTTTCAGATTTGAGAACCCTGATTCCATTATGTTTATTTCTTCTATTAAATCTTGTAATATTTATATTGCAATAAAATGACTCCCATATGTAATAAATTGCAATATGACGAAACGCTAGCTGAAACATCTACCTCCATGAAGGTACAAGTGGAAATATCATGATACACGAACTGTACACACGATATATTGGGACAGTCCCATGCATCGCGGCCGTGTAATAAAATTTTATTTTTGGTAATGAGTGTGTAGTAGAAAAAAGCGAAACGCAAAAAATGTCCGGCCAGGTGTGACAGCTGTGCAGCGGTTATTTCTAGGGCCCCGTTGACAAACATTGAGGCACATGGCGAGAGTTTGTCAGACGCACATGCCGGCGCACGTGTGAGCGCCGCGACGCCGTCGACGGCCGTCGCTGCCGCCACATATCACTGCTACAACTGTACCGCGTACTCGGCCCCAAAATACGCCCCACAGACGACGCGACTATAAGTTGTATCACCGACCGCGGAGCGCCCGCCCGGGAAGGCTATTATAACCCTTTTAATCCAGGGACGGACTACCTAATAACCACGTATATATATCAAGCTAGCACGAGGAGTTTTTTCCGATTTCTGACTTGCACTATAATTTGTCGCTTATTTGTTACCAAATCCAAAAATTTGTCGCTTATGTCGTTTAGCCATAATCAGCTGGTATGCTAGTTTGATATCAAGCTAGCACTACACATAACGTATCTCAAAAAGGAAATGTCGTAGGATATTACTGTAAAGACCATAATTTGTCGCTGAAAGATGACACATTCAACGAATTTGTCGCTAGTCTTATCTCCAGCTGATAAGCGAAAAACTGCTGGAAAACCATCAAACAATTAATCAAGGAGTTCTTTGTTACATTTGTTTTAAGAGATCGGATTTATTTACCAATTTTTTTTAAATTGGGTTTTCCCTCTTTCCCCCATGCTGGGCAACACGTTACCTTCCGAGAGTTTGGTGGCTTCCCAGCAGTTTTTTGCTTATCAGTTGGAGATAGGACTAGCGACAAATTCGTCGAATGTGTCATCTTTTAGCGACAAATTATGGTTTTTACAGTAATATCCTACGACATTTCCTTTTCGAGATACACTATGTGCAGTGCTAGCTTAATATCAAGCTAGCATACCAGCTAATTATGGCTAAACGACACAAGCGACAAATTTTTATATTTGGTAACAAATTAGCGACAAATTATAGTGCAAGTCAAAAATCGGAAAAATAACTTTGTCGTGCTAACTTGATATAACCCTTCTTTACATTTACAATAAATTATTATTGTTTAGTTGTAGCGTATGTATCTGTGCCCAGCAAGGATAATAATTATTTACGTTTCAACAAAATTGACGAGCTAACAATTTTACATTCTGAGTTTTGGTTTGGTCAATGCTAACCACGTTTATAGTGTCACGAGGCCATCTTTTTTGAGGTTAGATTGAGTTGTGAGTGCAGTATTAAGACAGCTCCAAAATGACATAACTCTCGCTCTTTAATGGTTTAAAATTTAATAAGGGCAAAGGGCAACTTTTTCAACTATAATCCAATCTTCAGGAGATGCAAAAAGTAGATATATGAGGTCACGAACGTAACTTACTCTTTGGCTGTTCTCTAACCAAAACTTTTGAAGAAACAGAGCAATTGTACGCGCACTTTTGGATTTTTTCTCATGTTTATTTCTTCAGAAGTCCATGGCCGCTGAAAGGCGGAAAAGGGAAGGAATACCCCCAAACCCTAGTTCTATTAAAAGCATCCCAAAAATTCAAAACATATTTTTTTCTGATAAATACAAAATACAGATGTTTTAATAAACATCTCTACATTAAAATCGATTTTTCAAATTTTACAAAATAGACCCCTTTCGTTGCAGTCCCTTGCTCAAATTATCTTAACATACATCTTGTCTAGACTTTAGGAACTCTTTTAAGTTATACACAGATTAAAGGAATTTGATGAAATATTTGGGAATCCGTCCCTGTTTTTTTCCCGAACCGTATGGGCAACAGTTGTTACGGGCATCATTGAGCATTCAGCTATCTTGACGAAAATATTTCCTATATTTTCGAGATGTTGTGACTATTTTTCTTGTATTTTCACAACATGTTCAGAAGAACATTATGAGCGGTGATGTGTTGGCTAGCGCTGTTTGTAATTGCGGGTGTTATAAATAATAGTTAGGTGCAGCGAAAGAAACTTCTGCTCTAAATAACTTTCCAAGAAATAGTTCTCGCTTATGTACCTACATATTAGACATAGCCAACGAAAAAAACGATGGCTTTGTCCTGTACAATGACTTTTCCATAATATTAGTCAGCAAAAAGGCAATAATGACGGTATTTGGATTTTTATTACCTACCTAAAAAATTGTATTTAATTATTATTCGATCACAAAAATACAGAAATTTTAGTATGGGGATGTTCATAAAATACGTCACACTAAAATCAGCTTTTTTTGACCCCCCTCCCCCCCGGTTGTCACGCTGTGTCACACTTTCTGTGACCCCCCTGTAAATATTAAGTCACAAAAACTAACCCCGCTCCCTGAACATGATAAATTTTGATTGATAATACACAAATTTTGATAGTAAAAAAAATTTTTAATTTATTTTCATAATAAAATTAAAATAAATTAATAAATATCTTTTGTAACGAACAAATAAATAATATTTAGTATTTATCAGAAGCCCAAGGATTCAGTAAAAATTCATAAAAGTTTTTGATGAACGGCGAACGTTACGTTGCCGTAGACCCCCTGTCCCCCCACGTCACACTCAGCAAGAACGCTCCCCCCCCCCCTGTGTGCGAACGTATTTTATGACCGGCGCTATGTGATTATTGAACAACCCTAAACTGTGGAGATATTAGATATATTGATATTGTAGCCATCATATTTATTGTGAAATGTGAAGAAATCAGGAGTGTTGGGTATAAATGAATAGGCTTGATTTAAAGAAGAAAATTTACTATAAAATCACTATAATGGAAATGTCTTTGAGATGGGTCATCTGAGAATATTTATTGTAGATATGAATAGAGGAGGTGTGTATGGATACGGCTGAATGGAACACTGCTCGATTCCATGCCTAATTTTTCCGTCCAGGAAGGGGTGTGAAAGTTGACCAATTTTGTTTTAGCTAATGTAGCAAATTCTCAACCGATTTTGTTATTAAAAAGTCGATTGCTATGGATTCTAACATGCGTAAAAACAATATGGAAGAATTTTTGCAGTAGCATTTGGAATAAAAAGAAAGTTGCAATCAAAATTTGAAAAAGTTTATGTTTTTTAATGAGAAATATTGAAATTAGTTCAAAATGAATATGATTTCTAAGCCATAATTAAGTCTTTGAAATATGTTTAAATTTGATGAAAAAATTGGTCAACTATGATGCTTCCTGACGGAAAGACTAACCATAGAATTGTAAAGTATCCTCTTGAAATCTTATCCAAGACTATTCTCTTTCTGTATTTCTGCAATAATATCTGATATCAGGAAGGACAATTTGTAATTATTTAGATATTTTTCTTCTTTAAAATTAGGGGAGAGGAGCTGCGGAGTTTCTTTAGTAAAATATGTGTAAACATAAATAAACCAAAAATGTAGCAAACAATGTCAAGCTTCGACATACCTCGCCACTGACAGATGATGTATGAAATAATTTATTAGATTGTTTGTAAATTCATTTGAGGGCCTGTTACTGTTGAAATATTTGTAATTGATTAAAATTATAAAATATAATTGAGAATTATATTGTCAAATTAATTTTGTAGATGGTCGAAGCTCACATAACTCACGTTCAAGTCCTTGTTTTTTATTTTAATGTAATATTACATATTCTTTGGCAATACTTTATCATTCCATGGTCAATACATCTAATGTACACAAACCTTAGAGTAGTTCCCGTTTCGAAATCTGTTTTTATTTGAACATTTCTTACAATTTGACTTATTTTTAGTTAATTAGGCGAAAATCTAACATCATATGCATTTATTATAATTTTCTCGTTACGGATTCGTTTAAGCTTAACTGTTTCTCTTAATAATTTCTTTAACTTGTTATTTTTCAATTTTTTATTATATTATAAACCTCGTTCATTCCTTAACACTTTTCCAAGTATTTTACTGTTTTATATTATAATTTGTTCCGTTCTTCCTGTGAATATTTAAACATATTAAGGGCATTTTTAAAGAATCCCTTCTTTCTTGTTGTGTTGTCATTTTCAATTAAATTCCTGTATCGTTCAATTATAGTTGGCTCATCATGATACCATTTATGATAAGAAGCATTGCAAACAAATTGTTCAAAATTCCTTTGATTCATACGCACTAGTGTTTTTAAAAATTTCTTCTCGCATTTCGCTTGTTTAGTAAAATTATCAGCATCCAAAGTTTGACTTCTGTACATAAACCTCCAGCAATAAGTTCCCAAAATATTTAAGGGAAGTAAAATGTACCAGATCATTAAATCTAGTCCAAGACAGAAAGGCTTATGTTGTTTAGAAAATCCAAACGTAACATATAACAAAGTGTTATCGAACAGGTTCGAAAACGTAGTCAATATTAAGGTTAAATACATTTCTTTAAAGAAAATCTGAACAATGTTGTGTTCACTCATCCACCAGCCGAGCTGTTGTGCTAAAATGCTCAATATTTCGTCGTCTGTCAGTGTGAAAAATGCTCTTTCGTGTATATAAACTTGTTCGTATCCTAAGAATCCTGAAATACGTGCAATTGTACCTCGTTCCTTTCTGCCATAAATTATGTGCAGATCGTTTGTAGGAAAATCTACTTTGCAGGCTACATAACTAAAACCTTGTTCCAATTTTTGGTCTGTTAAAAGATTTTTTTTGAGAAATAAATTATCATATATTATATCCGTTAGGAGTAACGTTAAACATCCTATAATCCAAAGGACGAACAAAAAATACTGATCAGTAGATGATACGACCAGAAAAATGACAATGTACATAAACCCTCGTAACGTTTGGTAATTGAGAAGATCATCAATGTAATTTTTTGTAAAATTGAATACATTTCGTTGGCCAGGTTGTTCGTGCTCTTTTTTCAAATACACAGTGTCAAATAAGGACAAAGGATAATTTACTATGGCAGTCCCAATGTTCACTGCTAGTAACCATAGCAGACTTAAAAATAAATCTCCTCCAACAGGTACGTGGTCATCAAGAAAGTACCACAAATTTGCATAAAAGCCAACCTTGATAACGGCAGTTGTTATTAAAGCATTTCCTATTATTTTGGGTAACGATATCAGTAATAATTTGTCCTTGTGATAGTGTTTCGCCTTTTCAAATTTCTCCAATGATAGACATCGAACCAGAAATTCTGGAATATCTGATTCTTTGTAAAATTTTGCATGAAAGTACTAAAACATAAACAAAAATATCAAATAGGAAATACTAAAAGTATTTGATAAAAGATGATGTACTTGTCTTAAATTTAAATAACATTCCCATATACATACGCCCCAAACTATTCCAAGAACGTAAGATTGTAAGTACATTATGGAATTTTGACAACTAAACGTCACACACGAAACATAATGTATAACAAGCTAGACACAAATATTATAAATATTTTTTTTAATAGGTAATATTACTTTAAATTTTTGGAAATTTAAGAGAGAGAAATTTATAAATGTTGAAACAAAATGTTTAAGAGGGACAAGGAGTCAAATATGAAAAACAGAAAATCATTATCGTGCAGTAGATATTTATTAATTTTAAGTATTTGGTAAATTAAGAAACGGAATTATACGTGCTGCAGATATTCTCTTTTTGAACATTTTTTAAATATCTACCTATTAAAATTAAATTATTAAGTCAAGATAAATATTTTTCATAGGGGTATGGTAGGAAAGGACAACACGAACGAAATGAATTCCGCAAATCGAGCATAACTCTGTCCTTAAAACTTTATGTAATAGAAAAAAAATTTACTAAACGAACATGAATCAAATCTTACGAGTTAAAAATTACTATAACTGATAATAAAATACTACAATTTCAAAACTTTAATTTTGTTTTAGCAAAATAACTTTTATTATTGTGATCAATATATTTTGTCATTTTTTTATGATTTAGCAGTGTACATAAATTTCACAATTAATAATTTATAAAAGTGACAAAGTAACACTTCAGAAAAAGTAGTTTGAATTGGATTTGATGGTAATTAATGTTATTAATCGATTAAATGAAAAGTATAGTGATAAGTAAAGACGTTTTTAATTCATTTTTGAATAGTAGGAATTTAAGCAATAAATAAGCCATTCATCAACTTAATTAACTTTACTAATGTAGACTTTGTCTGTTTTTAAAATCGTTAATGTTATATATATGGTTTTATTTTTATTTGCCTTAAAATTCAACCATTCTGTAACCACTAGTGTATTCTTATTCAAATTTGTGTTACTGTAAAGTAATAGAATAAATTAGATATTTAACGGTAATTAATGTTGTTAATTATTTAAATAAAAAGTAAAATAAGTAAAGGTATCTAAATAATTTTTGAATAGTAGCAATTAACGGAACAAATGTAATATTCATCAACTTAATTATCTATGTTTACTATAGACTTCGTTTATTTTTTATTTTTGGAAATTAATTCTATCCGATTTAAGTTTTATTTGTCCAACTATTTTGTCATTACTAGTATGTTTCCGTATTTCAATTTTTATATTTTTCTAAGTAGATATAATTATTTTTGGTAGCATTTTTTTTTGTTATCCGGTGTCCTTGTAAACATTTGTCTCGAAAACGGTGACCAAATGTTGGTTTTATTGTAGTATTGTTGCGCAGATTGCGCCTTGTGTGTTTTCCACGACCTTCCGTGAACACCCGGGAACACACAAAGCCAACTTTGATATTGTACAGAAATGAGCATTTTGGTGAATTGAGCCATGTGCCAGCATTGCCAAGGAGCAGTCTTCTTTTACAACGGGGCAATATGGTAGACAGATTGTGGGAATTGAAAATAACTCAGGCTAAAATAGGCCGGAATCATCGCCATCGGTATAGTATCGGTAACAGCATACTGCGTACAGATTTTCAGATGCAACGTTTGGGGATGTTTTATGTCGACAGTAACAACGTACCAGTTTCACTTCTACATGTGAGAATCCAATTTTACAGAACACACGCCGAATAATATCAATAGACCTAAAGACCAGGACGTTGTGCCAAATGTTTTTCTGGTTTCGGCTTCGTGATTTTCATCAGACTGTGTGTAAACTGCAACAGATTGTGTATAATCCCCTAAACCAAATGTCGGTGCCGACAAAGCACTTTAAACACTTAAATGTAATGTTTAATCTCTAGCAGACTTTTGACACACGATTTCCAACAAAATTATTGTTTTTGACATTTCTTACACGTTATTAGAACGACGAGGAAGAATGCACTGATATTTTACCAAACTTAATTCCCCTAGGCCGAAAATTTATTATTTGCGGTATAAGTTGGAATAAAAAATACTGGAATTAAATTAAAATAAACGAAAAGCAAATTCAATTCGTTGATTGCTTCCGTTTACTGAAGAGCATTTCCCGGAAAAATAATTTTGGAAAATATCCCTCCGAAACTAGCCCCAAAAAAGAAAAGCCCTCTAGAAAAAAAACGTTTTGTTGCCCAAATTGATTCTTTAGATTCCTAGAAAATTTGAAATTTAAACGTAATAATGGTTTTTATATAAATATTCTGTTTTTGATCAGATTTTCATTATCTATATTTATATTCCTTATTTAATCGATAATCATTTGACCCCATTTTCGATTTTTTGTGTTAACTAATTTCTCTTTTCAGTAGTAATTTTCCAGAAGCTCTTTTTCCCGTGGCTTTTTTTCCCTGAGAAATTCTTTCAGGAGCTCTTTTTTCTTATACTCGATAAATCATCACCGCTTTCAATGAAGATTTAGTGCATCTCGTATGCAATAATTTATCGCACCTATGAACTGAAGGAAATTTTTGTTAATATCCAGTAATTTTCCCACTGTGATTGAACAATTTTGTACCAGCAGGTACAGGCCATACATATACGAGCGTAATTAATACCAAGCCACTATACAACTTGATATCTGGGCCAAAGTGATAAAGATAATCATTGTCGCCACCGTATTCTCACACATACATGTATGGATGTACTTTTATGTAGGTATGTGGTTTATTATACAGGACTACTACTACATACATACAAAAATAAGTATCAGTATGATACATGCAAAACGGTAAGCACCGTTTCACACGCCTGGTTGACAACTAGGTGCAAGTGTACTCGAATGTACTTACGATATAGTCATACAGAGTACATACAACAATCGTGTCCGTCTATTTAGTTGATTATTAGTTGGTGAGAACTTCTGCGGAGACCATTGAACCACGCACGAGGAAGTGGTGAAATGATATCGTGGAAAAGGCCAAAGTAATCTTCACTGTGTTCCGTTAAGTTCCGCTTTCGCTTCCGTAAAACGCTTCGTATTATAATTTATAAAGCACGTCTACCATACTATGTAATGTATTTACATATAAGCTTTTTTATAGTTCGTTAGTATGCGGGTAACACACCGTTCGATTTTCTGAGCTTTTCTATTTTTTTTTACACGAACCAGGCCTGTCATTCTGTGAGTCACAGGATGTAATCAGTACATGAATTAAATGCAATATGATAATAAATGTATTTTTTCAAAATGCCAAGAAAAATCATAGATATTAGAAAAAAAAGTGGAAATTAAACACTCAACTGGGAAAAATCAGAAATTTTTTATCAATGATCGTAAAGGAGAGAAATTAATGGAGAATTATTTGTTCAACTGTCTTATGATGCAAAACTGGAGATTAGGGCAGAAGGCCCTCTTCAGTGTCCTTTTAGGAATCGTAGAAATGTGTGGGTGAAGGTGGTTGAAAAATAATTAAGTGAAAAATAGAAGGGTAGAAGAGGGGGGGAGTGAGAAATGAGATAAACGAAATAAAGGCTGAAAAGAAATAATATTAACAGCTAATACTAATCTGTAACCCTAACACCATTATACCATTAAATAATTTAGGAAGATGATTAAGAAAAGATTATTTTTTTCACCTTTGCAGAGAGTTTAGGGGCCGTTCATAAAATACGTTCGCATACAAGGGGGGGAGGGGTCTTGCTCAGTGTGACAAGAAGTGACAAGGGGGGACGGGGGACGGGGTCTACGGCAATGTAACGTTAGCCGATCATCAAAAGATTTTACTGAATTTTTACAGAATCCTTGGACTTCTGATAAATAGAAATATTATTTATTGGTTGGTTACAAAAGGTATTTATTCATTTATTTAAATTTTATTATGAAAATATAATAAAAATGTTTTTTTTTTGACTATCAAAATTTGTGTATTATCAATCAAAATTTATCAGGTCCGGGGGATGTTTAGTTTTTGTGACTTAATATTTACAGAGGGGGTCACAGAAAGTGTGACACAGCGTGACAATCGGGGGAGAGGGGACAAAAAAGCCAATTTTAGTGTGAAGTATTTTATGAACAGCCCCTTAGAAGAAAAATGATGAAATTTAATACTTAATTAGGAAAATTTCAAGAAATGCACCAAAAATTGGAGAATTATCTGTTAATTTGTCTTCTGGTGCAAAACCGGGGGGTAGGGTAGTAGGCCCTCTTCGTCCTCCTTTTGGGAATTATGGAAATGGGGAAGTGGAAGTGATTGAAGAAAGTGTGATAAGAGACAGAAAGAGAGAAAGTGAGAAAGAAGAGATAAACGAAATGAGAGAAATACGATTAGGCTAAATGATCAAAGAAAAGCCTAACCTAAAGCAGACAAATTTAAAATTGAATCGATATCTTGCTGACACTAATCTATAATCTAGACAACTATACTACTTCATTTACCTCGTATTTTACTCATTTTCTCCTTGTGAGAAAAATATTGTTTTGCTAAACAAGGAGTTAGGTTAGGTTAAGTTAGTTTAGATTACGTTAAAATAAGTAGGGTTAAGGGGGTGTCACTATTTTATCGCAGATGTGTACCACAATATTTAGAAATTTTCTCAATTATCTCTTTAATTGATTTGATTGATAAGTTGTTAAATGCAAAAATAATGATAATTAAGGAACCCCATAGAGAAGTACGTTTGTATCTTAGGTTCCTAGGGTATTACAGATTTTTAATCAAAATATTAAACACCAGTAGATCAATGTTTTGTAAAGTAAAACTTATTTCTTTCTATTTTTAAATGAGAAGTTGTAACCTGCTATACGAGTAGAGTAAACTCCTACACTCAGATCGAAGCTATTTAGTGTTTAATTGAAACACATATAAACGTTCGTTTGATGGAAATTATCATTTAAATAAAGTAGTGTTACCTACAATACATACATAAATATATATAATGGAAATTAATAACTATGTACTTACTACTTATATTTAATTGCTTAGGTGCCTGTTCGTTCTTCATCAATAGCAATTACAATGTTATCGATTAATGAATAAGTAATCGATTTTTCATTTGATATTGTATATTGAGTACATTTAATATCACGTCGGTGCGTCGACTATTAAACGGTAATTGGAAAATTAACCCAATCAATTTCAGGCTGATAAGAGGTTGGCTTGTTAATTAATAGCTGTTTTATGCAATCAGTAGAGTGGGCTCTTATACATAATAATCACCCACCTCTATTAATCGAAAATACTTATATGAAATCGTGGTTGGTTGGAAAGATAATGTATCATCTTAATAAAATATTTATTACCTATACAATATGATTAATAAACGATGGAACATTGAGCTACTGCAGATTTTAAACATTGTGTTAAAATAATTCTGGGGCATAATTACTGTACGTGACTGGTAAAATATTGATGTTTAAAGATGATGTAGATATAGGTATCATTGAAAAAATATCCCAATTTTTATTGACTTCCATAGCACCCTCATCATCATTTATAAGTTTCTCTTTCCACACTGTTATCGCAATCCTCTTTATATTATAAAACCATTCTTAAACGCATCCATTTTGTTTTTCATTTCAAATTTTTGAATTTTCAAATAAGCAAAGAATTGATTTAGTTTTGTAAAATAGCTAAAATTTTGAAATGAATTAATGGTGAAATATAATTTTGTCACTGTTTTATCGCAAAACACTGATAAAAACATTGTTTTTTACAAATTTTTTTATATCTCTGACGTTTTATTTCCAGAGCAGTTCAGCAATACAATGTAAGACGACATGGAATTAATTATAAGATTGATAGTCCAGTCAAAATAACCATTTGACTTAAGAAAAATTCGTATAGAGCTGAAAATTGGCAGCAACGTTAAATACATTATTATAAATAAAATGTCAAAAGTCTCCTTCGATCCTACTTCTGCAAAAAATTTTATCTAAGGTCAAAATACAAAATTAAATTTTTTTCCATTTTTCTCGAAAACGGTCAATTTTATCGTGAAAATAGATCTGACAAAAGTTGTAAATCATAAAATTCTCTACAAAAATGGCTCAGACACTTTTTCTCGTACAAAAAACAGTATTGAGCAGTTTTTCTGGAGCAGGCGGGAGTAGAGTTTGAATTGGCTCCAAATAATTATTTGTTAATTTCCAACCCTATTCTTCTGGGTCCAGCTCATTGCCTAGACACTTGCCACAAGGTTACCGATGAAGGGAATTAGGGACTGACAGTATAGTCTTTTATTTTAAAATACTCATTCGATTTGTACATGTTTTATTGTGTAAGTAACACAAACCAATAGTTTCTTATTTTTATTTACATTGAACGTCCGATGACGTGTACAGGCTGCATTTAAGTGCATATTATGTAAAATATGAATTTTGTAATTGTTAAAACCGCGATATCTCACGAATGGTGAGTCGTACGAGAAAAAGTGTCTGGGCCATTTTTGTAGAGAATTTTATGATTTACAACTTTTGTCAGATCTATTTTCACGATAAAATTGACCGTTTTCGATAAAAAAATGGAAAAAACTTAATTTTGCACTTTGACCTTAGATAAAATTTTTTGCAGAAGTAGGATCGAAGAGGACTTTTGACATTTTATTTATAATGATGTATTTAACGTCTCTGCGAATTTTCAGCTCTATGCGAATTTTTCCTAAGTTATGACTTTTTTTGTCTTTTGACTGGACTATGACAACCAAAATTAGGTTTATGGGTTATGGAATAGACATTGTGTTGAAAATTATAAATTTTCAATACCTCTGTGACCATCTCTCACCTCTATCTCACATTATTGAAAAGTCACCCTGTTTATAAAATTGTAATATAGCTGAACGGTCGAAACGTATTAAAGTTGGTGTTAGCGTGGGCGTCTTTCGATTAAAATAATTTTTAGATTGTTATTTCGGTGCGGAGTTTATAAGTTGTTTTTCGTAACAGGTGTAAACAATTTACTATTTTCGTACCTTGGATAACTGTGTCTTGTACATCGGGAAATGATAAATGCTGAAAAGTAATAAATTTATGTCGAAACATTCAGAAAAACCACATAAAAATCGGTTCCAGCTGTGCGTGCGTTAACACTAAGAGTTAAAAATACATAAATTTTTCGAAATCTCCCACCTGAGCCATAATGTTCTCCACAAAATGTGTTAAGACGATAAAAATAGGTAGCTTAATAGGCAATAAAATACTTTTATTTCAACATGCTCTTGAAGGTGTTTTACTGTTTTTAAATTACTTACAATTGTTAGGCCATTTATCTCAACGAAATGAACTAAGGATTCATTGAATCTCTTTTGTAATTTGGTGGATTTTAGGCCAAAAGTAAACGCTAAAAGTTACAGCAGTGTACTATATTTGATTAATATACTAATTTCGGGATTCTGAAGCGAATTGCGAGTTAACTGCAGCTAAAAAGAATCGCCAAAATTAATGTTATAATTATGTTTAATTTTTTTTTAATATGATGTACGCTTTGGTTAAAGTAATGTGAGCTTTCAACATGTTATAGTGGGCATAGAAGAAAGAAAGAGAACGCAATGGGAGGAAGAAAGATATGCAATCAACGCTCGAAAACTAAAAAGAATAAATCTATTGGTACATCCTAACTGGTAGTGGAATAAAAAAAGACTTAGAAATACTGTTTTTATCGCATTTATTGTGATTCATTCACGTCATTTTCAAGAGTAATATGAAATTATACTAAAGTTAAACAATATTGAGCTACATATATATACAAACATGACTATGCGAGAGATAATAATTAGGAAATACCTCCAATTAGAAGGGGTGTGTTTATGGTGTGTAATTCTATTTGGTTGTTGACAATGTTTGAGTTCGTCTTAATAGCTAATCTTTTAAGCTTTTTACATCGGCCAATCAGGCAGGGCCATCAATATTCGAATAAAAGAACATCTACAAGCTATTAAAAATAATAAATGCACAACTGGGATATCAGAACATTGTATTGGAAATTCACATTCGATAGATGTAAATAACGTAAAAAATCTACATTGTATTAGCAAAAGTAGAAAATTAAATTTAATGGAAAGTCTAGAAATAAGATTAGCTATTAAGACGAACTCAAACATTGTCAACAACCAAATAGAATTACACACCATAAACACACCCCTTCTAATTGGAGGTATTTCCTAATTATTATCTCTCGCATAGTCATGTTTGTATATATATGTAGCTCAATATTGTTTAACTTTAGTATAATTTCATATTACTCTTGAAAATGACGTGAATGTCGAAATAATATTATTGAGTATTGACCAATAAATTAGTGAAACTTGTACCCAAAGTTGTTTTTATACTCTCTACCTATTTATTTAAAAAAAGACTTGTAATTCCTAGTCAAAAATATACTAGAATCTTAGGGTGTTTACCCAAAGGATTGATGAAACATTATATCCTTAGTCCTTACGGTTTAACTGATTTAAAATAATTTTGACACATCTATTTACTTGCAAACATACCGATAAAAGTACATAATTTATTTAACAGAGGATCGAATGTAGGTATATGTCTATTTACTCAATAATTGATTATTTGTATTACTATCTACTTTTCTCGTTCGCACCCTGTTTAAATCAACTGTCTTTAATCTGGACAGATGGTGGTCACTTATTTCCAGAAACTTCTTAGTCTCTGTAGATACGATAACTTATTAATATTTTCGTGGTAATCTAGGGTGCCTCCGGTATCGATTATCAAAAACAATAGTTTATCCTGTGTGTTTGTAAATTTGTACGATACTTATTCTTGTATTATTATCACTTTACTGAGTGTTTTGTTTAATCAGTTTAAAAACTGCTATTTCTGTATGCATTTGTATTTTGAACTTTGATTTATGCGTTTTCTTTTTCACGATCAGACTGACACTTCATTTTATTTTATTTCTTACACAACCCGTCGTAAAATTAGACATTTTTGATTTAATTTTATTCGCAACAATAATATTCGTCACGGCTCCGTTACCATGCGTGTCCGAATCGAATTTATGTACCTAGCAATGGTTGTTACGAAATAAAGTTGATAGAGATATATGTTACCGTAATACCTAAACGTACCTTGTATTGCTGATATCAAAAAGATCGCTTACACATTCGTTACGTTGTTGGGTTTGGGTCCAGGCGCAGCGCAGGTGAGATTTCGTTTTGTGGGACCGCACCATAGTGTCGATGAAAATTTACCTTTCTTGTACTATGGATTGTAATATTAAAAGGTGGATAAAGTTCACGTATTGATATACATAGGTAACATTGATTCGGAATGAAATAAAAAATGCAGCAGCAATCTCCATCACTCATTTATAATTAAACAGTTAATTAATTGATGATTCCTCAATATTAATGATGTGACATATGTTATTATTCACCTAATGTACATATATGGAAAGTTTTCCAAGTTTTACTTTAACTATCTATTCGTAGGTAGCGTTTAAGTAATTTATGTACCATACGATATTTAGGTGGAATCTTATTAATAAGCTAGTGCTACTTACAATTAGACAAAATGATACTTACCTACAGGTTATAGGTAAAATAGAATTTGTCTAATTAAAACTTATTTATTATTTTGTACATCATAACAACCTGTAGTAATTAAGTTTAGTAATAGGTTGAAGAAAATAACTTTCAACTAAGGAAACAATAATTTTAATGTAGGTTTTGAATTGAAGCAAATAAATTTGATTCGAAAATCAATCTCGCTTTGTTAGATATCTAAACTTTTTAATGAACTTTTTGAATATGTTAGGTTAAGGATCGATATGCAATGGTCTTGTTTTCCTCCTTTTCTAAACGTTTCGCCAGTCTCGACTGCTGCCATCCTCAGTAGATTGTTGCTGCTCCTGCTGCTTCTTCTGCTGAGAGTCGCGAAACGTTTGGAAAAGAAGGAAGATAGGACCACGGCATAACAACCCGGAAAATACTTAGTTACCATACAAACGCCGGCCGTGAAAGCCTACGATCATCAATGGCTTATGAGTAAGGTGACCATACGTCCCGGATTGGCCGAGACAGTCCCGGCTTTCCACCCTGCATCCCGGATTTTTCTAGAAGCAATATTAGTCCCGGATTCAGGTTTTTTGTCCCGGATTGTCCCGAATTTTTGAAAAGGTTCTTATTTTCAATATTTATTTTAGATATATTTCAACTAGAATTATTTTTACAAAATTTGAACCGAAGAAATTGTGCATATCAGAATACGCGGCACGCTTTAAACCATTTGAAGTATACAGTGAACTCTCGATTCTGCGAATCCCCATCCACCTAACGCTCAGAGACACGATGTGTAGATACATAGTTCAGAAAAATATAAAAAGTTTTGTACTCAGTAATTCTGATTAAAAAATTTGATTCTTTAAAAACAATACTGATTTCTATTATATCCTTAAATAGAATTTGTTTTGTATAATTTTTATTAAAAAAATAATTAAAAAAATCATATTTAAGTTATTTAACTTAACTACCCCCCCCCCCACGCTACAAGTTCCCGTCCCGGATTTGAAATAAAAAAATATGGTCACCTTACTTATGAGTCACACGTAGGTATTAAAACTCTTTGACCCCTTGAGTGTGGTTCTGTCGCAATTGACCCCACGCAGGCGGATCGCAAGCCTCATGCGGTTCTTTCCATATTGATCTGTAGAATTTAATTCGACATCGTAATTCTAGATTGGGAAAGGGTGGGAAATATATTCTTATATTATGTACTTATGTATTAATAAAGGAGACTATTTGATATATCCGTCATAATGTCATACTGTCATACTGATACTCTTAACAATTCGGCTTTTATTTCTAAAACTTTGCTAAATTTTACAGTCCCAAAGTAACAATTTTCCATTATCAATAATATTATTATTCATGTAATACCTTCAGTTATTTTCACTGTACAAACAATGTTTTCAGTACAAACATGGAAACAACATACTCAAAAGAAATGATCATTAACCGATAAACTTTTCAGTGAAAGTGACAATAGCAAAATATTGTACCGATAAGATTATTATGGATCATCTGTAGTATTAAACTCATGACGTTATATTGGGTGTGTTCAGTAGAATTATAGTAAGAAAATTATTGTAGAAAAGTGATGTAAGGAAGTAACGATGATATTGCGTTCTTGTAAAATTACAATTAATATCGATGACTTAACATAAGAGTAGCAATTTTTGTAAGGTTTTGTAACTAATCACATTAATATTAAGGAAACAAAAACTTTATTTTAAACCAAAGCTGCCGATTAAATTAAATAAAGTTTTGCTATTCCGTACTTGTTCTCTTGATACCACTTGTTAAAATATAGAGTTAATAATTCTATAATAATTTACATACCTAGTTTTCTACTTTACCTTGGTAATCTAAGTATAGTTGGTGATAAACGTAGTTTCATAAAAGTAAACTGAAAAAGTCCTCGAAGTTTCTAATACTAGAAAAAACTTAATTATGCCATTTTTAAACGTTCAAAAACTCTTATCTGTTTATTCGGAATACACTAAGCTGCTCCGTTTCTGGTTAACGCGCTTTTTCCCGAAATATAAAGTAATTTATCTGCATTGCTTCTTCTAATGTAATTTTGCTTATTGTTACCATTATTTTAAGTGTAAATAAACTGATAAATATTATAATTTTTTGTTTTTAATGTGATACTATGAAAAAATAACCAATTGGTATTGCATTCAACTTGCCAACTTAATCATAACTATATAAGGAAAGTTTTAAAGCTTAAAAAAAGTACCAACTACAAAAACTTTTACAACTAGGATTGTTACATTAAGCGGGATATTACTATAGTTACTTTTGCTTTTTATAGAAAAGTAGTACATAAGGTGTCCGCAAATGGCACGTCTAATTGCTTGTAGGCAAGACACCAAAATAAATCACTTTCTTAAGGGTTGTAACTTTTTATTAAAGGTACAGTTAGAAATATATGAAATTTGATTCTGGTTTTAGGGTTCTTTGATTTATGTAGCATTTAAATAACGGTCTTTTAAATGCATCGTAGAAGACAAATATTTCACATGTTTATCCCAGCAAAATATTCTTATTCTCATGTAGGTTAGATAATTTTTAATAGTTTGAAGATTGTAATTTGCCTTGAATTCCAATAACTTAATTCCAACCTTTGTCAGTTATGACTTATGAATGTTTTAAATTTTGTAAATTCTCAATGAACAGCTTTTTGCCTTTATCAGAGTATTGTAATGAATTTTACATTATATTACGTACGTTAGTACCAATTATTAAGTATTTCTTTATGGATAGTTATTCATAATCAGTTTTTTACTTATGTGACACTGCATTATTTGTTTCTAATATCGATTATTTGACTGAATTATCTCGTGCTCTTCTTCTATCTAGAACATGGATCGCCTAACTTTATTGATCATCGAACCCTATATAATTTATATTAAAGATTTTAAACGATGTTTCACAATTACCCTACCGCAAATTCGATTGAAATTACCTACCTATATAATTTTTCGAAATCTCCATCGACCCCCATAAAAGTAATTTTCTGTTAATTAAAATAAAACTCTATTAGATACTGTGTTGTACATATATTTTTTGATTTTAAACGTTTATTAAATTAATAGTACATTGTGTAACAACAATTTTATGAAAAACATATTACCTAATGCTGAAATGTAAATACCTTAATATTTATTAAATAATAAGTAATTATAAATAAGTAGAAATAATAAGTAAAGTACTACAGATTTATTGCTTCTTAATCAATGAGATGGGTGTGCCTGGTGTTTTTTGCAAGGTTAGCATATTGGGTTCAATATTGATCAATTTTAATCTTAAATCCCCTCAAAAATCTAAATTTAATTTATTTCTGTACTAAGTTAAGATTGAATTTACGTAACTGAAACCGGCTTCAACCATATTTCGTAAAATTTTACATATTTTTGCATTATATTTATACATTATACTCAATTAGATATGTGTGATTTGCGTATTAAGAACTGTTTTTTCTTCGACCCCTAATCGACCCTTCCGATTCAGATCAACCCACGCTTTTCTTAAATAAACCCCTGGGGGTCTATATAGACCACTTTGGCGACCTAGAACATTCTTTCTGAGCCTCCTTGTTGACATATCTTTAGCATTATGCGATTGTGTAAATGTGTATGTACATGCTGATTTTAATGACTTCTTTGCAACTACAAACAATTTACCAAATAAATTATTTACATGCATTAAAATTGTTCATATTACATATAAATATTTTATTCTTAATGTTATTGACAAAATTACCTGATTCAATTTCAAATTTCATTTGCTTAGTGGCTGAGAAAGGAAAATCTTTTCAAATCTCTTTATCGTTAATGACACTTTTTGCTAGTGCAGTTCAGCTATGTCGTGTTGTCGTCGTCAGTACACAAAAGAAATGTTTGTGAAATAGTGCTTGTTTCGAAAACAATGCTCGTGCCAAACGTGACGTCCTAGTGCAGGTGGCCGAAGAGAAACTAGGTCGTTGTCGAAGCGCTAATAATTATTGCTGTTGTAGGAGAGACACTCCACTCACTCGCGCCTGTCATCGCTATCGCCCGTAAAATAGCAACAATGTACACCTTCTTCCGCAGTTTCTCTTTCTTTTTTAGTTAACTTGCCAGTTTCTAAATTAAAAACTTTTGCCGTTCGAATATTTTCCTACAAGGATGTAGGTTCACAAAACAGACTTTCAGTTCAAAAACACCAATCTACTACCTACCAATAAATTCGACCCCACACCAAGTCGCTTAAACTGTAATGTCGCTAATTTTCCAAAAGCAGTAAAACGTCCTTCAGTTTTCACAAGATGAAGGTTTTGTTGAGTAAAATAGTAAGTAAAAAGTGCCCCTAGTCTTTTCTGAAATTGATTATAACCATGTTGACGGTAATAATAAAAAAGCTTTTTCCAAATTTTTAGACCTCTAGGTAACCACATGACCTCATAAGGTCATATTTCATGATTTTCAGTTTTTTTAGCATCTCAGCAATTTTTAAATATTTTTAAAAAGATAATTAAGGTAGACAACTGTGAATTTCTTTTCAAAAATTTTGGGCCAAATTCGAATGTTTACAAGCGTTCAAAAGGTTTAAATTACCTACTATAAAAAAACTAAGGTCTACTCAGTCACGAAAAGAAAAATAGTTTTTGTATTTGTATTATTTATTATTTATTTACCCTGATTTTGTCAATTTTCTAAAGCAAAAAAAAAACAAAAAAGCCGTTTTTTTAATTTTTACTACCAAAAATAGTTAAATTATCTGTATTTTACACTTATTATGATATTCTAAATGATTGGAAAGTGTAAAATGGAATAAAAAATTATGAAATATTTGTAGGCTGATTTTTTGTTTTGCTACTACCCTATATATCTTCTTAAATAGTAACACATTGAAAATTGAGAATAATCTACTTAAACCGAGATAACTGGAAGAGGATATTTTTCTTTTTATTCATACACATAAGTAAAAATTTTTGAAATAGTTCTAGGTATATGTAAAATTAATCAATCAGTATGTAAAGAATGACATAATAACTGCAGTCTACTCGCTTCTTTTTAATATTTTGTAGGAAATACCTTCTGAGAAAAATATGCAAATTAACATTATTTAACACTTTGTCAAATTTTAAATTAGTTCTTCAAGTAGTTTTAAAGCTAAACGGTTAAAATTGTGTTTTAGAGTTGATTTTTTCTAGAAAGCTAGTAAAAGTATTTGTTAGACTGTTTATTATATATATGTAGAACGTCCTAGATTTAGGTTTATTTTTAAAAATAAAATAAGTATTAGGTACTCACTTCCTTTGGTACGTAATCACATAACATTACAGGACATATTTCTGTGTGAATCACTTAAATATAAAACTGGAAGTGGAAACTATTCTGTAAACCCTTATTAAAATTCTGAGCTTTTTTATCATTTCGGTAGATCCTCAACTGAAATGTGTCACGCAACGGATTTTTGGCGGGTTTTTACGTAATGATAACAAAATGGAAATTTAAGCGAGTCATTGTCTGTTGTTTGATAAATGAAAAAGAATTTATTACTTTTACTTTTTATAAGCATCCGTCGTTACCAAAACGATTTGCATAATTTGGCATTTTATGAAACACGAACACTTATTATTACAGCCATTTCACCTTGATAGAGTGTGGTTCCTTAACGCCTAGTCCTAGCCTCGAAATTCTATTGAATAGAGTTAAACAAAAGTAACATTTTCTAAGGTTAATTATTGATTTTTATATTGTGCTGTTCACAAATTGTTTTATGCAATTTTGGTAAACAAATATACAATAGTCAAAACCACGAGTACAATAGATTATTTAAGGATCAAAAATTTGTTTCGTACTCGATAAACAAATATTTATCAGATAAACTATTTAAAATTTAAACCATAACCTAACCGAAACAATAGTTATTGTAACTGTAAACTATCTAGTAAGAGTACTCTTCAAAATAGTGGTGATAAGGTTTTTTAATTTTTATGGAAACCTTTGCTTTGAATCACATTCTGAAAATATACGACGATAATTCTATTGTTGTTATATTTATTTATAATTTATTTAAAAATGCATAGATATCTATAAACGTTTTGTACCTTGAGTTCAGTTCAGCACCAATAAATTAGTTAATATTTTTGAAATCTTGGGAATTTATTATTGAAGTGCATTTACATACACTTACGTACACATGCATAAGTCAAAGTCCAATTAAATACGTATTGTCATATTTGTTGTGATATCTATTATCAAACAGGTATACAATACATATATTTATTCCAATTATACACCAGAAGAAACACCTGAAACCACTTAAAGAGATTTTAATGTTCTCAGTTCTCATTATCGTATCATCAATGGTGCTAACCTCAATAGACTAATGAGTACTTAAGTACTATAGATAATTATTAATTGTTTTGTACGTAATATCTCAAACTCCAATAAAAAGAAATGAAGAAATATCATTATCATAAAAGAAAATTTACATAATTTCACTTCGGTGACTTATATGTGTATGGTAGTACCTAAAATAGAATAAGAAACCAATATCGATTTATCTGCCTCTATACCCTTAATTTTAAATATACTAACTAACCCAAGAATATTACTAGAAACTTAATATATTGTATTGGTATGAATTTGAATACAAATGTTTATTGTCTTTGACCACCCCAGTAATGCAAAAGTACTTTCCAAAAACTTGATTATTTGATTTGAATATCCCATTACGTAGATTCTAAAATATTCTTTTTTTCTCTCTTCCTAGTTTTCAGTTTCTTTTCACCATGGGTGTAACATAATTCTCTCCGCCTATAAGTAAGTAACTTGTGATTATTTTAATACAATTTATCAGCCATGAGAATGATTTCATTTTTATCAGGTGGTATACGCCTATTTTATTGAACCTTAGGTACCTACTTATAATTGTTGTATCAATTTATACAACCACACACTTCCATTTGTTTCCATTTTTAATTTTTTAGTGCTATTCAGTAATCCTACAATGGTAAAAAGTAAATACAGACATTGATAACAAGGCAAACAATTAATTCGTCTTATCATCATGGGTGCAGAAAAACATTCCACAACAAAAATTAGCACAATAGGCACTAATATATGTATTCTTATAAACAATAAAGAGAGATGTAGCTAAGGGTGAGTTTGGGTGAGCCGTATTAACTTAATCGGATGTGTCTAATAACCCAAAACATAAAACGTAAAGTGCAAGCATTCAATTTCACATAACCCAAGATTATTTATAGTAGGTGAAAAATATCACACATGCCGCAGTAGGAAATAAATGTATGATGTTAAATATCATTTCATTCTGTATATTCTATATTTGTTGTATTAACAGGAAACTGAAAACATTTTATGTTAATAATGTGAGATGGGTAGGTCACCATTCCGCACGATTCTACTCCGAAGAAATACATAGGTTAGTAAGTTTATTTAATAAAACAATATGGAAAATTTCACCAACTTTATTATTTTTGTACTCCACAAATTTGTTTCGAGCTACGAGCCCATTATCAAGAGTAACATATATACTAACAATTCAAAATCACTTACATCAATTTATAGATAACTTAAAATTAGTGGGGATGAGTAACTACCCAATTCCAACTGATTATTTACAACGTTCTCCGAATTTTTTAAGGCCTTATTTATTTCTAAAAATTCATACAAGGATAATTTTTTACTTTTTACTGTATTTACATGAAAGAATTTGGTGTTTTCTAAATTTAATTTATGATTTAACCTAGTACAATGTTCGCTAATTCCTGATTTAACTTCTTTTTTATTGATTGATTTTACATGTTCATTGATCCTAATCTCAAAAGCTCTACCTGTTTGTCCTAGATATACAGCATTACATTCATTACAAAATAATTTATATATGCCATTTTTTCGTTTTATATCTATTTTACATTTATTATTAACTAGTAAGCTTTTTAAATCTTTTTTGTTGCACTCAATGGCTGACATTTCTAATTTTTTAAGAGTATTTTTAAATTTATAACTAACATTTCTTATAAAAGGTAAAGAGCAAAAAGTATTAAGTTTAATTTCATTACTGTTATTATATAACATTTTTGTTACTTTTTTATTCAGCTTATTTTCTAATAATTTGTCAATGATATGAGTATTAAAACCATTGTTAATGGCAATTGTTTTTATAATATTTAATTCGATGTTGAAATTTTCAAGTGATAGGGGTATGTTTATTAATCTTTCTATGAAAGAATTGTAAGCAGCTAATTTTGTTTTTAAGGGATGATTAGAGTCGAAAGGAATGGTTGTATCAGTAGTTGTAGGTTTGCGGTAGATATTAAAACTAAGCTTGTTATTGTTTTTTATTATGTTGAGGTCCAAGAAGTTTAATCTGTTGTCAATTTCTTTTTCTATTGTAAATTTAATGTTGTTATCTAAAGTATTAAGGTAATTAAGGAAACTATCCAGTTGTCTATTTGTGCCTGACCAGATACAAAACACATCATCAACATAACGGTTCCAAGAATGAATATTTTTGATAAGTGGGTTTTCGCTGCTAAATAGAATTTGTTCGAATGCTGACATATATATTTCTGCTAATACAGGTGACAAAGGTGACCCCATAGGGAGGCCATCTTTCTGTTTAAAGAAGTTATTATCAAATTGAAAGTAGTTCTGATTAAGACAAAGTTCTAATAATGAGAAACAAATTTGTCGAGTACAAAAATAATAAAGTTGGTGAAATTTTCCATATTGTTTTATTAAATAAACTTATTCATACAATGTTTCACAAAAAGTGCACCCTAGATAGTTTAAATATAGTTTAAATATAACATAGGTTAGTATATATTTACGATGTAAAGTAAATATTCAAATAAAGATTTTTTGTATTATGTTTTATTACAATTAAAATGAAAACAACCTAACTTAACCCCTAATACCTTATTTGCTAATTGCAAAGTTCAAATTATTGATGTACTGTTGCCAATAATATTCAATTATCTACTCTAATATGGTAAATTTTAAATTACCCCTTTATAGGATTATCTATTGCCTGAGATTATTTAATCGAGGCGGAATAGTACCATCAAAATTATTACCTGCAAAAGTTCGGGGCGGAATCGTACCTTGAATGATGGTGATTTTGTTGACCGCGGGGTGGAATCGTACCATACCGATGTGAGATTTGTCAGATTAACATTGAAGCATTTTGGGATACTTTGTGGCATTAACGATGAATAATGTTGAAACCATGAATTCTTGGTAGCATTTGGAACATAAAATGTTTTGAATTTTGAAGCAAAACTTTTCTTTCAATCAAGATCCTTTTGGTGCCGGCACTGACGGTCTGCAAATAGTTGCAGCTTTAAGACGGGAAAATATGAGTAATGTCAATTATTGTATCGATTTCCATTGGACCACAATAAGAGATGGGTTAATTACTCAAACACGTTTTAGGTTCAAATATATGAAGACGATTTGCAAGCTCAATTTTCATTAGATTGAAAAACATTATAACACTTAGTTGTTGTATTTTGTACCAGGAAGCCATGTTTTTTTTTATTATTATAAATGCCACACCCTGTATATGGAGCTTAAGAACAATAGTTGTATGACACACTTGTTACGTTTCTGAGAAAAAAAAACTAGAATTGTAAATGTGACTAAAAATTTGCTTCAGGATAACTAGTTTGCTTTATTTTTTAAAAAACTACTTTAATGTTCGGAAATACGATTTTGAAAATTTCTTCCTGTTTGTTCAATATATATTTTTGGGCAAAACACATATGTCAGGTTGTAAACTCCGAAGCATCCTGTTTTATTTACTTTATTTTTATTTTTTTAATGTATTTTCCAACTGAAAAACTTGATTTATCCCTATGCAATATTAAGACCATATTTGGGACCATTTACAAATACACTTCGCTCTTCCTTAGAAAAATATGGTCTTAATATTGTATATAAATCAAGCTTTTCAATAGAAAAATACATAAAAAATAATAAACTAGATAAAACAAAATGTTCCAGAGTTTACAAACTGACTTGTGGGTCTTGACCAAAAGTATAGCTATATTGGACAAACAGGAAGAAATTTTCAAAAACGTATTTCCGAACATGAAACTAGTTTTTAAAAAAACCACATAATAGAAGATCACAATTTTAACGACAAAGAAATATTATACAGGGTTGCTCATTAGTGCGTCAAAGGTCAATATGAAATTACGAGGTTTAGGTATAAAATATTATAAAGAAACATTAAGCAGAATTAACGCACCATTCCAAAAATTCAATAATATACAGGGTGTTCCATTTGAAAAAATGGAGAAATCGCTCTTTAAAGGTTGCTCAATTGACTTCACCGTAAAAAACACCCTGTATAATAAAATTATGATTTTATTATTTTGTAGGTTTAGTACATCCGTTGGCAGCATAACTACTAAATATTTCATCTCAACTAATCGTAATACTCGTGCATTGAACTAAAAAGCCAAACCCTGTTGCAACCAATTTTTTTACATTTTCATTAATAACTCAACAATGCAACATCCAAACCCAAAAATCTTTGTATCATTGAAAAGACAATTTTAAGTAGATTATGAAAAACAAATAATATACAGGGTGTTTCATTTAAAAAATATATGTTGGAACGTGCTCCGATTTAGTGATTCACCCTGTATATGTCAAACTATTTTTAAAATATGCTTCTTTTCATACTGTATCATTCTCATAAAAAAGAAATTCTCCAATCTGATTTAATAAAGGCTATATTGACCTTTGACGCACTAATGAGCAACCCTGTATATCTGCAATAAAAGCAAAAAATTAAATCTCAAAGTAAATTAAGAAATAAACAAATTTAAAAAACAGAACCTAATTTTAAATGACCAGACAGAAGGAAATATTTCCCCATTCCTTAATCTTTTTTAATGTTACCCATATCCACCCCCAAATGCATCTAGTATTTAAGATGTGATGCGATAAGGTTTAATAAAAAATGCTCAGTGTCCGAGGAAGCCAAAAATTTTGGCGAAACATGTTACATTAAACATTGTTAAATAAAAAAAAATGCGGAAATCTACTTCGTGAAGTTTTATTCCTGTATTATGGATTTTTATCAAGTTAAGGTCGACACTATTCATTTCAGTTATGGTTTATAAGGTTATAGGTACTATATTTATTATCTTAAATTGTTTTCTTAAGACACAGGTGATGACGAATACATAACTTCCTTTTATTTTAAATTAAATAATATAAAATGTAGGTATATGGTAAATAGCCCTTTCATTCAACTTTCAAAATTTTTCTCAATCTTTCAAGGCAATTAATGGCTTAAACGAGTTTTCCGAGGGAAAATGGTCTAACTGTTCAAAATAGAAGATTTTGTGAATTTATATTACATATATTATAGAAACACCTTTTAAATATATTGAGAGTTTTTTAAATTTATTCAGCCCCATTTTAAAAACGAACCTGAGCTTTTGCTGCCATCAAACAGAGTTGGATTAATAGGTAGATACATATAGTAGGGTAAACACCATAAATATGTAGAAATTTGCTAGGTAGCTACTTATTGTGAAAGTTAATTATGTCCAATAAGGTTTTCTTTTTAATTAGTAAGAAATTAAGGATATCGATTTGTCAATCGGAATTTACGGCATAGCTATCCAAATCCATTGACAGCGGACGTTTAGAAAAAGGATAAAATTATTTTTAATTAATTGTTAATTATTGTCTGCATCGATGTTTGCTTATTTTATAATTTATTCACTAGCTAATCTATCATGTAATGATTTTTCATTCCTGGGTTGTAGTATATAGTTGTTACCATACCATTTCCTAAAACATAGGTAGGTACATACTTTTTTTAGGCTTTGTCAAATTGCTGTTCGGCAATATTTGCATTTATGGCAAACTTCAATTATTAAAAAAGTGGAATGAAAAAGAAACAACACGCAACAGTTAGTAAATAACAGGGACGATACGGTGCACGCAGTGCTTTTAGAATCGAGGTCGCGAAAGTAGTAATAAGTAAGTGTATACTCCGCTGATTTACTTTAAGGTTGTGTAAATTACTGATAAGAAGTACAAACGTACTCGGTGTATGAGCAGGTGCAAAAACTTTTCGTACCGTGAAATTGTTTCATCATTCGCGATCTTGCCACTTGTGCAAATATTTGAGAACTTTACTTGTAAGGTGTTTTGAACTAATAAGAAAAGCAATTTACTTGCGTCATGTTTTAAAATTACCCTCGTACAGGTGCGCCAGTCATTTACTTTCGTGATTTATATTTTTAAACAAAAAAAAACTGATAAAATATAACGTTGTTTAAATGTACTGATTTTTATCTTCTTATAACACTAAGCCAACACCACTCGGAATATTAGGCGGTGTTGACTGAACTTTATTACGAACATTATAATGGGTCGTAAATACTGCTAACATGAAATTAATTAGATAGTAATAGAAAAAATATTGTGTGAAGAAATGGCATATAAAATTAAATTAAACCAAATAAGAACTTGGCTGTAGGTTGAATTTTCAGAAATTTGTCTTTTGTAATTAGTTTGTTAATCATTTTTTTTTTGTTGTTAAAATCCAAGGAGCTTTTGTAGACAATGCCTACAACAAAACACAGGTGGAACATAGCACCCCCCAGAGAAAGCTGCATTTCTTTACAGCTTGAATTATTTATTATCATATTTGAGTTTAGTTGGTATACTAAAGTTGTTTTGTAGAGAAAAATCATCCTCCCTCTTATTCTGTGTAGATTAGACCAGGTTAGATTAGGTTCGTTCCATTCAAACCTTAAAGGGGTGTTGTATTTTTAGAAAATTACCATCAGAATTCTTCATTCACGTATTGCTATAAAGACGATTTGCAATACCACCGAATACTCCTCACATCCTTTCAGGGATAAATTTAATTTAAGGCCGCCCGCACACTCGGCCACCGTTGGTCGCCACTAAACGCGACCACCGGTGGCTGACATCGACCACTAGCCGTCGCCACCGGTGGTCGCCACTAGACGCTACTGTAAAACGCCAGTGGTCGCTACTTTTCTCCTAATTTATTAATCAGGTCCGGTGTTAAAAAAAATTAGTTGCATTATAAAAGTTCAACATGGAAGCACTTGCTACGGTCCATGTAATACGAAGACGACGCAGGAGACGTGAATTTATATTAATTAACCAATATTTTGGTATCTATCCACAATTCATGCAATCAATTGATTCACAATATTGACTGTCTAATAAAGAAATTCAATGACAATGACAAAAATTTCAACATTTCACTTTCCTTACGGGTTAGGCCAGGCGCACACTCGGCCACCGGTGGTCGCCACTAGACGCGACCACACGCTGCGGACGGTGTTTTGCATGCAATTCAAATGGCGTCGTCGCACACTCGGCGACAACAGTCGCCCGTTCGAGCCACGCGCTGCGAGAGAAGCTCGTTCTCGCTACTTGTCGCTGACGCCGGCTACTGATTCTCCGGCGCACACTTGGCCACTTTTCCGGGCCACTATTTTAACTGGGACGGACTGGGAGAATTCGGACATGACGTTTTTATTAAAATTATGTTTTTTTTGACAATTGTAAATTTAAAACATAGATTCCTTTTTTATTTATATTTTAAGTATATGTAGGTACTTAGAAGGAAAGCGAAATGTTGAAATTTTTGTCACTGTCTTTGAATTTCTTTATTAGACAGTCAATATTGTGAATCACTTGATTGCATGAATTGTGGATATGTACCAAAATATTGGTTAATTAATATAAATTCACGTCTCCTGCGTCGTCTTCGTATTACAAGGAGCGTAGCAAGTGCTTCCATGTTGAACTTTTATAATGCAACTAATTTTTTTTAACGCCGGACCTGATTAATAAATTAAGAGAAAAGTAGCGACCACTGGCGTTTTACAATAGCGTCTGGTGGCGACCACCGGTGGCGACGGCTAGTGGTCGATGTCAGCCACCGGTGGTCGCTTCTAGTGGCGACCACCGGTGGCCGAATGTGCGGGCGGCCTAAGATTTAAATATAATATTTAAAGGGATGTAACATTGTTTGGGTGGCCGATGCTATTTATCACTTGAATGCCGATGAGGCGTCTACCTCCTCCCACTTTCAACAATTCCCCACCACTTCAGGGAGAGGGGGCAGGAAATTTAACCTTTACCAAATATTGAGCTCTCCCAAAACCAAAACCGTATACAAAATTTATTTATCCTTAGAAGGGTTTTGTAAGGCTGTACTACAAATACGATTTTGGTCGTTTCAAGTTATCGTTTTTCTGTTCTTCAAATATAACAATGAAGGATCGTCTTGTTTGACCAATATAATCCATATTTGAAAATTGTATCTACGTGATATAGGGATTAAAAATTCTTGTTCTACTAATTTAAAGAAAATCTCCTGTTTTGTAGACTGACCCTTTCGATCTACACAATAGCGTCATTGATAAATTCCTGCTTCATCGACTTATTAAATTGTTTTAACTCAATAAAATTTATTGCCTTTATTAGTAAACGCTAGATAATGCAACGCAGGATACAAAAGCTGTCTGTTAAGTAAAGGTATTTGAATAATATATATTTATATAATATATATAATATATAATAAAAATAACAATCATTTAAATATTTATGGATAATTTTACTGTTAAAAGAAAAGTCAAAGTGACCACAAAAATGAGAAAACTATTTTGTAAATCAGTAATCAGTTACATAATAGCTTTACGGATATAATGACAGTTCGTGAGGAGATTATTATAAAGACATCATTTATTAAACGTTTGATATGAAAATCTTTTTCAGTTTATATTGCGCATAAAATGTAGAAGGTAACTTTTTTGTTTGAGCTATTTACATTACCTAATAAAAATTTAAATGGCCTTGTGAACACCTGCACCGCATTAAAAATCTTATCGCAAACATAAAAATACTTTTGCAACCAAAGCCTATTTCTTATTTCACTTAAACCGCAAAATATAGTTTATAATGATTTATTCATTTAATACTAATGTATACCAACAAAATTAACTGTAGTTGCTTTAATACTTGATGTTAATTTAAGTTCAAATTTTTATTATTATTACTTAGGTAGGTATCCATAATTTTAAGAAATTCACTTTTAATTACCTACTTAGACTAATCATAGGTGAGTAAGAACGTATAACGCGAAAGGGAGCAATAAGGTTAGTAATTTATTATGCTAAACATTTTAGGATTTATGACATTCTTATCGAAAATGAAACATACCTGCAGTAATTGCTACGGCATTCATCATAAATAGCGCGAATAAAAGAAAATAAACAATTATTAAGCTCAAGGTAACTGGTCGGGCAGACATTTACCTATTATCTACCTTTAAATTTCAGCCAGGTAGATTTTTTAAATTGTTTTGTGGTGCTTTGGCCATTTCATTGTATTTTTATTTTCTATAATACAATTTTTATGGCTGTTATTTGCTATAAATAACTGTAAAAAAGCTTTCTATTTTATTTCTTGAAATATGACAATTTTTATTTGTATAGACTTTATGGCATTATTAAAAGCATTAATTTTAATTTCTGTAGCTTCAGATTAGATTTTATTTTTCTTGTGTCACCAAACATTACATTTAAAACTTAAAAGTGGTCATTTTATTTTGCTACGCATTTATTTATAAGTATCTATTACTAGTGTATCATCAGTCCATGTGTCCTTAAACAGGAATTATGTCGTACTGTTTTCAAATTATCTTCAATATTATTGTTATGATGAGTTTTCAAACTTGGTACTTTAAATTTTTACACCTGCAACTACTAAAAGGGATCCGGTAACAATATGTGTGATAAGATGAAGGATAAGACAAGTAAAAAATAATGACGAAAAATGTTATTCACTATAAAATTTCAGTTACTCACTCTACCGTAGTCTACAAATCAGAATACTCACACTTCAGTTTTATAAATGCTACACGTAAGTAAGCAGACTGTTTATCAATATAAGGTACAAAATTAAAAGCAAAAAACCTTTTTTAAAAAGAGCTTTTATTTAAATGCTCTAAAAAGAAGAAAATAAAATTTTCCTTTAAAATTTTAACTATCAACTTATAACCTCATTATACCTACACAATTTATATGATCATAAAAGCTTGTCGCGAGGTTTGCTGAAATTTAAAAAAAATATTAAACTTAGCAAATTAAGTTACTCAATTGAATAGGTACTAGTTTATTTACACAAGTAAATCGCGCGACAAGCTTTTATGATCATATAAATTGTGTATAATGAGGTTATAAGTTGATAGTTAAAATTTTAAAGGAAAATTTTATTTTCTTCTTTTTAGAGCATTTAACTAAAAGCTTTTTTTAAAAAAGGTTTTTTGCTTTTAATTTATTTTTTACTTTTTAGTTATCGCTGGCTAGGTCTCTGAGTCTGTTCATCTCATTCAACGCATCATTGTTTGATTTTGGAGTTGTCCTTCTCCTAGACAGGTTGCAGACCAATGCTGATGACGCCCATTTCGCGAAATCACACAAGTCAAAGTTAATCAACCGATGTTACAGGCTCAAAAAATTCTACCTCAAGAATAATCGAGGTCTCTACACCAAATTTCAGGTGGATTAGAGCAACGGAGCTTATAATCACCATCTTTTTTTTAACCTGCCTTTTTATTCTCAGCGAACCCTTTCATTTAATACCCATACTATAAGAAAGCATAAAAAACATAAACATTAAAACATAAGAGTGATGTCAGAATATTTTTCTAATTATTCTCGGCAAGCCCTTTCATTTGATACCCATATTGTAGAAATGCATTAAAAATAACTATTCCGCCATCTTGGATGGTCCGCCATATTGGATTTAGAATGACGACACACAGCTTATCGTGTATTATCATCCAAACTAAACGTGTATACAAAATTTCAGCTCAATCGGTTGAAGATATCTGCTTCAAAATTGAGTAGCAAGATTCCATCCGAATAAACATACAATTGCAAGCTAAATAAAAGCTTTTGATTAACAACGAAGTTGATCGCAATTTCGAACTTGGTTTGCTTCCATCATCAGGCCATGTAGGTTATTGGTGGTAAAGCTCTGCAGATGGCGTTCACTGCGCTGTCTTTGTTTGCTTAATAATCTTGCTATTAACTAGAAGCAGATTCTTGGTCGGTATTCACCGAACGTTGTGATTTAAAGGTCTAAACTCATATATTATAATTTAAAATTAGTATTCAGGAAGTCACTGGTTTTTTTCTAAGGTTTCCTTATGTGCAGTCCAGGTACAGATACGCTCCATCCATTGCTAAACTAAATTAAGTTCCAAAAAATAAGAAGGTAAACCATTTGAACCAGACCCCCGTTTCATCAAGAATCTAAACCGAACTCACTAATTATGAGTTTATAAATGAAGGTCGAAGTATTTTCGAATATTTCTTAATTTTGTACTCCATCCCAATGAAACGGCACTAATTTAGGTACCTGTGCATATTTGTATCGTATCTTTTTATGGTTTTTAGGAATATCAATTTAAGTGTATGTTTTCCTAACAATAATTAGGTGGTATTATTATGTGCTGCTAAGTGTACTGGTTTTAAACACGTTCAAAATGCATGTTTTAAACGATTATCCTTGATTTTGTAAATGGAGCAATTATTATTCTTGATAAGAACAAAACACACCTGCAGTAAATAATACGTTCGACCTTGTTACTACAAGGGTATTAAACACCTGCTTCATTTTTACTCCAAGATTGAAATTATCAGCCTCATTTAAACAACCTAATCGTACTACAATAACCGGATTGGAAAAACAAAGGAAGTTACTGATTTGAATCGGTCGTAAAATAGTAAATAAGACGTAGTAGTAGAAATACACATGAAATCGGTTGTACCTACCTACTTCTAATAAATAGGTAGTTGTACAGGTAGGCTTCGACTACCTGTTGCCAATGGAAAACTTATTTCTGATGAACCTGCCAATATTTAATGCATAATATGTGTATAAAAATACCTATGAAGGGATAATAAGGATCTAAAGACATTGATTTGGAAATTGGTTAAAAATGCATGAATTGAGTGCAACTAAATTTTTAGCTAATTTGTGATTTAATGTTATCAATGTTTTTATAATGTGTTTTTCATTCTAACGATAATAATTTATCTGAGTAGTCATTTCGAGGTACATCCCTGTACATCATAGATTTCAAAGACATTTTCATTTATTTCGATCTAATTCGTAACGATCGATTAACTAGCAATTAGAAATAAAAGTAATCAATTATGATTGCAGTTCATTCTTCAAATTATTTTATTTTAAGTAGCTCTAAACAAAGCAGTACTTACCGTAATGGTAAGAATCTAAGGAGTAGATTTCAGAAGGTTTCGTAATTCAGTTGAACTTATAGATGACAATCGCGCTTCCGCTAATCATGTTTTAGGTGGCCCAAATTTTTGGTAATTTATATCAACTTTATATAAACGTACATATAAAGTCAAGATGGTTTTTCTCAACCATAAATATCTTTTACAAATTAAATTGAATTGTAGATTTAAAATATAATGCGGATCGTGGTTGAAATGAAAACTTGACTTTAATATGTAGCAACCAGTCAGTCAGAAATACCGGATCTTACTGCACCCCCTATAGAAAGGTCCACGTCCGCAGGGAATCACCTCCCCTCTGATTACCTTTAGACTTAGGGGTAAAAGATAGAGACAATGTAAATATTAACTAGCTGAGCTCGTAGATGATTAAACTCTGTAACTTAGACATAAGAAGAAAGCATACAATTTGCATGTTTTTTTCAACCTACAATTATAATATTGCTATAATAATTTAATGGAGATATACCTATGCACTAAACCGAGTTCCTTATTAATTCCGTAGGTCTTCGACTGCGCGTGTCACAGAGGCCTTAATGAAGGGAACGCACAACGGGTTCTGTGCACTAAGTACTCCGGACTCGCTTAACTTTTTAACAGTAAAAAGTAGAAAATTTAAAAACAGTTCACTCTGCAATTACTAACTAAACTACATAATTCATTTTACCAGAAATTGAATAGTGGCGAATTTATGAATAATGAGCCAAAATTAAACAAGGCGCTGTTTTTTCGAATATTTCCGAAACTATACTTATCTATTTAAATTTCCGTTATTTGTGGGAACCAAGGACTTTTTAAAACAAGCATCTATACGTAAATAAAAAAAAATACAGTTCGCTACAACATTAACATGTAATAAAATCACATTTTTTATCGCCTCTATCTCCCTATCGCTTATTACGGTTAGTGGATTTTGCAAAAGCCTCCTGCTTTAAATGTGTGAAATGTAATACCTACAAAGTGTTTTATTTCGTTTTAATTTATTTAATACCAAATTTTTCTCTATGTAAATTAAAAATTAGTGCACTCAGATTACGAACACACCTTTAAATACGCGTTTTTCCAAATACATTCCTTTTTAAAATTTACTCTAAGATAACATATACATATTAGGTTAAATAAATCGTAAGAAGAGTTACCTGCTTATTTCCTGAAAGTTGGAAATTGTATTTGAAAAAATTCCTTTATCATTAATACTTCACAACTAATAGCTACTAACAAAACGTAATCATTGTCTTATCAACTAAATTTTACTGTTTAAGTGGTTTGATGTGGGAAAAGGAGGCGTGGATATTCTTAGTGCAGCTGCATTGGACGCAATCTATCGAAATAAACGTATTTCAGGATAATCTTTTTATTAACTCGTTATCTCAATATTATGTTATCTAACGAAATAAACCCGCCCTGAGTACTTTTTCACTGTTTGGTTTACACCTGTTTGTACTTATAAACATACAAATTGTTGGTTAAGTGTTTGCGTTGCACTCGCAGTACATACGATTAAATTATCTTTGAACGTTAAGTACAAGTGACCTTACGTACCTGAGTAATATACTTTAGTTAATAACGAATCTGTTTGCTCATAATTGATTATATAGAAAACTTAAAAGCATACTTTGCTTGCCAGAATTGTAGAAACTTGCGTTCTCTTTAATTAACTAGAAAAGGTCATGAAAAACAATGAGCAAAGCGCATGAAAATTTGGTTTCCAGTAAAAGAAAATTCACTTACTTTAAATCCGATCTAAACGCATTTATTTATAAGTATGTACATACCAGTGTATCAGTCAGTCCATGTGTCCTTAAACAGGATTTGTATCGTACTGTTTTCAAATTATCTTCAATATTATTGTTATGATGAGTTTTCAAACTTCGTACTTTAAATTAATAAAATACTCAGAGCTTAAGGGGTAAAGAGTTCATTTATTATAAAAACGACACCAACGTTTCGGTTCTGATGTGAACCTTTATCAAGGTGGTTTTTTGTGTTATATTTTAAGAAACATAAGCTGTATATTTGGTGTAATAGTACGATTAACCCCAAACAACATTTAAAACGATAAAACAATAAATATTATTACTACTAAAAACTTGTATAAATAAAATAATAAATTGTAATTGTAATTATGTCCTGTTAGTGTTACCACGTGGTTCTGTAAACGTTTTTAACATAACTTATTTATTTATTATTTTATTTATACAAGTTTTTAGTAGTAATAATAATTATTGTTTTATCGTTTTAAATGTTGTTTGGGGTTAATCGTACTATTACACCAAATATACAGCTTATGTTTCTTAAAATATAACACAAAAAACCACCTTGATAAAGGTTCACATCAGAACCGAAACGTTGGTGTCGTTTTTATAATAAATGAACTCTTTACCCCTTAAGCTCTGAGTATTTTATTATAAACACTAGGGGAAGAAAAAATGAAAAAAAAAAAAAAAAAATTCGTACTTTAAATTCTTTACATCCTCCGATCTAATAGTATGGTGCAAAACCGCATAGTATGGTGAAAAGCGCCTTTAACCCTCTTTTAAGGAATTGTGGAGATGGGTGAGTGGTGGTTGGAAGACGATAAATGAGAAGTGCAGACAGAAGAGAAGTGAAAGGTTATCTGTGGAATATTGGTAAATCTATTAGATGAAGCTAGGTACAAGTTGGGCAAAAATTACCAGTCCAGAGATGACCAAATTTTATTTCATAATGATCTCGTTCGGGTCGTCTTTTTTGTTAATGTTCGGAAATGACTAGGGTCGTCATGTTTGATGGTCATACGACAATAGATAATTTGAGAGAATTATTAGACATTTGCTCAACAATTTGAAGAAAATACTAGGAATTCGCTGGACAATTTAAAGAAAATACTGTAGGACTTTCCTGGTTTTCTGAAGATCTCCAAATATTTGAACTACAGTGGACCTTTTGATTATAACGACATAACACATAACCCCCTTGAATTTAAGGAGTAATTTGGCTGTAGCCACTTCGGATGTAACGTCGATTTCAGTTTTAGCGACTAATTTTAATGAACTATTAATTACGTACAGGATGCTAGAAATTTCACACTGATATTGGGACCGAGTCTAAACACAAAACTTTTTATCTTTTGTTTACATTCACAGATAGTCAGCAATTGTGGTAATTATTTATAAATGTTAAGGTTGATAAAGTTAAATCTAAGAATCAGTTACTAATGGGTAGTACTTTTCTTGCCTAATTTCCTTCTTTCATTCTTTCTCTCTTTCTTTTTATATAGCGACTTCCGGATATAGCGACGGAATTTAATGGTCCTTTCATCTCCGTTATAAACGAAATATACATCAGCAACTTAAAGAGCATGAACAAGGTACAAGCTGTTTCTAATTTTTACTTAAAGTCATTACAAGGAATAAATTTTAGCGTTGCGGTTATGGTCTTCAATAGTCCAGGAAGAGATTGATAAAAGGTTCATCGTTCAGACTAAAGACAGCGTCTCGAACGAATTAAAATTTGAAATCCATGATGATTTTCCTTTTGACACGTGTTATTTCTAAATTTCTGTTATATTTCTATAACGACTTCTAACACCAAGAGCCCAAATTGAGATTAAGACGACACTGCGTTTGGGTTTTGTTTTGTGCGATATTACTGAACCCTCACGAATAATAAACAATATGGCGCAATTGTCTACTGATGACCGTGAATGTCGGTAATAATTTAAAATTAAGCAATTGTTAAGCTACTATAGGTACTTATATAAATATAATCGAATTGAGTCATCATATATTCAAAAAATAATGACCACCACCACCAGTATAGAATCCAATTCACAGTAATTTATTATCAGAATAACGTATTTTTTCACTTCCTACCGAACTTGTGGTAATTATAATACGACGATAGTCACAAATGTGTTAAACTTGATAAAGCAAAAGTGTTTGCAAACCTAAAACTACTACCAACCAAAAATATTAATAACTGCCTGATTCTGATTGAATAGCAATTAAAATGATCATCATTATTACATTTTTTATTGTTAATCTATTTTCATGAAACTTATACTTATCAAGTTTTGCCCTGGACTTTTAGGAATTGGATCAGTAGTTTTCATGACATGGGTATACAAATAGAAATATCGACAATAATTGGTATTAATGCATCACAGAGCTGGGCAAAGCCCTCACCAAAAGAGCTCCAAGCCCTAAACCTAAACCCCTTAACTAAAGTGCTTTTGTTCTTGCAATACTAATTACATTTTAAAATACAAGGACTTCTTATTACAAATCTGGGGGCACGGAAGTGCCCCCGCCAAGACGAGCCAAGCGGAGCGCAAGTGCACTACCTACCTTTTCTCGAAACGTTTTTTTTTGGACTCTCATAACTTTGATTTGGATAACGCTAAATAGTTAAAAATTAAGATATAATGACACCAGTACAATCATTAAACATACAAAGTTTGAATGTCGTAGCTATTATACTTTAGATTTTATTAATGTCTAAAAACCCCAGATTTCGTCACTGATTCACTCACTGATCATCAAAATTCTTAAGGTACTTCCTGAAGTCCTAGAACGCTGAAATTTGGTATGTAAGCTAATATTACTACAAAGACAACAAAAAAATTAAAAAACCAAACCCAACCTAACCTATCCCCTCGGAATAGGAGGTGGAAGTTTGTATCATACTTGCACTACATTTGCACTAACTACATAATCATGCAGTAATAACTATTGAAAAGCCAGATATATGAAAAAAATAATAAAATACTTATAACAAATAAAAAAATATGAACCACATATTTTTTTGAAAATCATCCCCTAACTTAAAAATGGATGGAGCCACGGTTAGTGTCGATTGTCCAAGATATCTTGCAAAAAGAGCTCGTGAGTGCATTGATAAGTACGAGGAGGATGCATCTATGACAGCAGGTTTAGAAAAAACTATAATTATTAAAAAAGGAGTGAAAGTGATGCTTAAACGAAATATCGACGTTTCTTTAGGTCTTGTCAACGGTGCTATAGGCATTCTTGATAGAGTAGAATGGGATTTGAACGACAAAAATTAGGCAAGACGAGTTGTAATCATTTTCAATAACGGTTTTAAACACGAACTAGTACCCATAAAATCAAAATTTGAAATTATCAACAGGACATTCGTTCATCGCGAGCAATTTTCAATATGTGTCGCATACGCTATAACCATACACAAAAGCCAAGGATTAAGCTTGAACAGTGCTCTTATTGATATAGGATCATCAACTTTCTCATGTGGGCAGGGATATGTAGCCCTCTCTAGAGTAACAAATTTACAAGGTGTACACCTTGTAAATATTGATTTTAACAGTATCAAAGCACAACAGACAGCTATAGTCGAATATAATCGCCTAAGAAAGTTTCGCCCTGACCTATCACTTATTTTAAATAGTAAACAATTAAATAAAAAAGGCAAAGACAGAGAGTGGGCTATTAAAAAAGCTGTGGCTTATGTGCAAGAAATACACCCCAAAAAAAGGAAGAAAAAATAGGCTGGTCCCCCAACCATCGGAACAGGCCGGCCCCTATTGGTTGGTTCATCTAAATTCCAGACGAAGGGTAAGGCGAAAGTAAAGGCCCGGGGTCAAAACAGGTTATTTTTAAATTCAAAAAAGTCCATTAACCAACTTACAAAAATAAATGGAATCCCACCAAAAACATTTTCATGTAAAAATGTTGCCAAGACGAGTCTACATAGCTTACCCTGTGAAAAAGTGATCAGATCTCGTATAAAGCCAAGCTCTAAAGACTACACGCTGTAAACCTACAAGCTCTACACTACACCTTAATCAAAATCTATGAAAATGTGGTCAGATCTCATGTAGAGCCAAGATTCTTGATCTATGCGCCCTTACTTTACCAAGCCTAACTTCACATACTCTACAGTGCTTCTAAGCCCTAAAAAGACTTGAATGGATGATGCATCATATGATTTCCAAATTCCAAACAAGTACTTATTTTCAATACGTATTATATGAGAATAGTTGATAAAATATTAAAAAAAAAAAAAACGTAAAAAATATGTAGTTTATTGGCTTAATTTTTATCTGTACTTTATTACGTATAATTTATTACCTGTAATTGCCGAGAAAACTCGTTAATACTTAAACTCTTTTTTCCAAGAAAGAGGTTCCACTACCACTAATTATTACTTAACGATCCAACTACGTATTATGTTACTTAATAGATAATATCACAATATGTTTATGTATACAGCTGCAGATGATGTGTTATCGACAACAATGAGTAAAAACGTGTATAGATAAACTGATTAACTTAGTAAATACTGGATTTATAGATTGATCAAAATTATGATTAAATATTAGGGTTTTTTTAGAAAACCTGCTATAAACTGTTTTCTACCAATAAGAAATAAGCAATAATCGGAGAACGTTTTTGCCTTTTTTCGAATACCTACAAATATAGTAAACAATATACCTACCTACTTATATGTAATATCCTAATAACAACAGACGCAATACCAAAAGTATCTACAGAACTGAGGCATCACCAGCATTTTTTGTAATTAGATAGTGACATAATTATTCTTTATGCTTTCGAATTTCGAGTTTTCTACACTTGTAGGGGATATGGTTGGTTATTAAATAAACTTAGTTTAAAATGTGTATAATTTTCGGCAGACAATGTTTTGCTTACATAACGTCTTTTAAAAAATATGTAGCTTCAATGACATAATAGCAAAAAAAATCAATAATAAATTAGAAACAATAAATGTTTATAATTACTAATTAGTATAAAACATTTTTACTTCACCCCTGGGGACATTTAGAGATATTAATCTGTATTTTAGATCAGTATCTTCTCCTTCATATTATTCTTTTTATTTTACATAAATTCCTTATTATATGAATATAACTAAACGTAAACAAACGTCAGACCCATCACACTACTTTTACATTTCACAAATGATTTGCTATTATGTTCCTAACATCTCTAATAATAATCAATAAACAACTACTTACGTTTTTGCTATTTAAATAAATTTGTCGATTTAATTTATGTGCGGAAATACCATTAACGCATTTAATTACACATTCGGTTTATTTATGTCGTAAATTAACTGCAGGTAGATACCTACACAAAATAGTTTTTACAAATATTTTTAGCAAAATACCGGATGTATCTTTTTTGTAAAAAATAAAAATCAGCAACAATGCTCGAAACCAAATAATGAATAACAGCAAAGTTTTCGAAAAATACGTAGATATGTATTAATTTTTGTTATTATAAATTAAATGATTTACTCACTCATTTGATACATATTATACGAAGATACAAAATATGTAGGTTTTGGTGCTTTTATATCATTAAATTTCAATTTTGTGTACCATCGCATCGGCTCAAAACACTAGATCATCGTAAATTCACATTATGTCATTATTAAAGATCATGCAAGTAATTGTTAATGATTATTTTACTTATGTATACGTATACCTATGCAATATGGCAAACTATTATGCACTATGTGGGCCAAACTACTTTATCGTGTGGCAGGGCAGTTGGAATGTTTTCAAGACACCGTGACGAGTTGTAGGATTACATCATATCAATTTTCTCATAAACATGTAATTGATATTTCCACATTTATCACATATTGAAAAATATCTGTAGAAATACTGTGGAGCTCAACTGATTAAAAACTGAAAACCTGAAATTTTTTAACGCGTTTCGACACCCAAGGTGTCACCTTTAGTTAAAGACGGAGTCTATAGTCAAATAATTAATGTGTTTGGGAAATTTTACGTTATAATGTTCAATTCATTATACGTATACACTATAAAATTTCAAATTCTAAACTGTACCGATTTATCAACAATTTTGGAGTCAAATTAAGTTTCATTCCAATTTTAACAAAATTATATTTCTATTGTTAAATAATAGCGCAAAGCCGTAAATAAAGACAAATCAACCATGAAAATAAATATTTTATATATATTTTTTAAACTATTATGCTAGGCAAATATGCATATCTGAATAGAAGTTTTTTATTAATGATAGTTGATATTAGCAATAGACCTTAAAAATTAACGAAAGGAGGGGGTTTCGATAAGCTAGGAAAAGTGACCCCTTCAGAAAACTTAAAAAAATATGTTTTTTGAATAGTATGAGCCTCATACGTAATGAAAATACAATTTATTCCCCAAAAATCTCTTTAATTATTTTTAAAATACTATTTAAATAAATATGCATTATTCTAAAAAAATTTAAATTTAACTTACATTTGTAGGTTTAGCATACAAGAGATCATAAGTTATAATAAAATTAAACAAAATATACTGATAATAGTAAATCTATTCTGTATCAGAACCATCTGACCATCACTGTTGCATTTTGCACAAACTGACTATAATTGATGACGCCGCTGTACGTTGTTTCATGTATTTGATATGACAAATGCTCATGTATAAAAAGTTTTATTTTACAATGAGCGCATTTGTTTAGCATCGTGATTTTTTTATATGTTGTTCTTTAGACGTCAGCGAACATAAAAATACAAAAATTAAAATACTAAAAAAATGCGCTCATGTCTAAAAAAACTTGATACAGTAAAAAAAGTATAATTATCCAAATAAAAAACGCCGTTTTGACCACAGTCTATCGATATTTCTTGTGAAGAAAACGTAGTCACTTCTATTATTTATATTTAATTGCATGTCAAACTAACAAATGTAAGTAAATAAATTAAATTACTTGATGTCTTAAACGCTACGTTATTATTTTTGTCGATGTTTAGGTAAGGTTTTTAAAAGTCCACAACTAACTTCCAATTACAATAACTTTCTTGTTTTAAAAGGAACACATTTTTTACATAATCAGATGTAGAATTAAATTTTGAATCGATTCATACAGCATGTTCCATACCTATAGTTAGGTAATATTTTCATAGCTATTGAAAAATAAAGTTGTTGCTAAAAAATGTAATTTGAATACGCCTTGGAGAATTTTATTGTATTTAACCGGTTTGATAATTATCACAAAAAGTTAGGGTGTTCTATTTAAAAGTACAACTGAAGTGCTACAAATTTGAAAATATTTTTAAATGTGTATCGTGTCGCAACTTCTACATGATTTTTTCAAAATGCTTCCCCCATTAGTTTTTCGTAATCCTTATCTATATCTTATAGGCAACTGACTTTGGGTCGCCCTGTATAGTAGACATTGATACATTGCAGGTAGCTAGATAAAAAAATGCACCTAATAATTTAACAAAAAGAAGCACTTAATCTTTAAATAAGAATGTAAGATTTTTAATTGACACTGAAAGCAGTGGTGCCATAAAGGAACCCGTCATTAACTAAAATTCCATTACTATTACTCAAGTTTTATGGGTAGGTAGGTACTTACCATTTAAATCTTTAGACATCACATTTCACCAACATCACTGTCCTATAAGACTAATTATATTTTATGAAGTTATTATTTGATTGTTTATTAAAACTACAGTTTTGAATTGATAAATCACATTTTATTTCTGAACTTAATGTTATGTGCAATAAAATTCAACAAATTGCTCCTCTAAAAGGTAACTATGTATGTACAAAGGTGATGGAAAAACAGATAGAAATTTCCAGATAATAAAGTATAGGTAATCATTTTACAAAATAAAAGAAAAATTCGAAAAAATGCCTCGCGACATGAAATAAAAATAAAGCAGATATTCTTGAAAGTATCTTACAAAAGTTTATTATTTGTACACAATAGTAGTATCTATTAACTAATCGTAAGAAAATCACAGAGTAAAAAATCATTCATAAAAAAACATCATCCCATAAATTTGTGACATTATATATCTACAATTTTCTCTACAACGCCACAATGTAAATTAAACCTTCAAACACCCTGTAAATCATACAAACAATAAAATAAACCTATTAACAATTGCAACTGAAACAGGTACATCACTAGATCCAGAACACTCCCTCTCGTTTCCGATCCATTTTTTTCCTTCCCTCTTCAAAATAAACCCATTTTTATATTTCGAGTTATGCTCGCCCTTTCTTCATAAATACGAATACTCCATAAATATTCTCAGTCGAAGTCTACATTCTAAATGAGGTGAAATATTACAGTTCAATAGATTAACTGCTCGTCCCTGTCGATTGTTGGCGACCAACCGGAATGGACACTACCATTAAAACATGGAAGTTTACACGAAATTTAACAGGTAACTGACATCGTCTCTGAAGATGATGGTATTTTATCTTGCGTCTGTAATAAAAACAAATACATCTATAAGTTTTCGAAAGCAAAAGTTCCGAAAGTTACGATTATTTATCATCCATCAATCTAATAACAATAGCGCGTAAAATGAGATCGGCTTCTCGATGCAGCTGTGGGAAGATACGAGATTCGATAGAATCCAAGACACGATTGTGAAAGCTGACTTTTACCGCAACATGCACCGCGAGAATTAGATAATGAGTTAAGAAATAGTGCCGCAGCTGGGCAGGTGCATTGTTTGGCTTCCATGTCGAAAGTTTCATCATACCACGGCACAGAAGAAAAAGTAACCACATTGAATCCGTTCCCACACCAATTGCATTCATTATTATTATGGGTAACTGAACTGAATCAATTATAAAAAAATAAAAATATTTTAAGAGGATAGCTAAATAGGTTGACTTAACGAACTTATCACGGAAACACATGGCTAAACGTCATTTATGAGGGTGCAACTGTTCAATTGGATTACGACCACATGTACACAATACAACGCAGCTGTCGTTAATGAATACATGTATTTTTGTTATCTCTTATTCGATTTCGCCTTGAATTTTTTCAAGAAACTTTTTGGGCATTGAATAAAGTCAACAAACGTATGGATGGTACCTATAACGTATAAAGAAAGACCCAATCGCTTCAGAAAACGTAAGGAATTTATGGACAATCACGATTGTACCAGATGTCGATGCACGTGTTCGCGCAGATGTGCAGGACCGTTACAATTGTACGGTCATGTACATGTCCTGCATACACACAACACCATGAAAGCGGGTAAATACGCGATACCCGGACTAAAAACCCAGGTGACACAAAATGGGTTTGAATGTTAGTTAATCGACACTATGGCATATAATGTCCTACATGGGATTTATTGATATAACCATTTTTAATTGAATTTGGGGCGCGGCCAAAAGCGCACGTGCATTCTGGACATTTTGAACCTCATAAACACTTGGGTCACAGTAACAATTCATGACTAATAATCCACAGCTGCATGAACGAGATCAACAAATGTTTAAACGACCAATTATACCAAATTGACGGCCGCTAGAGCATCCTCATCTCTGAGGTATGACAATAAAATAAAAATGAACCTACCGCTGAATGTAACACAGATGATTCACTTGATAGGATGGTGTTCGGGCTCGGTCGAACTCCTAAGGGTTGTCGTGGATTTGTGGTTCCTTGGGACTTTTTCGGACTAAGAACGGTGGAAGCATCGAATGTGTTGACAGCAGGATGTGTTTCAAGGGCGCTTTGGAGATCGCAAATGTAGTCGATCACGTACTGAATGACCTCCAATTTTGATAACTTTCGGTTTTTCGGCATGAATGGAACTAAATCCTTCAGTTTACTGAGGTACATCTGGATCTCCTCATTTTCAATGTCCTTCTTCGTTTTCGACACTTTCCCATTCACAACACTGGGAATGTTGTTTTCGGCGCACACACCAACTGATTTCATGTTTACTAAATTGTTTTTTGAACTTGGAATAATTCTAATAAATCTCGCACTCGAACTCGGATAACTCTAGCGAAAGCAGTACGGCAGAACCTCCGAATCGAAACAATCACGAGCAGCAAGTTGCGCAGGTTTAAATAGACATTTGAGAGGAGGGGAGACCAATGAAAAGGGGCGCCACTTATGTAGGCGGAGTTCACCAATAGATGTTTCCAAGAGTAGGTTCAGGTAAATTGGAGGCGCCTGAATTTCCTCGGGCGTACCGTCTGCCAATCAAGGGGGCGCCGGTCTTGAGCTTTGCGTCGAGGATCGGGATGCGTTTTTCCAGGATGAAGCGTGTAACATGGGGGAAATCTCACGATAAATTAGTTGCACCTGTTGTTACGAGTCATTGTAAGCCTGCCAAAAGTTAAGATGTCCCGGAACATGTGTTCGAAGACGAAGAAGAAGAAGAGCAGCGGGTGGAGACTTTGTTATTGATGAAAACATGCAACAACCTATTTTTGTTACTAAAATAAAATTATGAATAATTGGGCAGTCACCAGCACCAACGGTATTTACACAAATAGACACTTGCACGTATCCGTATAAATTGGTATGCTTTATTTTCCGTGTAAAATCACACTTTGTGCGACAAAACTGACTCAAACCGTCTAGACAAATACAAATACAAATTGTTATTTTGATAGCTACGTGCGGCACGGCTGTAAATGGGGAAAAACATTAAATCACTCCTGAAACAAATTAAAGTGTATTTATCAAAGAATATCTACAAATTACAATAGCCATAAAAAAATAATTTTACTGATCTAAAAATTGTCATTTTTTTAACCTCTTCTTCTAGAATTTAATTAATTATTTTCCTATACCAGGTAATATTTTCACTCTATAGCATCGTATCTATGTTTCTAATCTCTACAAGAAAACTGATAATCGAAGACAGAATACAATATAAAATGATATTTTTTCTTACATCTATATATCTATAAGCTTTTAAAAGCTGCATATAAAGTGTAAAAAATATTATATAGTCTTTACAATAGAAATTTTATAAAATACAAAGATACAATTATATCTATAGAGTGGCTATTGAAAATTTTTTTGTAGCTACAAAAGTTCAAATTTTGGAAAATTCTTGAACAAGTCAACTTAGTTTTTAAGAGGAGCATCTTTTAATACCTACAGAAACAGTGATCAAATAATTTCTTTCTTCTGTACAGCTAATTCAACCCTAATTTAAATAGGAAAAAGGGGTGCTGTGATACATTATTCGAAAGGTCTAGACAACACAAAAATTATTAGAAAGTTATAAACATTTATTTTCAAAATATTCAAGCTTCAGAGATTTCGAATTTTGCATAAAACAAAAACATATTTTTAAAAAAAAAATAAAAAAAAATTTTTTGTTTATTAAAAAAACACAAATTAAACATTATCTACTAATGAATGTTCCAATTGGGCACCGCCAACTTCCATACTAAATACATACATACTGCAAAATTTTTGTTCATTTTTTTGCCTTACATCATTAGACATTTCTGAAGTTTTTAAACTGTGCATTTAGCAACGAACGATGGCGTAACTTCCAATTCATACTTGACGCCACCATAAACTTTAGACTTGAAATACCTACCACCACAAAAAAAGTAGAAAAAGGAGAAGCCTGATCCATAGTGTAGGTAATTTTTGAAATTGAATAATTTGAAAATAAATCGTTATAAGCTCCAATTATTTTTGTTTTGTATCTAGAAAAATGAGACCATTCGTATTAAGTATGCATCGCACAAGCCCTTTTCTCTATTTAAATTAAATTTTAAAGGTTACATTAACTGTGTAAAGGGGGAAATAATACTTTCGCTGTAACAAGAGATAATAAGTTCGAGGAATTGTTTGCAAATTGAAACTGTACACAAAAAGTTCTCTGACTCGTTTTCAATGATTCCCTTAATTTTAAAAGTATTGTGAATATTCTGTTTTAAGGTAACCCAACCTAGCTCAAATAATATAAGGCCAAAAGAAAAATAAATACCGCAGTGAATTATTATTTCACAAAGAAATCTTTATATTTATTCATGTACGAATAATTATATTTCCTGTTTTTATTTAGGTATCCATACCTATCGTTTAATCACCTTTAAATAATCATATATAAGTCTACCTTTTAGTAAATATTAAAATTCATTTGAAATTTGTTAAGTTCACAAATTAAAACAAGTGCACGTGTGAACACAATTTTTGTCAAGTTAGCAATCTACAGGTGTGCGACCTTAAAATGCTTTTAAACAATGGTATTTGTATACACAGTGACACGCACCCATGTATGGTAATCTAATAGGCACATTAATTAAACTATCATAAAGCTTACTTATAGTAAAACTGTTTAAAATAGAAATCGTTACGCAATCACTTCATACCTGCACCTACCTATTACTTAAGTAAAATAGACTCATGCGAATTGAGTAAATTTACCATCAGTTATCAGTGAATGAAAACACTTTAAGAAAAAGAAAAATAAAAAAAGTGAACATTTTGAGGGAGATTTGTTTCTGTTAGTTTCTGCAAAGCATATAAATTTCTTTAAGGATTTCAAAACACTCCCTCGTTCGCTACAATGGTATTTTCATTTAATTCCAATTTTTATCCTACCAGGAAAGGTTTTTTTTTGGGGGAAACAACACAGACAACAGTCGAAAGGGGTTGTATTGTACTCTCCAATAATATTTTCCCCTTTTCGAGAAGCATTTCTTCCAAAAAACTTTTCCTTAAAACTAAGGGATATTCCCTCATTATGGATGTTGTTCCGTTTAACTCGTCTGTCATTTAAAACCAAATTATGGACTTTATGTATTGGTGATTTCTGATGAAACCAAAACGTAGAACATTTTAATTGCTTGTTCACTCGTACTATTCGTTTAATCAAAGTTAAATAGTTTCACAGAAAGAACACCACATGAGTCACCCTTTGTATTTAAAATTCTATCGTGATTTTCCTTCATGGTTATCTATTCAAAGAAAAGTGTGCCTAATCACACCACGAATTATAATTTTCATCCAATATTTTGTATCTGTAGAGGTCTTTTCAACTGAAGTTTAAACCAAATTAAAATTAAACTCATTTTAATTTTTTCTAAACGATTTAATATTAGACACACTATAGATACTAGGCCAACGAACTTAAATAATAATCCTGAACCATTATGATGCATTTTAGTATGAGTTCACGTGCACTTACTTACAGATAATGCAAGCTTGGGTAGGTAATAACGATTATCTTTCTTTGCAGTCGATAAAGAACAGACTAAACACCGAGAATTATTGCACTCATTATTGTATAATCAAACATGAGGAACGGTCGCTGACTTCTGCATTTATTCTTATCTAACGATACTTTTCCATTTTCACGACCAGTTGCAAAGTTTAATCAATCGGTTCGCTTTTATATCTATTTAAAAGAAACACGTATAAGATTAGTAACAATACTCTCATCATCTCATTCTTCGTTGAAACAAATAGTTAATTACATCAGGAATTTATAAATGTAAATAGCAACTATTTCTTTTTGATTTTTAGTTCTATACATACTTGTTGAAACATTATTCCAGTTTTAGATAAACATAATAGCTATATTACTTTGAACTCTAATTAAAAATATCATTTATTTAAATAAATTTATTTGTATGTTTACTAACAATCCAATTTGAAGATGTCATATTAACAGATATGAAAAATATTTGTGAATCCACAGTTGGCTCTAAGATAGCAACTTATGTACATATGTTGACGTCAGCATGTCCCTAAATAACAACAACAATAATTATTTAATATTATCTTCCGACTAAGTTTAGGAAATATCTCTACTTAATACCCATTTTAGAAATAAGGTATTCGAGTCATCGAAATCTGGACAAACAACCTTTTAAGGAATTTTAATGAGACACTTTAGGTCAGGTAATATGCCACTTACCTTTTAGAAAAGAAAATGTGTTTGCTTTCTATTAATGCACTTGTAGATATTTATAATTCTTTATTACAATACAGCCATCATAAAAGCTAGATTTCTAAATATGACTTATACCTTTTATACACTGTATTTCTGGAAAAATATAATAAATTTTAGTATCTGTCTACCTAGGTACATTGAAACGATGAAATGCACTTAAAAGTCAACAGACTATTCAATAAAGGTATAATATTTTTAAGAATTGTAGCTTGTATTAGGTGAAGAATAATAGAAATAATAACAATTGAAGTAAAAAAAATATAATAAAAAACACATTTATAGGGAATTAGAAAATACACAGTAAAAAAATGTTAGTTAAACTTTTGTAAAATTGCAGGGAACGTTTTGAGGCCCACAACATAATTTAATTCTTTCAAAAGACTGATAAAGTTTTTCTACCTTAAATTTGAAATCTGTATCCTTGTATCCTGAAATCCTGATATCAAGAAGTACCTACAATAAGATTGAAAAACTATAGTTAACTTATAAGTGGGATACAATAATTGGGTATGATAATGAGACAGAATAAAAATGAAAGTGATGATGAGGAAGAGAATGAGAATGAGGATAGGAATTAGGATTAAAATAAAGATGAGCATGAGAAAGGACGAGGATGAGAATGAAAATTGAGAATAATGATGAAGACAATGACGACTATGAGGATGACAATGAGAAGTGAGAATCCAAATGAGAACGAACATTATGATGTGGAGATAAGAATTAATGAGAATTGAGAATGCATATCAGGATGAGTATGAGGAGATGCATAAGGAGATAAGAAGGAGAATGAGAATGTGAATTGAGAATGATTACGAGGACAATGATGGCCATGAGGGCACGGATGGGAAGGATGAAGATGGAAATTGAAAATTAGGATAAGGATGTGAGAAATGACAATTCAAAAGAGAATGAAGATAAAGATGAGGAGATGAGGTTTAACGAGGGTGCAAATGGAAATGAAAACGCAGAAATGGGAGGATAAGTAGATGAAAATGAAGGATGAGAGTTGGAAAATGAGAATCAGAATAATTTATATTTGCTATTTGTGTTTTTCTGTCTAATGTATGTATAATGTACCTATTTCCATATACATATAAGTACCTACTTATGTACCTCATATTTCAGTAAAGTAAAAAATTGTTACCGTTTAAAATTCGTTGCGAATAATTCCCTGTTATGGCAGCACTCATTCTTCATTCATTCAATTTTAGTTTATTTCATAAAACTTGACAGGTGTAACACATTTGATCATAATACTAATCTAGTTTTTATAATATTCTCGACCAGCAGAACTAGTTTTCCCAGTATTTTCTTGAATGTGTACAAATGTCAATGAAACCTTGACACAAGTGCATTGAAGTTCAAATTAATTAAACTCTACGACTTTGCAGTTTGCTTCGTTAAGCGTAAAGGTAAATTAAAAAAAAAATTGGTAGTTACAAATTTAATGTAGGTTTTTAATTAAGTACGTTTTCTTTTCTTAAAGTTATATTTTAAAGTCCCTCATTAGAAGAAGAATTTTTTTAATTCTTATCTAAATTTTATTTTATGCAATATTTTAGGAACTTTTTTTGATTAGGATTATTATGCGCTTGTTAAAACTTCATGCTTTTCTACTTAATTTCTTATTTTCTCTTCACAATTTTATATTTATTGTTTGCTTGGGTGTAGAAATGTGCAAGTCATGATGGAAACTTTGTCTTGAAAAACATTGAAAAAAAAATATAATATTCAGACTTATTTACGAGCTGCTGTATAATTATTTTCACACTAATTCCTGTGCGTGTTTATACGTGCAAATATGTATGTTTACGGTATTTTTTTTGCAACGGTGGACATTTATTCAGTCTAATAACATGTGAGAAGGAAAATAATTGAAGAAATAAAGCACGTATCCCATTTACATAATTACAGACTCAAAGTTACGGTATTATAATATGCCTGACATACGTACACACATTGATGTATGCGTCTGTATTTGTCTGTGCATGTACACGCGTTATTTGCTATGGTAATGAATGAAACTGAATGTGAATGCAGCTGAGGGGTCGAAGGTCGAGGTGCTTGCTGGTCAAAGATATGCATGGCGCCAATTCTCGTTGAGAAACGACGATAAGGACGCGACACCAGTTGAGCGAAAAGAGGGAGCAAGGTTACGACGAAACTTGACCCCACGGATATCGAATGATACAAAAAATAATATCTACCTATAAAATACAAATTGTTACATTCAACAACTGAACAAGTTTTTATCACTATCCAACAAGAAAATAACGACGACTGTTATTAGAAACATTTACTCTTTGTTTATTAAGCTTTAAGTTTAATATAAACCACAAGCCACCCTCGAAATTCAGATTTTTTTCAGTTAATTGTTTGAATTTTGTTAATAAATGCTTTACTAACTACTTGTTAAAAGAAATAGTGAAAACTGATGAAGAGTGTTTGCGGAAATCTTATGTTATGATGATTAATTAGCAGTTAGCGATTGACCCATTAATTACTAATCATAATGCATGCAATCTACGTATAAAAGAAAACTTACTGAAAACGTATGTAGCTACGGAGCAATTACTCACAAACCTTCTATTTGTGAAATTACAGGTGTGTGATTGAAGATAACCTACGGAAACATTTTTATAAATTAACTAAATACCTAACAAGTTGTAGAAAGTAAAATGGTTTGGAATACTAGAATTCCCTTTCATTTTTCATTACTAATTGTGCATTATATTTTTTATTGGTAATACTGTAAGATTATTGGGTAGATTCAGTGGAGGATTTACCAGCAGGCTGAATAAGCCAGAGCCTAGGGCGGCAGATTTTGGGGGCGGCAACTTTGCTCAAAAATTTTTTTGTCTTATAGAAATAAAAAAAATTATTATCTTATACACGGAAAAAAACGAGGCTCAAAAATTTAACAAAAATTACAATATTTTAGTGCTATACAGTATACTGAATACACTAACGTTTGTATATGAAAAATTACTAAACGCTTATTTATAGAATATACTATTGTGATTTTGAATTTTTTAAATATTCCAATAGCGTTTAAGTATTACATTTTAAATTTAGTATTTTTACCAATTTTTTAAATTACTTATTGACATAATTATTTCTTTAGGTCCACCCACACTATCAATTAATGTGTAATATCTTTCATAACTTAAATCTATCTATTCGAAGAGAAATGGGATCCGAAAAAAAATTGCTTAAAAATAACTATAACAAATAATATATAGATATATATGTGGAAAATTAATACTTTTCTATTGATATTTCTGATGATATTATTAACAACCTGTTTGAGTGTAGAATAAAATTTAATAAATTTACACGTATCTAAAAACTTGCATATTGTTGCACAGAATTTCATAAATATTATACATTTCTTAGAATGATGATAATTAAAAAAAACAATACTGATAATATTGTAATGATTAACAGCTGTAAATATTTATTCAACGAAAGTTCTTCTTAACATTCTTACATTTTTAATCCTAATGAATTCGTATCAATATTTGTTGATTAGTCTTATAAAAATATAATACAATCATAAAGTGACAATCTCATTGACAAAAAATTGATTGTGAATTAGGGTATAGAATTGCAGGTGTCACTAGGGGCGGCAAATTTTGATTAACCTACGGGCAGCAAATGTGTAAATCCGCCACTGGGTAGATTATATTTCAATAACAAAACAGGGTGTTTACAAAAAACGACTGCCTTGAACACGTGTTACATTAATATTAATGTGTGATAGGTATCTGATGATTTTTCAATGTTACTGTCTACCCTTTGCCTTATCAGGGGTCATCATATCAATAATAGGATTGTCTGTGTTTTTTCCTATCTCAATGAAGATATTTTTCTGTACGATCGTTTCATTATTAGACAGATATGTCCTGTAGAAGGACGAAGATTAAATAAATGTTAAATGTTTTTTTTGCTTTTTTAGATTTATTATTAAATTACATATTTAGTAATTTTTATACTCTTTCACGGTCACATAATTTTGTTATGATAAAAATTGAAAAACTATTCTGTCTGCAATTTTATTTTTCAAATTGTTTGTTTTTTTGGCGGATTTATGAATCAAAAAACGAGAATTAAAAAATATTAATACATCTTATAGTTTTATAATTTTGATTGCTAAAGAAAATCTATTTTCATGTATAACCCTTTCTAATTTTCTTTTCATCGTAGCAAAATCGAGTTTTTACTTTTTGTTTTCGTTATCTACATAGAAAGACAAATATTTAAAAAAATATTTCAGAAATGTAAATTTTTAATTTTTATAGCCTTAGACAAACACCATTAAATTTTGTGATATCTGAATTAGATTATGATGTGTACGTGTATCTAAAGGTTCTCTTTTTTTTTCTGTCCCCCAAACCGATGTTATTTAAAAGAGTTTATAAGCAATGTGTTCTGATTAGTTTAAGCCATATTCTAGGAAGAAAATCATCTTTCTAATTTATTATGAAATCGATTGGGATGGGATAAAGGGGAAAAGAGAAAATGGAGAGAACCTTTGCGTACCATAACCATAAAGTTATCGAAAAATGGTTTATACTCCAATTTTATTATTTTTATTTTTCACTGATTTTAAATTGGTAAAACTAAAATGATCAACTTTTCCCGTTTCGTTTTTTAAGTTGCGTTTGTGGCGGATTTCGCGCAGAATAATTCGCGAACAGTCAACTTTTCATTCTTTTGTATTATATTTCTTTGTTATCTGTATTAATGTAAATATTTTTCTTTATTAGCGTAAATACTTCAAACTCCTATTCTTTTGTATTCTATTTCTATAATTCAATTACTTTATTACTTGTACTTTCAGATAAACCTATTAATAGTTCATCTTTCATATACTAATCGTATGATGCCTGTACCCTTCATTATTTCTTAATTACATTTTTACGATGGGTTTCTTCGGTGGTTTGATACTACAATTTATTTCTAAGTATTTCTTATCTCTAATTATTTCCCATTCTTCGTACCACCCTATTGGTACCCTACTTTCTCCTACTATTTATTAGTTCCATTTCTTCTTTTTCAATTTTCAATGACTTAATCAGTTCTTCTCTGACCTTCGCTTAAATCTCGATTCTGACCTACCTGCGCTTTTCTTTTGCTAAATTGTAATATATTGTTATTCTTTATTGTTTTGTTATTTTTGTTATTTATTGGTCCTCCTACATAAGACTAAAGTGGTCTCTTCGTAAAAGACCAAACGTTTTTCTTTTCATGTAAAATACAAACAAAATAAAAGAAGTTGATTTGATGAAGGAAAGTTTAGAGAACTTCTATTCATAATTTTTTATATATGTGCAGTAAACTGAGATATTTTGACACCAAAATCTTGAATATGCATCATTTTTCAATTTTTATAATTCAAAAAGTAGTAAATACCCAGTAATTATTATTATTATTATTATTATTCATTTTTGTAACAATAGAATATAATGCAGATCTTCCTCAACCCTCTTTACTTTTGATTCTCCTTTTGATACGCCTTTAACTAACCGTTATACCTTCATTTCTGGTATTTTCTATCCTCTGTATTATCAATGTCCTGATACCACAACCAATATTTTCTTTATACTTCGATAAGTCGAATCACCATGTGACGTAAAAAAATTTCAAGGTATAGAGGCATAATAATACATACACAACATTTGTATGTGCTTTTTTTTGTAAATGAGCAATTGTATGTATTTATTTCATATTATAAATAGATAGATGAATGGATAGATGCAGGTAATATCTTTTTACAGTGCACCACTTAATTTGTGGTCAAAATACATTTTGATGACAAATAATCGTAGAAACTGAACTGCTTCTCTGCTTCCATAGTACCGCCTTTAAAAAGAGACGTCAGAATCGTATATTATTAAGGAATTCTCTCAGTAAATTCGATTTATCAAAGTTGATGCCAAATAATATCTTCGAGTTGTTAGTATAGTCGAGTAATAGAAGTTCGAAAGTTCGAGTTATCAAGTAAAAAATACACGAATGTTTCATAGTTGATGATATTGCCGTATATCCAACATATCAAAAATTTGACTTATCGACGTTTGAATTGATTTGCTTTTTATTTAAATGTATCCTGGTAGGCCCTAATTGCCTTTAATTAGTTGCTAGATTTGTGAAAGTCCAATAAACTTTTCAGAAAAGTGTACAAGATCTGTTAGGACTTCGATCGCTACTTATTCAAAAAAAAAACCCTTTCCTCAACAGCTTAACGAGCGTGCATATCGAAATCGCTATCTGAACACAAAACATACCTTTCTCTACAGTATTTATCGCTACTACGTAACTAACGATAAGCAAATTCGTTTTGCATTTGAAATGAGCGGCATCTGCTGCAACCTGCAAACTTTGCAAAAATTCGTGTGACTTTATGTAACATCCGTATTCCATACATAGTAATGTAAGCTAGTCAACTTCGCTTTAAGTCCATACTTACTTATTATACCACATAAGTTCATGTACTTTAAGTAGATACGTAAATGTTAATGGAAATATTGGGATGGTAAAGGCATCTTATACCTATGTTGCAATGGCGATGGTCAGGATCCTCCACAACACGACGCTTTGGTGCATAATGTAATATAATGTGGACGTGTAATTGCAAGAAGATTCACAAAATAGATAAAACAGAATTAAAATTTCATTTTAAGGTTATTTGCAAACGGTCAGAGGCGCTTTACAAAATACATATTTTGTAATGCATAAAATTATAATAGTATAGTTATATTTAATAGATTCCTGTAACCTGACAGAGTTTTTAAAACTGTCGTTTCTGATGATAAGAAGAGACAAATATGTAATCACCACAAGGATCATTACAATTATAATATCACAAAATAAAATTACTTAATACAGAATGTTAACTCTACTACAGCAGATAATATTTGGCTCTAAAACTAAGTGATAGTCCTTATCAGTCAGTTTCTTATTAATTTTTACAATTTTCCCATTGTTTATCCTTCAAGATTTAATGTTGTTGTTGGTAATTAACAATCTTTCAAACCGATGGAGTGTCGAATGGAGACTAAATTTTAGGTCATTCATTTACCCTCAGGCATTATAATATAATAAGGTACATACCTACGTTTTCGTATTGTTAAGTTAATTGGTAATTATTGAAGCAAAATCAAAACCACATGAATCGTGTGATTTATTACATGGAGAGGTGCAGATGGTCGTCGTTCAGATTTACTATAAAAAAGGTGCGTGCAATTAATGTTTTCCTTCTTTAAGTCATGTTTTCTTTCATACGTGCATCTTCTGCATACTTTGCGTTCTTTACTTGTAACATGTGCGTGCAGCATAGGCAACTTTTTAGAGTGATAAAACTGTGGTAGGGATTAGTTCGTTACTGCATTAGGAATATATCGACTAAGGATTTTTATCCAACTGCAGCACTATTTATTAATTTAATGAGAAAACCACCTACTAATCATTAATTGTGTGTCATTAGTAGGGTTTTACTATAAAAAAAAGTAAAATGGTTAGGACTTTCCATTACGGTAATCTAATTTATTTAAATTGCGACAACAAGGATCAGACCCCTCTTTCCCAGTGGGTACTTTGGGCAAGTGCCCAGGGCCCCGCGATCGATAGGGGCCCCCCTCAGATCAAATACAAAGTCCCTAGTTTCGGTCAGATCACCAAACGATAACCAATATTTATTACAAAGAAGAAGAAGAAATCGAACCTAAATTACTGACTACAATACCAACTTACTAGCTTTTACATGCGTAAAGCTATTCTACTCTCGCCCAAAAATTAGGCTTTCCGACTTCAGCATGCTTAGATAAATTTAAATATACGTATAATCGTATACTAAGCACATACACATTTTAAAGAAAAATCATCAGTAGTACACTCATCAGTGTGACTCGCTCCATTTAAATTAAGCAAATGAAGCGAAGGATGAAGCTCCAAATTAGAATTAACCATTTAATTTAATTGAGAAATTACATTGAAAATTAAAACAAAATGTGTTTGACTTTATATTTAAAGAGATGGTGGAATGGAATCCCATACAAGTTTGGCCCTGGTTTGAATTTTGATCTCCAAGAATAATTTATGCCACATTAGTTAGGTATATAAATGCTAATAATAGGTACATATTTTATTTATTTACAATGAGTTTTAATAAAACAATGGAATTTGTGATCTGATAGATTTTTTTTGAGAACTTCGGTTCACATTGAGGTTTTTTTTATTATAAATGAAGACTTTTTTATTATTACTTCCGTATATTTTACATAAAAACAATAATTTGTCAAATATCCATTCGCAACATGACGATTCTTTTCCTACTTAACCAACAAGTGTATTACATTTATCTATTCGTTTCATGTGATTGTTAATAAAAATAAATATTTAACCTTGTTTATCTCCTTTCTTTGTCTATTCTAACAAAATAGTGTTCTGTCAAAGTCATAGGGGCATTATCCTAATATGCCTAGGGCCTCCAATAGGTTAAAGATGGCCCTGACAAGGATTTTGCTATATACAGTTGTAAAACAAAAGGATATTTACTGTAATTTCGTTTTATTTAATTTTGGATAACAAGTACTTATTTCAATTTGAATTATATAATCAAGAGGATTTTTCTATATATTTTTTTAAAATAGATGAGGCTTTACTGTAACTGTTTATTTAATTCGCTGTTTTTGTTTTTAATTTTTTTTAAACAAATACGTGTTAGTGGAAGTTAAAATAGGACGAGAAATTAAAAAAAGAGGTTTGAAAGAATAAGCTTTTATAATATTTTCGGGAACTCCAGTGTTCAGTGGTTCAGTTACTTTGCACCATCAGAAATAAATACGAAGAGTCGTATCCAATGGTCTAATGGTAAAGAATATCTCATCATACTTATACCTATGTTTTGAGTTTTGAGTTAATTTTTTTATTTACCCCTATGGTCAATAATCTACTATACTGCTCATGAATATCTCATCATACTACCTAAGTAGGAATTTTTTACTTGATTCGAGATAAGAGTAAGAGAATCATGTCAAGAATTTTCAAGATCAAGATTTTTTGCCTTAACATATTTATGTAGTTTAATAAATACCTAATAAAAATTTTTTTAACAAACAATTCTGTTTCTCACAAAAATCTAGTGTGGTGTGGGGGGATAAGCAAATTATAAGATAAATTCCTCTCTCGGTTGAGAAATATCGAGACTTAATCAAGACTAGAAATTATGATCAAAACCTAAGACAAGAACAATTACTTTCTTTATCTTGATTTTAGAGTCAAGACAAGAGTTGGACGTCGAAATCAAGACTCTTGTCTTGAGGAAGCTCTACTAAAGCATCTATTTCTCTTAGAAAAAATTGACATCCATTCCCCTTGCCAATCCCTCCACATTATTTTTTTTTAATCCTGCCGCATACCCTAATTCCCCAATTCTTTTTAAATCATCCCCTCTTATTATCTCGTTACATCTTTTTCCAAATTCCAAAATATATTTACCCTCCCTTCTTCATTTTACCACTTGTTTTTAATTAATTCTTAAATCCTGCATAGCCTTCATTCTCTCTCTATCAAGCCTGTTGTTTTTTTCTGTTTCTAGTATCTTCCTACTCCATATTTCCTTCCTAATATCCCTCTCTTCTAATATTTTCCCAACCTATCTCATATTTAACTACCCTTTTTATTGTTTACTCCCTCATCTTCCCACATTTAGTGTTCCTTTCGTATTACGTAATCTTGTGTGCTTCCCTCTGATTGTAAAATCTACTTTTTATATTTTCTGTATATATAGTTTCCACCTGTATTTTTTTCTTCCTATTCCCAAATATCTACCCCATAAAATACTATACTCCTCCCTACCACATTAAACAACACTAGATATTCTCTTTCAATCTTCCTTACATAGTTTCTGTCCTATTCCTCACACCTTTCCCATGATTGCTGTACCCTTCGCTATTTTGTTAGAAATTAGAACTATGTTCATTATCCTTATTATTATCCCTTTTTATGTATCCTTAACTCTTTCTATTTTCACCCCCTTCCGTACAATCTCTTTCTTCTTCTTTTTTCGTCAAATTTCACAATTTTTTTATCCTATTATTTTGGACATGGCTGCAGTTTGAGCATATCCACGAATGCTTTGCAGATTGCTGGCCATGCGAGGCCAACCGATGCCTTATATTAGCGTGGTATTTCTCGAATAGAATGCAGACGACATCAAGGGATAGCAAACGCCGATATCCTGTAAATGTAACTTAATCCTAATCATGTTAGCACCTAGCATTCGTTTTATCATAACCGAAACATAACATTTACAGCATTCATTACATACACAATGCACATTGTATGCGTATCCATTTCAGGCGCTTGAATACGTAAGTATAGCATGCATGGTGTCATGTTATAAAATTACACGGACACAACAAATACCTTTATATACGTACGTATACACGACATTAAAGGTATTAATTTATTGTAGGTTGGTATAAGTGTGTTTGGAAATAAAACCATGATCTGCAAATTAATTACTAACAGAATAGGTTTTGAGTTTAAGTGCTACATCATCGAAAGATTGTTAATATAAATTAATATTGATTTTAATCCTAGTTATTCATTACTTTATAAGGTTGATGATGACACCTAGCAGTGGTGGTTTTCTTTTTTGATTATTTGGACAATGACCTAGCATATCCGTCATGTAATTGCAATATCCAATTTATTGTTTTCATTAATTAAATCTCGCCAATAAAAGGGGAACAACTGTACAAAAATGAAAAGTGTTCGACAATGGGTCGTTTTTCAAATTGACTTTAGGCATGGTAATCTTAAGGCTTACAGAAAAATGAATTAAAAATTAAAAATTTATCATTCTTTTTGTTTATACTCTCTGTTATACTTTAAAAAATATTAGAGCCCAAATTTCACTTATTTAATGATTTTTTCTCATACTGAATCCATGCTCAATAAATAATTTTTTTTTCATAGCACCTCTTAGTTTTCTCATGCTTACTATTACTTATTTACTATTGAACTAAAACTTATATAACTTTGCACTTTAGCCTCTGCATCATCTTTATTCGATTGACTTTGACCTCTGCCACTGGGAACTACTTAATAATATATAGTAGGGGTGCGACATTTATCGCCCCTTCGTTATATTTCGTCCGATAAAGACTAAGCTCTTAACTATTAAACTGACACGGAGATTAAACACTCTTTTAATTTATGAATGTCATTTTGCCTGGGAATTTATTAGATAAAAGAAAATTTATCATCTTGAATGTTTTTGATTATCTCATCAGTAGAATATCTTCCCTATTTATTGGAAGGTCGTGACTTATGACATAGAAAACTGGATATGAAGATAGTATTTTACATTTAAAAAATCCAAAACAAGTTTCCAAATTTCATGGAAGAATTTTTCGAAATCTTGAAGCAATCAAAGTTTCATGAGTCAGTTTTTACTGATTATTTTTATAATTATAGCAAAATGTTAAATGGTTTAAATTAGCGACATTAAAAAAAAAACATTTTTTAGTAGTAGTTTTAATTTGGTGGACAGTTATTGTGTTATAGTCGTCAATCAGTAATTATAAGAGAATATAAATATTATTTAATTACTTATATTAATGATGAAGTGGCAGATGGTGTTTTTCCATATTATATGAAAGGGTTCAATATCTTTAATAAACACATTAGCATCTTTAACGTAATCGGCTCCCTAATTAAGCGAAGAAGCGTCTGCAAGTGTTAATTTATTTATCGCATCTTAAGACACATTTTATCTAGCAGAAAATAATGTGTCCTGGTTAGTGTTGATTTATTTAATACCAACACGTCAACAGTAAATGGTTAAAAAATGTCTGTAACACGTTTGATAAAAGCAAACTGTAATAAAATGATTATCACAGTTAGTTTTTTAAATAGATACCTATACGTTATCTCTATATAATAGAGCCTTTAAGGGTTCGTTCCTAAATAATAAAAAAATGGGATCCTTATGAAATATGGAACGGATTTTTTTTCTGTCTCATGGATTTCGTCAGAAATGTGCTCCAAAGCATCTATTAATTTTTATTCTTGAAATAACTGCATCTATAATGATTATAAAAAGGACACGATTTTTAGATTTTTACAAAAAAAACTGTAACTAAATCTTTTAATTTTAAAAATTTGCGTCATTCTATGTCAGTGTCTCAGCAGAACGGTCACGAAACTTTTGCACTAATATGTGCTTAACCATTTAAGTACTTCGTGCGTATCTAAAAAACAAACCGCAACTATCCGCGTGAAGGACTTCTAATCTTCGAATTTCGTGATAGTTACCTACCTAGTGTTTGCTAATCAAAATGATTATGTTAATTAGGTTATGGTAGGAAAGGAAATATGAACGAAGTGTACCTACATGTAAAGTTTTTATTTACATTGAGATACATACTAAATTAATTTTTTTTGCTCTTTTAATTGGGGACACCCTATAAAAATTATAGGCATAATAAATCAAAAGAAATTTCTTCTTAGTCGTTTGGATTTCTTTTAATTTTTTAGGTAATTATAGGAGAATAGAACAAAGTTTCTTTTTATTTGTAATGATATTATGTACTAATGTATGCATAAGGAAATGTGAAATGTACAAAGATTGTAATTAACGTTTGAATCTAAACCCACACTGAGTATCTTGCCCTGACCACATTTGCGGAAGACTTCATTCTCACACTCGCGCAGGTGTACATTGTGTGCAATATATACAGATTGTCTCAAATTTTATTCGAGAAATAATATACGCTTAAAACAACTATTTAATGCATATATTTATTTTTACAAATGGGGTATTTATAGAAATAAAATTATGAATAGTTATTTTTTTTATAAGTTTCCCATTACAAAATTATAAAATAGTGTCATCAATAACCGTTGTTTTGACATGTTTAGATACCTATATAATCAGTAATTCTGATCAAGTCCAAATTTGAGAATAAAACGTTTATTTAAATTAATAAAATTAGATATATTATATCGATTCGATTCCCTGTTACAAAAGTTTAAGGACATTTTAGTTTATTTGAACTTGAATCACATTTATAAATTCAAATTAAATTTTCTATTATAGTAAATCGGAAGTGGCACAGAATTTTCGAACCAAGTGTTTTATCACCCCAAATTGTGAAATAAAATTTATAATTTCAAAACATTGTCGGTTTCTTAATACTAGTTTTTAAAATTTCCTGGAGGATGACTCGAACACCCTTTATAGACGTTGGGTTGTTTCTTCTTTCTTACAGACCTCCGCGCTTTTGACCCCAGTTACAAAACTGAAATTATTCAAATTATATCCAAGAATGTACTCATCCAAAAATTTGTAAAACAGGTTTGATTTACACAATAACTGAAGTTTGTTATTGCACAAATTTACATGGTTTTATTGTTGAAATAGAACAAAGATTACCTAAAGAAAATCATTCGAGTCAAAATTTAACCTTAAACTAGTACGATATTAAAATTGTCCAACCTGGAGATATTAAAGTGACCGCTTATACCTATACAATTTGAAGATTCAGTTTTATTTTCCGAAAAAAACCAACTATAGTCAGTGGTGTAGCTAGGTAACCAAGGGCCCTGAGGCAAATTAAAAATGGGGCCCCACTGCAGTGGTGTACCTACGTAACCAAAGGCCTGGGGCAAAAATAAAATAGGGCCCCTAACTAAACTATTTAAAATTGTTTGTTCCGTATTCGTCGTGTTCCGAATTCGACGTACTTCAGATTTGTCAAAATTCAGATTCGTCGTAATACAGTCGACTCCATAATAAAATTAAAAACCAAATACAAATTGTAACTTATTTTAATGAACAAATTAAAAATATTTTATGAAAATAAAAGAAAATATCTACCTGTTACCGTTCAAAAATACAGTCCTGTGACAGACACACAGACAGCGGAGGCACGTTAATAGGGTCCCGTTGAGTAGCCTTTGGGTACGGAATCCTAATTAAGTAGAGATTTTTAATTTATATAGGTTTTTTTTTAAATGAAGGTTAGTGGATATTTCTAACACAATTTATAATCTGTAAGTGAGAGTTCGAGGGGCCCCCTGAGCTTGGGATTTAAGATCTTTCATACTAAAGATTCTATGTACACTGAAAGGACGTTAATTCGTTCCCAGTAGTTTTCTTGCAACGTCGCGCCTTTTCAGTCTGTATGTTGTCGATAATGTAGGAAACAATAATATTGCGAGCAGAATCGCATCTTTTGCTCGCTAGTTTCGTAACTGTTTCAATGTTTACATACTTAATATACAGGGTCTTTCAAGTTGATGGGCTATTAGTATATGAATTAGTAGAATGAATTCGGGCTCATTTGGTTATTGTTTATGCCGCTTCTTTTAAAAATATTTTCAATTTCGATTTACATCCGGTTATACCGGAAGTAGATGTTAACTTTTTTATTTTAAATGGAATGACATACTTCAAATTGTAGATTTTCTCAAAAAGTATAAGCAAAGTTATACGATAGTCCCATATCAAAAGACGCCAAATTCAATGAGGAATTCGAATATGTATTGAATAATGGGTCATTCTATTTAAAAAAAATTGACTTATGCCTCTTTGAAGTTGACCAACTTTGGTCACAAAATTTGAATACCCTGTACATTTTAGTTAAAAACCACAACTTTTTTTTTCGATAATGTGAATAGTTATAAATAATTGTTACGAGTTGTAAAGTAAAATCTCAAAAATTAATTGAATTACGGTTTTTTAAACGTTAACGTGCAGATGTCAAAAATTTTGAAAAAAATTAAATAACTCAAAATCCATCAATATTTTCGGAGTAGTGCCTCCTATAAAATATGCATGAATTCAGAGTTTCTATCGGAAAATGTAAAAAAAAAGTATATCATTCCATTTAGATAAGAAAGTTAACATCTACTTCCGGTATAGCCGGGTGTAAATCGAAATTAAAAATATTTTTAAAAGAAGCGGCATAAACAATAACCAAATGAGCCCAAGTTTCAGAATTGAATTCCTTCTACTAATTCATATACTTCTAATAGCCCATCAACTTGTAAGACCCTGTATATTAGGTATGTAAACATTGAAACAGCCACGAAACTAGCGAGCAATAGATGCGATTCTGCTCGCAATATTATTGTTTCCTACATTATCGACAACATACAGACCGAAAAGGCGCAACGTTGCCATTTAAGAAAACTATTGGGAACGAATTAACGTCCTCTGAGTGTACAAATGGAATAAAAATGTTATCTTGAAATACGGTAGGCTTTTAGTTTCTTTTTAACTAGATCTTTTTATAGTTCGATTTGTTTTGGTTGGCCGTTCAAGTTTAAAAAAACATGGACAATACTTTGGTCTTTAGGTGTGTTGGGTGAAGTGATCGATGAAATAAATTAACACTTAGAAGCGGTAAACAAATTTACTGACAGACTAGCAAAATGAAAGATGAAGATGAAAGCTGTAGATTTGTACTGTTGATAACAACTCGTGATAGGAACTGTAGGATAGAACTGTAGACAAGAACTTAAGATTGGTACTCATTATAGAAATGAAATTTAGAATTAAAGAAGATTATGAAGGAGGAGTTAAGAGCATGACATTATAGAAGGGACCCAATAGGGTGTAGAATTGAAATCTGAAAATATTGATAGAGGAAATACTAAGAATAGACTAGCAGAAGAATTGAACCCAAAAGTACCAAGAACCCATAATAAAATAGCAATTAGAGAAAGGTACGGATCGTAGACGTCATGCGGTTAGTACAGAGTTTGAAATTGTTAAAGGGATTATAGGAAAGTACACAAGCAATTAAGTTATTGAAATACGTAGAAGAAAGAAATAAAGTTGAATAGATAGCAATTAAGTATTTGAGAGAAGAATAGATTGAAAGTTTAGGTATAGATAAGAATGCAATTAAGAAATAGGATTATAGATACAATATTTACATAAGACACAAAGAAAAGAATATTTACATGAAAGGTAGATACAATAAAATGGGAAATATTTACAACACAAAAGAATGACGAATATTTACAAAAGTACGAAATATATACAAATAAAATGCAGCACACACACAAATGAATGATTTTTAGAGTCTTTTTAATAATTCACTAAAACAGTGTCGCCACAACACCCCCCTGCCAGTGATGAACATCACGAAAATTTCGTGTATTGTAGGCGATCCGGGAAATGGACGCGTCTACCAGAACGAGTCGTTTAACTCTGGACAGGACTCGGTTGACTGGGTGGATCGGTATGCTGCTGATTGTCCTGGGGGATGTTGGTTGATTCCTCGTCCGTCAAGATGAATGCCGGTTTCAGTCGGTCAATTGAGACCGTGACTTCTCGGCCGCGAATCAAGATGACAAATGTTTTGTCTGTTTTCTTCAGGACACGGTAAGGACCTTCGTAGGGCTGTTGCAGAAGTCCTTTGGGACCATCACGCCGAACAAATACGTGTTTGGTGGTGGCAAGGTCCTTGAAAATAAAAGGAGTCTTCTTACCGTGTCGGGTTCCATCGGTTGGCCTCATAAGTTGAATATGACGGCGCAGGTTCTGGACGAAATCCGCTTGACCATTCTCGTTACCGTTTGGTGATGCAGCGATGAACTCCCCTGGTATGCGTAATGATTCTCCGTAGACCATTTCGGCTACCGTGCTTTGGAGATCTTCTTTCCAGGCTGTTCGGATGCCCAGCATAACAGCCGGAAGAGTTTCGATCCAGGAAGGGTGCTGGTGACACTTGATTGCCGCTTTAAGTTGCCTGTGGAATCGTTCCACCATTCCATTGGCGGCCGGATGGTAAGCAGTGGTCCTGTAATGAGCCACACCTAATAGGTTGTTTAATTGCCTAAATAGGTGGGACTCAAATTGCCTTCCCTGGTCGGACGTTATCCGCAGTGGGGTGCCGAATCGTGCAATCCAATGCGTGAAAAATGCACGCGCTACCGTCTCAGCCTCCTGGTTCTCGATTGGTATTGCTTCTGGCCATCTGGAAAACCTGTCCACACATGTTAAGCAATACCTGTAGCCTTCGGAGAATGGCATTACTACAATGTCGATGTGAACATGTTCGAATCTGTTCGATGGCGGTATGAAAGATCCAGGCGGAGTTGAAACATGGCGGGTAATTTTGGCTCGCTGACATTCCAAACAGTTTCGGGACCAGTTTCGGCAATCCTTCTTGATTGAAGGCCATACAAAACGTTGGGAGACCAACTTAACGGATGCGTTGATTCCAGGATGTGAGAGTCCATGTATTTTATCGAAAATAGCACGCCTGAAATGGGCAGTAACGAAGGGACGTGCTGTGACGGTGGATACATCACAATACAAAGATGTATTTGTGCCTGGAATTTCGACGCGCTTTAGTTGAAGTCCAGTGTTTGACTCTTGCAGTAGGTTCTTCAGTTCTTCGTCGTTTTCTTGGGAAGAAGCCAGTTCGGTGAAGTTGATTGCCGATTCTACCACTGAGATGCGCGACAACGCGTCAGCAACGGTATTTTCTTCTCCAGAAATATGTTGGATATCGGTGGAAAATTGTCCGATGTAATCCAGATATCGAAACTGTCGTGGGGTACACTGGCTGTCTTTTTTCTTGAAGGCGTAGATGATTGGCTTGTGGTCCGTGAATATGGCGAAACTTCGTCCTTCTACCATGAAACGAAAGTATTTGACCGCCTCGTAGATTGCCAACAGCTCCCTATCGTAAGCGGAATATTTCCTTTCCGCGTTGTTAAGTTTCCTGGAAAAGAAACCTAATGGTTGCCAGGAATTTCCGATGCGCTGTTGAAGGGCTGCACCAATTGCCAGGTCGGAAGCATCGCAAACCAGTGCTAATGGAGCATTCGGTACTGGATGGGAAACCATGGTAGCTTGGCACAAACTTTCCTTGGTAGCTTCAAACGCAGTCCTCGCTGTTGGGTTCCAGGAAACGGGCGTCTTCCCTTTCGCATTCCCTTGCAGTAGGTCGTTTAATGGTGCTTGAACTTCGGCAGCTTTTGGTATAAAACGTCTATAAAAGTTTAACATACCTAAGTACTGCCGAAGTTGCTTGACGGTCTCTGGTAGTGGGAACGATTGGATGGCGTTGACCTTATCCGGGAGAGGTAGCGTCCCGTTGGCGGTTACCAGGTAACCCAAGAATTTGACTTCTGTTTGCCCGAAGTTGCATTTATTCGGATTGATAACAACACCGTAGTCACGTAGTCGATTAAATAGAATTTCCAGTTGTTGATGGTGTTCTTCTATAGACGATGATGCAACCAATATATCGTCTATATAGGCGAAACAGAAGTCCAGGTTTCGAAGAACTTCGTCGATAAACCTCTGGAAAGTTTGGGCTGCATTACGAAGTCCAAACCCCATGAACGGAAATTCGAATAATCCAAAGGGCGTTGTTATGGCGGTTTTTGGGATGTCTTCTTTGGCTACCGGTATTTGGTGGAAAGCCTTGACGAGGTCAATGGTGGAAAAGATCCTCTTCCCGGCAAGATTTTGGGAAAAATCTTGTATGTGGCGGACGGGATAACAGTCGGGTTCCGTCCTGGCATTAAGTCCACGATAATCGCCACATGGTCTCCATTCCTCGCCTCTCTTCTGTACCAAATGTAGTGGAGATGACCAGCAGCTTTGGGAAGGTCTTGCTATTCCCAGTTTTAACATGGCGTCGAATTCCCTTTTTGCGATTTGTAGTTTCTCCGGCGCCAATCGTCTGGGTTTATGGGACACTGGTGGGCCAGGTGTCGTACGAATGTGATGCCGGGTTTGGTGCTTCCGTTGGTTAATGGTGCCATCTGGTCGGGTAATTTCCGGGAACTTAGCCAACAGTTCGTGGAATGGACTGGATCCTGTGACGATTTTCACGGACGGGACCTTTTCGTTGACGGGTTGCCCTTGAACGGTGAGACGAGTTGTACCATCGATGAGCTTCCTGTTTCTCGCATCTACCAACAAGTCGTAAAATGCGAGAAAGTCGACACCGATGATAGGTTTGGTCACGTCCGCTACAACGAATCTCCAGGAAAAGTCCCGGCGAAGTCTAAAATTAAGGGTAAGCGTCACGGTGCCATACGTCGCGATGGTCGTTCCATTTGCTGCAGCCAATTCGTAACAGGATTTCTCTCGAGGGCCCTTTACGTGTGTTCGGGGAAATACACAAAGGTCCGCTCCAGTATCCACCAGGAATTGCATTTTTGTGCTGGAATCGGTTATGAAAATGCGGCGTGAGGTACCTACGTGGCTGTCGTTTGCCGCCATTAACGACCGCCGGTGGCGTTTCCCAAGTTGGTTGGTTGCGCAACAAAGGAACAGGGTTGATTACATCGGTTTGCCTTAGGACCATAGCGACGATGATACCAACACACTCCTTCGTTATGGTATCGGTTCCGGGACCGGGATCTGGATCGGGGACGGTTTTGCGGTCTTCCTTGAAAACGAGCCTGATATCTTAGTTCTGACACTTCCTGTCGAAGAGACGAAATTTGTTCCTGGAATGTCATAGTTAACTGCTGAAATCGGGCGTTTAAAACATCATCGACGGCAGAAGAAGCTTCTGCGACGCGTGGACGATGGTCGGTCAAATCCATAATAGAGTCCGCTAATTCAGCGATTTTCATCAGGGATAAATCCCGGTGGGCGGCCAGAATCGCTTGCATGTTGGCTGGAATGCGGGCTAACCACAATGTTCGTAACATGGTGTCCGGGACTGAAGGACCAGCGAGAGTCTGTAGGTGGCGCAGGAATTGAGATGGTTTTCTGTCGCCCATCTCTTCCAGTTCTAGTAGACGACGCGTTTTTTGATCTTCCGACGCACTTAGCCGTTTTATGAGTTCACTTTTTAAAGTACCGTACGCGTTTGTAGCCGGTTTATTCACTATAATATCGCGCACTTCGAGGGCGTAACGCGGTTCCAAAACACCGGTAATGTACCCGAACTTCGTTGAATCGGTCGTCACACCAGCCGTCGCGAAGTTTTGCTCGACCATGGAGAACCAAAGTTCTGGATCACTAGGGATGAATGGCGGGATACGCACTGCAACGCGGTTGACTTGAATCGAATTATTGTCTAGTACGTTGGCTGAATGTTCTTCGGAAGTCGCCATTTCACTTATTACTACGGTCACTAAAGCTAATCTAAACACTAATTTACCGCACTATCCGTTGCGCAAAATGTTAAAAAAAAGTACTTACAGTTTATTGTCACTAGCCGATTACTACACTAACTATACACAAACGGCGTAACCCAACTTTGCAGAAGACTCACAAAAAACTATACGGGGTCACCACTTTGGTCTTTAGGTGTGTTGGGTGAAGTGATCGATGAAATAAATTAACACTTAGAAGCGGTAAACAAATTTACTGACAGACTAGCAAAATGAAAGATGAAGATGAAAGCTGTAGATTTGTACTGTTGATAACAACTCGTGATAGGAACTGTAGGATAGAACTGTAGACAAGAACTTAAGATTGGTACTCATTATAGAAATGAAATTTAGAATTAAAGAAGATTATGAAGGAGGAGTTAAGAGCATGACATTATAGAAGGGACCCAATAGGGTGTAGAATTGAAATCTGAAAATATTGATAGAGGAAATACTAAGAATAGACTAGCAGAAGAATTGAACCCAAAAGTACCAAGAACCCATAATAAAATAGCAATTAGAGAAAGGTACGGATCGTAGACGTCATGCGGTTAGTACAGAGTTTGAAATTGTTAAAGGGATTATAGGAAAGTACACAAGCAATTAAGTTATTGAAATACGTAGAAGAAAGAAATAAAGTTGAATAGATAGCAATTAAGTATTTGAGAGAAGAATAGATTGAAAGTTTAGGTATAGATAAGAATGCAATTAAGAAATAGGATTATAGATACAATATTTACATAAGACACAAAGAAAAGAATATTTACATGAAAGGTAGATACAATAAAATGGGAAATATTTACAACACAAAAGAATGACGAATATTTACAAAAGTACGAAATATATACAAATAAAATGCAGCACACACACAAATGAATGATTTTTAGAGTCTTTTTAATAATTCACTAAAACAGTGTCGCCACAATACAAAATCCTGTAAAAACATTTAAGGTGTCATTTGCAGTTAAAGACTTATTTGATCTTCGAAATGCGTTTTATATCATTAAAAGTTTCTATTGAATTTCGAGTTTTTGAATGTTCTTCTTCAGATAGTTTTGAACTTCAAGTTCGAGTTATCTGTAGGGGATCTATTGTAATTAGAATGATGAATGAATTTTTGTGCTTTGTGACACTCTGTATTCCCGCAATATGTTTGCGGTGTCGATCCGTTCGTTTATTACGTTATCTACGAGTCAAGTACCATAATACCAAGTAGGCACACAGACGAAGCTGACATGATGTTGGCCTTACTCGACTGGATGTGGATGTGATTGCGGTTTAGTTGACTTGACGAGACGGCGATGCTGTGGGAAAATATCGAACTCCCACCGGTCACGCGATTCCCAGAATCTGGTCCTTTTGTGTTATTATTATACCCGTGATTTCGGAAAGTTGTCGATTGTCTCGAACATCCCCGAATAGGACGCAGGCAGAACAAAAACAAACAACTGTAGGTACTTCTTGGCACACCTACAAAACACTTGTCACTGCACCTGTTCAAACAGCCAACGGCGAAGCCTACATCATCTATAATAAGTATTCATAATGAACCAAGGGGGTTGTATGTTGTACTATATTGAAATATAAGCGACTACCTACTTATTTTATATAAATCATAATAATCTCTGTTTGAAGCCAGACTTTCATATTTATTTTTAGGTTTCCAAACCTTCAAAAGAAAAAAAAAACAGAACCCTTATAGGATCACTTCGTTGTCCGTCTGTTAAGACCCTTTTTCTCAGAAACTCGTGGAGGTATCAATTTGAAATTAATATCTAATACTCAGGTCTGCAATCTCTTGGAGCAGTGAAAAAATCAAACTTTTTAATCAACGCAATCAAAAGATACGGCCGTTTATGCTTCGTTATTATAACGCATATTTTGACTTACGCAAGAGAATCAAAACCTACCTACCTACAACCTAAATCGTAAATTTGTAATTTCACAAAAAATATTTTTTACGGAACCCTCGTTGCGCGAGTCCGACCCCCACTTGATCGGTTTTCTAGTTTATCTACGAGTTTGGTTTAAGCATAAAAAGATATCGATATACTTCCAAAATTTGTTTCTAAATGGTTTTGGTAGCATGAACCTTTTGAATGTAATTCCTTTTTGACTACCACTCTTTCAAGAAAGGTCAGTGTTCCTCCTACTCGTTGTGTTATACCTAATTACAGAGCATTAAAATCTTGGAAGTGGTTAAGATGACCCACCCGGTCATTTAAATTTAAAATTGTAACCAATAATTAACAAATAACCCATTAATTCTTTTATGTTTCGTTTTTCAAGTGAGTTCGGTTCACAAGATGAAGGTACACCTGACGATGGGGTAAAATTTTCTGGGACTTAAAATGTAGATTTGTCCTCTCCTTTTCCCTTAGTAAAATTTGGTAATCAATCCCATTCACGTGAGCTTTTAATTAAAAGTAGAAAGGAAATTTTAAAAATTAATTTTGACGCGATATTTTAATGACCTCCTCCCTTTAGTAAGATTTATGGACCCTTCCCCACATTTCGAGTTCATATAGTATATATCCCTTGAACAATTTAATAAGATACAGAGTTCGTTTTACGATGTCGTTTATTTCCAATTTCTGGTTTCATTACAAACTTGCATAAAATTCTTTTCCAACCGGTATATAAATTTTTGTTACTCTTTAGTTACATAGTATGTGCAGGACTTTGGCCTCTCCTTTAGAATATCTATATAATTTCAGGATTACAAAATAATAACTTTACGTATAAATTGAAGACGTCAAATTTAACGAGCGAGTATTATCCTCTTGATAGGTGATTTTTAGGTAATAACAAAGTTTAACGTTGCCTTGATTGGTGGAATTGATAAGAACAAAGTCGAGTTACCGTAAGAGATAAAAGCTTACGACGACTCATCACGTTTTATAACTACATAATAAAATAAAACAGGCAGTTAAATAAATACATCCTTTAGATCGAAAATGAGATCAACATTTTCAAGAGATGAATTGCTCTGGCTTAAACATTACACCATCAATCATGTTTTTATTATAAGTAATAATTTTAGTGCTCTCTATAATTATTTTCTCTCAATTTTGTGTAATAACCTTTCTAAAATTGTTTTGTTAAGATTTAAGGCATACCTACCTACCTACATGAATGTAATGGTTTACGAAATTAAAAAATTATTTGGTGCCTTCAATGCAGATGTAATTTATTGCTGAGAAGTTTATTTCGTGTATTTAACAATGTAACAGCAAGATGGAGTTAAAGTGGAAATGCTGATATCCCAAAATTTTACCTACATGTATTAAATTACGTAATTGCACGTTTCGACATCCAATGTGTCAGACATAATTGCTACCTAGCAATCTTTAGGTAATTTTATTATGCAGTAGGAAAATACATTTCTTTAATATAGGCCACAGTTAGGTACTTATAATAAATTCATAAAGAACTCTTTCTTTCGTTTTCTAATTATAACACTTATAACATCAGAATTTCATAAACGAAAGATGGATCTATATTTCTTCGCACCCTAATGTTAGATTCTGAACTGAGCGTAAAAATTATTGAAGCTGTTTTATCTGGTTTATGGTCAATAATTTTGGGGCCAAAATAGCTTTTGTTGACTTCTTAGATTTTGTCTATTATTCTTCTAAAATTCTTAGCAAAATCGATATTGTTATGAACGGTTGTAAGAAAAATGTTGCGTGGAAGATATGTCAAAAATACCCTGTACAGGTGCGTGCAAGCTTTATTTTCTTTCTTTTTCCTTTTTTTTTTCTGAAGCAAAGAAACGTCCCTAAAGCCGCCGCATTCTCTCACGTTTTTAAAACTTTCGAAACCATCAAGTCCGGATCCGTGTGTTTGTTTGTGTATTCGTAGGTACTGTATCAAAGGGCTAGGCCGGCTATTATACACATACCAACTTTTATATATAGAGTAAAGTATATGTGTGTGATTGCAAACGCGCCCTTTGTGCAATTTTAACTCGTCTTGTGGTATCAATAAGGACCCTCTTAGCTCCGTTAGCTACTAAGAATGCTAGTCAACAGCTGCTTGTAACCCTGGAGACCCGGATTCCTTTGGATTGTTTGTATTCCTTGCACTTTTGTATCGCTATTACGGCTCTATTACTCTATTCGTATCTCGACACAAAGAAACGTCGGCCTTCCTTCGACCAAAACTACATTACACATTAGTATATACCGTCTACCGTTGGTGGCGTGTCGTGGTAAAGTGTTACCCTTCCTAGAACTCAGATGCCTAGAGTTGTAAATAAAGAAGAGAAAAAAAAACGAGAAGAAAAGTACAGGTGTTGTCTAACTGAAAAGAGTGCCGCACAATGTTGTAAATCCACTCTGTTGGCATTAAAGCGTTTCTGAAAGGGTTTAATTTTCTATTCTGAAAATCGTCAACTCTTTTAAAATACATTCATTCGTTCGTATATTTATCGAGTCCTTTACCCATGATTTATGATTGTCAATTAGTCGAAGGTAAAGTCAACAACAGAATTACAGAGTAATCTTGTTGAAATGTCACAATCAATTTTTGACGGAAGGGGGAAAGTTTTTGTTAAATTAAAATTGAATTGTAGTTGCATACGGCTTTACATATTTCCCATTTATTTCTTTTATATTATGAATAACTTACATTAACAATTAAAACTTATTTCAAACGTCAAAGACAATTTTAGTTAATCCTTAAAATCTTTCAATAAATCGTTTTAGAAATTATACTAACAGTCTAGATATATTTACCATTAGAAGAGCCTGACAAGGAATGATGAAACCACGGGGGAGAGAAAAAGTTTAAAATGAAATGAGGGGGTATTAAAAAAAGAGGAGTGCATAGGGTTGAGGAAGTCAATAACAAATATGCAGGGTTGCATTAGGAAACCTCCTTTCCTGAGATATCAACGGCGGTTTATACACATTATATTATTTACTTAACCGGTTTCCTTTTGAAGTGCCAAAACGTTTTAAGTTAGTTTGACAAAAACCTTATGCAAAAGTTAAAAACACCATTCCTCAGGAACTGTGTGATCAAAGTTGAACTAAACGAGCAAAACCAGACGAAGAATGGGATAGTTTCCAGATTGTTGTGGGTCTCCAACTTCAAAGAATGTGTTCATTGTCCAGAAGGAAGACGATGACGACGACGTTGACGAAGAAGATGAAGATGAAGAAGCTCCTGCAATGTTGGAACATTGCACAGACCGTGGAACTGGTACCAGAGCACCATCGCATCCGTGGTGGCCTGCAGGAACAGATGGCCGTAAAAATTAGAAAAAGGAAAGTGGGCAGCAACAACGACGGAAATTCTACCCGACCAGATTGCGCCTTCTGTTTCTGGTAAACGGACAGCAAAACAGTTGCACGTGTAAAATAATACAAATGTGAACGGAACGTCCGTCACCAGGACGATGCGCAGGCCACTTGGCTGTATAGATGGATGGATGGATGGATGGAAACATGCATAATAACATGAAACGATTCGCTCGTCGCTGTTAACCGAGACGGAATGTTCTGGTTTGATTAATTCTATCGTTCTTTACACTTGGAATGATTTATAATATGTACTATGTATAATAAGTACGAAGAAAATACACGATTGGTAATATCCTTATTAGCAGCGACCTGAAATTTTTCGATAACGTCTATTCTTTGTGACAGCTGGTACAGGGAAAAAACAGAAAGTTATTTGTTTCTTATTAATATTAAAAAGAATATAATAGGAACGTACTAAAATATAACAGGAAAAATTCATTTAATATTAAGATTTATAAAGAACGTGTTGGTTTCACTCACTATTTGCTCAAAACTATTTCGTTTTAAATTTAATTGAAGTTACAAAAGGATCAAATAAATAAATGGAGAAGTAATTTACACCACTGATATCCAAAAATATAGGGCCTTCAGATTTTTTCTTCTTCTTCTTCTTCGGGTATACTCCAAGACTTTCTTTTGATGATCCAGAAGAAGAAATCCTTACTGTGTATAAAATGAAAAGTATCTATTTTTATCTTTATTACAAAGATAATGGAAGTAAATGATTGAGGAGAGAGGCAGTGCGAATTTTCGAATTTGAGCACAGAATTGCCCTGTGACTATCAGATCAATAAAATACTTAGATGTACTTTACTAGAGATCTAAATAAATTAATTAGGTCTACTACCCCAAATTATCATTAGGCAATTTTTGAAATTCTTTCTTATGATCTGCATAGACAATTAAGGGTTGTTAAAATACGAGGCTTATCTTTAGGGCAGAGGCAAATGTAAATAAACAAGTGAAGGATAAATATTCGACGAATAAATAATGTCGATTTGTTGTACCAATAGTAGTAATTCCATAATTTTGTTTAAGGTCTGGGAATTGAACTCGTTCGTTGAAGCTTGTGAGGACTGTGGTTAGGTCTCCGAAAAATGTAAGTAACACATAAAGGATAAATATATTCTTTAAGTAAAAATGTCGATCTATTGCGCCAATACATTAGACAACTTGTAATTCCATAATTTTTTGTTTAAGGTTTGTGAATTTAATTCGTTAAATTGTAAGAAACGCGTGTAAGTGATTAAAACATAAACCAATGTTAATGAGTACTTTCAGATGGTTTCGCATTTTGAACTCGCCGGTTCGTTAGTAACTATTTGAAAGAAAGTGAAATTAGGAAACGACGTAATTTCATTTTAAATTGCTAACGCTTAAATTGTACGTGTTACGAATGAGAAAAGACAGACGGCAAACGTGCTTATTCGAACAAAACACCTTGTTTACTAAAGGTGTTACGGAAAAATAACCGCAAACAATCTGCTCAAAACAAACACAGTATTACCTCTGTCGCGTAATGATCTTCATAATACAAAATGCTCTTTTGATTAATTTTTAATCGGATGCCAGACAAATTGTTTCATAAAATTCAACAAAGTTGAGCACGATCTGTTACCCGGATTAACGATTAATTATTATCGATTGTAAACATTGCAGATTAACTTTTCATATATAATATTATATTTGATCGATTATTTTATAATTACTCGTTTCTCTAAAACAATTCGTATCCTTTTGGTTTAATGTAATCAGATAATTGATATTTCGGATTGGTTAACCTTATTGATGTTTTGGTAACAGATGGAAGTAAATGAAAAGTTGTGGTATGATCAGTGGCGGATTTACACATTTGCCGCTCGTAGGCTATTCAAAATTTGCCGCCCCTACTGACACCTGCAATTCTATACCCTATGAAATTGCAACTTTATGATTGTATTATATTTTTATAAGACCAATCAACAAATATTGATACGAATTCATTAGGATTACCTAAAAATGTAAGACTGTTATGAAGAACTTTCGTTGAATAAATATTTACAGCTGTTATTCATTACAATATTATCATTATTATTTTTTTTTAATTATCATCATTCTAAGAAATGTATAATATTTATGAAATTCTGTGCAACAATATGCAATTTTTTATGTGTAAATTTATTAAATTTTTATTCTAAACTCAAACAGGTTGTTAATATCATCAGAAATATCAATAGAAAAGTATTAATTTTCGACATATATATCTATATAATATTTGTTATTGTTATTTTTAAGCAATTTTTTTTCGGATCCCATTTCTCTTCGAATTATATATTTAAGTGGTGAAACATATTACACATTAATTGAATAGTGTGGGTGGACCTAAAGAAAAAATTATGGCAACAATTAATTTAACAAATAGGTAAAAATACTAAATTTAAAATGTAATACTTAAACGCTACTGGAATATTTTAAAAATTCAAAATCACAATTGTATATTTTATAAATAAGCGTTTAGTAATTTTTAACATACAAACGTAGCACTAAAATATTGTAATTTTTGTTGATTTTTTGAGCCTCGTTTTTTTCTGTGTATAAGATAATAATTTTTTTGATTTCTGTAAGACAAAAAAATTTTTGAGCAATAGTTTACCGCCCCCAAAATCTGCCGCCCTTAGCTCTAGCCTATTCAGCCTGCTGGTAAATCCTCCACTGGGTATGATGAAACATCATTGATATTTTTCTTCCCTCTATTTGCTGGCATATTACTTCAAAGTTCCAAGGTCAGCAGGGTCAAAAATAAGCAAAAAACTAACAATAGTAATACACCTACCAGATGGTGCGATATCTATTGCCGCCTTCGGTCAATTGTGAATATGCTTATACATAAGTTGTTTTGCTATTGTCATCTGTTTGTTTAACTTTTTTGCCGGTTTTTTTATCGAGATTTTAATTTAGCGCCCCGAAGCAAAGGCTCATCGAATTCAAAATAAATACATGTCGAAACACGTTTCTGTTTCGACTGACTCTATCAATACCAAATTCTTTTTCTTAAAGGAGCAACAACTTTTCAAGTCGCGCACCTGTTCCCTGCGAGGTCATACATATATGGAATGATTGCTCGAAGATTGCCGGTAAATGGTAAGGCGGTTTTTCAATTTTAATGAATCATTAGGTACCTACCTGTACGGTCGGCAACCTTCCTAACATACAGTGGTCGGTAAAAAATACACTCCTATATTTCATATGGTGAGGTGAATCACATCGTTTTTAAATATGAGGAAAATTTTGCTATATATACAATAGTAATTGTAAAAAACAATTACGAAATGTAGTAACAATTGTATATTATACATAGTTGGTATGATTTGAGATCTTTTAACCCTAGCTGCCACGAAGTAAAGATGCTAACGATAGTTCAACTGTTGCCCAAGTGCTCAAAGTGTCGTTAGCTGAATTTAATTATTTTTGACAACTGTCAGCTAAATTGAGGACGAAATCTAAAGAAGTTTAATTGTTAGGTATATCAATGTCTCGTTGTTCTGGGGTTAATCTTGGGTCAAACGTTAGGTATGGCACAATTTAATAATTGGCCTAGTCGATTAGTCCTAATGAACAGAACCAACTTGCATGAAGGAGTGTCAAAAATTATCTACATTACATTTATTAAGGAACGATAATTCGACATATACAATTATTCTTCTTCAATGCACTGGGTCCTGTGGTTCAAAAGCTTGACGAAAATCGTTGATATTGCAAAGCATCTTCGATCAGCTCAAAAACACAAAAGTTAATGAAAGCAAAATTTGGATTGTATTTCAAAATATACTTTATTTGTGGTCTAGTCTGGTCTTCGTACCCGTTACGCAGACGCTTACCTAATGGAAACTTATTTCATCTGGTTAATTTGGTAGGCAGAACCATGTCTTATTTTCAAAGAAGAGTCGCTATCATTAATGGTAGCTCATTTATCCACTAGAATTAACTTTTTATTTCTGGATTTATTGACCTACGGTGAATGTTGATGTGTAACCTGCCTGCTGCTTTTTCATATCTCATCCAAGTCAGACAATTTTGAGATCTATAAAAAATATTTTTACTATTGTGCCCATAATGTGCCGAGGGTCTACAATGGATTTCAACATTTTTCTGCCCCTACTATCACAGAAAACAGACTACTCTTCGTTCTTTGATGCAAAGTTATTAGAACTCTGCTGATTTTGAATTTAGAAGAGCTCGCTATCATCAAGAAAATTGCCAATATTGTAAACTTAAAACCTATCTGGATCGATTGCTAGGTTTCAGACATTTAAATATTGTGGAAATTGAATCCATAGTCCAGGAGGATAAAGCTATGGAATTCATTATTAAATCAAATTTGCTTCTACTTATGAAATGGTAATACACAAGAGTCGGTAAGAAACATATTAAAAGCAAAAATTGGAATAAAGAGGGGCAGTTGAAGACCCCGATAGATAACTGTGTCAAAATTGTGAAAGGTTTAGTAAAAAAAAAGAAAACACGTGTACTACTTTCATAAAATTTTCATTTTACCACAACATTGGCTTTTTGCGGCAAATGGGTATATTGTACAAATTTTTCTGTATTTTTATTAAACGTGGATTCTCATCAAATATTTTATCAAGTAAAGGTCGAAACGATTAATATTTAGAGGAGTAGGTTCTTCTACATTTCCTGAAATGCGAAGATTGACTCAAAATACGAATGAGTGAAGATTAGTATCAAACCAATCTTCGGACTGAAAACCTAACGATAATATAATTAATATGTATATATATAGGTATATGCTAATCACACGAACCTTCAATATTTGAAATATCTTTGATATGACGAAAAATAAAAAAGAAAATATGATCGAAAAATTGAAAATATTTAGCACTTATTATATTATTTGTACCCAACATGTCTGAAAATATTTTGATTTAACGACTTGAGACCTACACACTAGTTAGTTACACGATGTTTTTGTCTGACACTGTACTCTGACGATCAGAGACGCAGTTAAACATGCTGCGTTCCGCCCCCTTACGTATGTTTTCGTTTGCATATATGATCGAGATGAACTAGACAGCCTGTAAAATTTTATGGACAATAATTACACATTTAAGGCTGACGCATGACATTTAATAAAAAACCTATTTTAAAAACAACGCAGACAAATGGATTCTGAACGACTTGCAAAACTGGATCCTGATAGGTGTTAGCCGGATATTACAAATAACGTAATTGCAAACGGTTTATTAGTATTCATGTACGTATTGGAGTCTTTCTTATTATTCTCTTTTGCACATTTCTCACAGCGGTAATCAATTTCCTTGCCATTTACAAGCCATTTCTACAATTAAGGCTTTTCCCATCCCACGGTCCACTATATCATTTCTACCGGGGTATGTTATTAAGTAATTTATTTGCAAGTACAAACTTGGTGAAACTTAAGGTGTTGGCAGGTGCTGTCATCACTTAGAACGATGCCAATCAAAATATATCATACCCATTTACAATTAAAAATAAAATTAGAAGACTGCGATTACTTACATCCTACACAAGCCCATAGCAGTCATTGAAGGTACAACAAGAGATTGTTAAGTAAACAAGTACCTAATCCAACCTAAAAAAAGAAAACTTTTGGGTGTTTCATTTCCACCAATACTGGTGGGCGGGCTGTACCCTCGACCTACACTCTTGTGCAAAGTCGGAGGGGTAGGGCCTCTTAAGCCTCCTTTAGCCCCGGAATCGAACCGGTGAACTCGTAACCTAATCTGACCTGATCTGAAGAAGCTAGCAAACGTACAGGTTTATAAACTTCAATAGTTAAATTTTTATACAAATGATATTTTATATTTTCGTATGTTAGGCAGAAGGCATGAAAAATACAAATTAAAATTGTTGTTACTGTAGGCAGAAGGCATGAAAAATACAAATTAAAATTGTTGTTACTGTTCTCATATCATTCTAGTAGTACAATCAATATAACAATCGTCTAATTTTTGTATAGTGGCGACTCAAGCAATAAAGCTTCACAGTAGATTGGGTAGCTTATTTGATACTCAAACAGAAGACCTTATTTTAATTATTGTTAATGTTTAAGAATCTATCGTTGCGCCTGTAATTCAAAAATTGTTATATAACCTGTCAGGTACCTGGAACGTTATTACTGTAATTTTTACCTCCAAGATTTGCAATCGTTTATTACTTATTTGAAAACAACCCTGAAAAAAACTATATTGAGCTTTTCAGGCAAAAGTGGTTAAACGTGTTTAGTTTGAATGACGCCATAGTGGACAATTCCGACAGGGCGTTTACAAAAAGGAGGTCGTTTGATGGCAGTTTTATTACATTTTCCTACTTTAAAAGAATTAGAAAATACATACAAAATTTGAACATAACTTGTGTTGTACCGTGTAAGTTGCGAGTTTTTATGGATTGATGTAATTCGTACGCATTTAATTGCAGTTCTATTGCCTGAGCCGCCACTTTAGAAAAATTAGACAATAGTTGACCCCTGAGATCGCTCACTCAAATTATACGCTTACTAGCAGCAATACCCGACCGTGGCCCGGGTAAGAATATATTACACGTTTGATGGAACATTCTTGAATCATCTTCAAGATTCTGGAACATTCTTGAACATTGCCAAATCATTCTGAAATGTTATAATAAAACATTTTTTTACTTCTTAGAACATCTCTTGATTGTTACGATAATAACACTGACGAAAAGTCACTGAATTTCGGTTTATATACCATCAGACATCGAAATTTCTAGTATTAGAATACTCTAGAACATTCAAATAGTCTGTTCTTTTTCATTTGTCGAAATGAATTTTTTTGGTAACTGTTCGCTCTTGTTTCCAATTGATCTTCACTCGACTGCAAACACAATTTAACTGACAAAAAGTCACTGAATGTTGATTTATATATCATCGAACATCGAAATTCCTAGTACCAGAACACTCAAGAATTTTTAGATGTACATCACTTTGAAACGTAGATGTACACTTTTTGAAACTTTCTAGATCATTCAAGAAATTTTTAGAACTTTCTCAAACATTCTAAGTCGATAATAACAGTTTGCGCTCATTTTAGAATTTTTTAGATCATTTCAAAAATTTTGAGATCTTTCCGGAAGTCCTTATGACTTAAAAAAGGACAGAAATATTTCTTTTCACCTTTCTGCCACCTACAACCACCCACTTCCACCCACCGCGACCAAACTCCCTTACTCTCACCTGGAGACCAAGGGGTATTTACCACCTCAACAGGAAGTTGATTGGAGTAGGTAGAGATAGAAAAAACCCTGTCTTTACGTACGAACATTAGTATTTTATATATGTATTTAGATGTTATGATGGGGTAGCAGTGGAAATTACTTCCACATTAAAATGTCAAAAATAGCCTTTTGTGAATCCTGATAGGTCTCGCCTAATATAAAATTTAAAAGTACATTTTAATGAAATTTTACAAACGTATTATTTTAGTTCTCGATTCGAAGTTATTATAGCTACTCAAAATATGTTTTAGTGGGTACGTAATCCTCGGGGCAAAGACTCACACTCACTCAGGACTGTTTTTCAATTTTTTTTGTGTATCTACAATACCTACTTTATAAAAATATATTTCAGGGTGTCAGCGTTTACATTTGCATAATTGGCGTATTTTCAAAAGTAGATTTAGTACCCTAGATGTGTACTTCATATACATACATACATACCTATATATGTATACCTGTTTTAAACTTTATTTAAGAACCGGTGATTTTCAATATCGTTTAAGAAATAATTACCTTTTTAACGAAGTATCCCAATATCATCACCAGGTGATTAGCTATGCTAATTTACACAGCTGCTTTTGGAGATGTTGATCAGTTATGCGCTGGAATTAAGTAGTTTGGCGCCTGTAGTAACAATGATATGTGTAAACAGTTTTTTATGTGTATGCGTGTTGTCGACCTTGATCGACGTTACCTTATGAATACCTGAAGATTGATGAGATTAGTACAACTTGAATTATTAGCAGAATTAGGACTGTATTATTAGCAACACAACAACTCCAACTCCACTTCTTAGTAAATCCCTTAATTCAACCATCTAAAAGTATACAAGGGAAAGGGTTAAAATAGGAACAACTTTTTTGATGTAAATATGAAATCATTAAAGATCGTCTTCTTTAACGGTAAAATTTCAAAATTTGGAAATAATGCTCTGTGTGTATCATAGATAAGAAACTATTTTGTGATGCAGTTCCAAAATTTGAAAATATGGAGGGATATTTATAACTTTTTCAATAAAAATTCCTATTTTTTAAAATTTTTCAAGTTTAAATCCAAACTTTTTTTCAAAAAACTCAGTTTTAAAAGATTCTGCTCACAAAAACTTTGGCATCTGAACAATTATTGTCGAACAATTACTTGAGGCATGATTAGATACTGTAAATATGCATTTAAAAAAATCTAATGCAACTGCAATTCTATTATTAGAAAAAGTAGAAAATGTGGTAATAATAAGCATCAAATTTTTATTGATAGCTATAGTTGTAAAATTCTAGATTAGATACTACATTCTCATTCTGCATTTTTTAATACTAGATAAATATAAATATCTTAAATTAAATTTATGTATAAGGAACTACCTACAATCTATCGTCGTTGTAATTGTTTCTTTAAACAATTGCATTGATTTTACTCTATGCGGCGTAAATTAATATTCATTTCCATTGATAAGAAAGAAGGATTTACCACAGTTAATTTTGCTTTGTGTGCCTTTAATGGTGCTTGAAATACGCAATTGACTTGTTAATTTAAACGTCAATTTATATCACAAATATATCAATAATTTTTTTATGAAAATGAAGAAGGTGTGTTGTAATAAATTTATAATTGCATCGATAATTAAGCGTGCACCGAACGCTAAAATTATTTTAATTTCATGTCAATCGATCTAATAATTGTATAAGTTACGTTTAACTTATGTATCTATCTATTAAAAATATGTACAATTTATATAATTGTTTATAAGGTTATAACACAATTTTTCTTATTGTAAGTAGGTGTAATATTATAATAAAAATACGTGCTCAAATAGAATGTTTATAAAAGAAGAAAACTAGAAATGAATATTTATAGGGAGCAAAAGTCTAAACTAGTAAAGCTTAAATTTAGATTATTTTCTTTATTTTTAAGGTGTAGAGGTATATTACACCTACTTACATTTAAATTATATTATTATATATATAGATAAAATTAGATAACACTAAACTTTACACTAAACAAAAACAATCAGGTACAAATATAGAAAATTGTGCTTAACCTAATAACTGAGTCCAATTTCGATTTATTATGATCACAAATATATCAGCTTAATTCTTCAGAAATCAGAATTATATCAGAAGTATGAACTTTATTCGTTATTATCAGATTTCAGATCTGCAAAAAAATATAAAGAAAATTAATGTTTCAAAATTCTAAAATTTTTGAAAATTTTCAAATGGTATCAGTCCTGTTTTAAAAATTTTCAATGAAAATAAGTTTTGAAAGTGAGTTCTTCACGAAATATAATTAATTTAAACAGAAAAGAATTGAAATATAATTTTGTCAAAATAACCTAAGTAATATCTTATAGAAAGCAATATTTAATAAAATGAGAATGTTTATAGACAGAAAGCTGAAAATTTAACAAATCATTTAAAATACTGCATACTTAGAGGTTTACAGATTGATGAACCTCTAACTAGAGCAAGTAAGCAAGTGAGCAGTTACCCCTTGAATTTTTACGTATTCATGAACAATATTAAAATATCAAAGCTTTTACTTAACGGAAGATAAACAGCGAGAAATGCAGACATTGTAAAAAAAATCATACTGATAATTTATTAATAAAAGGAACGGATTTTTGGATAGTGATGTTTAAAATATTTTTTTTATTATTTTATGGGGAACCGACTTATTAGCCAACGAATAAGAATGGGACTCAATTCATGTTCTTTGTAAAACTACTAACAATTAAAATTCCAAAGAAAATTTAACATGATAATGCTAGGAACAATGAATACTGTAATTATGTATCCCTTAAGTGAACCAACCCTGAGCCACCACTGCTACTACCTTGTGTAAAAATACGTAAAAAAAATGCACAGGGGTAATTAATTTTTATTGTTACGTAAATATCACGTACAAAATACCTATTTTAAAATATTAATACAGACATTAATAGACACGCGTTCCTCCTTACACAGCATTGAATTTTAATCGTTCTATTCTTAGACTAGGTATGCGACGTTTAAGCTTTTGAATATTAAATATGTTTATAAATATAAATTCGTATAGAGGAAGTAAAAACATATAGATAATATATGTATGCATCGCGATAGTTAATTTAATATTCACGTCTTTTATTTTAGAGGATGTATCGTTTTAACAGTGATTCGAATGTAAATTTTAATCATACTAAAGTAATTATAATAAATTTGAATTCTGCGGGCCACATACATCGTCATGACATCGGCAACTGCAAGGTATACTAAAGTGTCAATGATTTATAAGTTTCATAATTTTTTGCTGGAAACAATGTCAGGATTGTATCGCTTTCGTTTTCATGAATAATTAATAAAAAATTAATGAACTAAATTAAATGAAATACGCCTCTTACTGAAGAAACAAAAACGAGCCGAAATGACTGGAATGGTGGTTAACAGTGCCATATAAAAAATGACAAATGATGAGAAATTCAATTTGAAGTATTAATTAATGAATATGAATTAATTATATCATCTTCTATATCTAACTATATTGTGGCTAATAGGGACAACAATGAAAATATTATGTTTTTACGACAAAAAAAATCTAAATTTTCTGTTACTTCAAATAAAGTGTTAATCTTATTTTAAATATTTAATTCTCCCAAAGGTAAATTAATTCTACATGCGTGTAAAATGTCACATTTTTGTCATTATAATTGGGAATTCGAAGAATAAATTACGTATTTGAAAGTAAGATGTTCTGATTTCAAATTTTATTTAAAATGTGGAATATCGTAAACAGTGGCGTATCTAGGTAACCAAAGGCCCTGGGGCAAAAAATAAAATAGGGACCCAACTGAATTATTTAAAATCGTTTGTTCCGTATTCGTCGTGTTCCGAATTCGACGTAAGTACTTCAGATTTGTCATAATTCAGATTCGTCGAATTCCAGATTCGTCGTAATACAGTCGACTACATAATAAAATAAAAAACCAAATACAAATTGTAACTTATTTTAATGAACAAATTAAAAGTATTTTATGAAAATAAAAGAAAATACCTGTTACCGCTCAAAAAATACGGTCAGACAGGGGAGGCACGTTTATAGAGTCCTGTTGAGCACCCTTTGGGTACGGAATCCTAATTAAGTAGAGATTTTTAAACCAATTACACCACTTTCTTGACCGACTATAGGTACGTTTTACGACGAATCTGGGTTACGACCAATCAAAATTTTATCAATACAACTCAAAAAAAATTAATTTTAAAAACTTTAAAGTTTAGAAAGCTACTTTATCATTAGTTCTTTATTGTGCATAGCAGGGCACGTCTGGTTCTACACGCAGAGTTTAGGAATGAATAACTGGATAATAAATTAATATAGGTTTTTTTAATTAAAAGTTAGTGGATATTTCTAACACAATTTATAGTTTGTAAGTGAGAGTCCGAGGGGCCCCCTGAGCTTGGGGGCCCCGGGGCACTGCTCCATCTAGCCCTATCTATGGTAGTTACGCCACTGATCGTAAAACGAAAAGGAAATTATGTATTGTCAAATGGAATCAAAAGATAGGGCGAGATAAATTGGTTGCTTAGCTCTATTGTACACAATTTTTAATATTTTTGATCGCATTTTTAATAGCGTAGTATATTTTAGACAGTTCTTTAGGTTATATGTATGCTTTTTTATTAACCAGAATAATTTTGTTATGGATGTGCTTGAGGTGCAAAGCAACCCAGCTAACTTTAAATAATGTCTACGTAATAACAGGGATAAACACTACTTTAAAGTAGATTAGAAAAATTATTGGTGTTATCTCTTCCTAAGGATGATTTAGTAGAACAAAAAATCAAGCTAATGAAGGGTATACTAATGTTTATTGAATCTAAAATTACATCTACATATCTTTCTCACATTTGGTACTTCTTCGGAGTATGTTTTCTAATCAATTGTGGTTATCTACCACTTTAAGACACCGATCTGGTTCAAACTCAATAAACTTTATATATAAAAACCCTTCACTGAATTTTTATTTTTGTAATACTTTTGTTTAACGACAATTTCAGTAAGGCGCCTACATAATCTTCAGTGAATTGGTCAAAATTGCATCTTTTGGATAATTTTTACCCAATTATATAAAACATTCGAAATGGTAATAATTTTTTAGTCAATTGTAGTTGTATGTAAAAGTGAAACCTTAAAGAAGTTTCATACTCAATAAACCTTATAAAAACCCTTCTTAACTTATTTTTTTTGTAATCCTTGTGTTTAACGACAATTTCTATAAGGTGAATAATGTTGTGTGTATGGGTCAAACTTGCATCTGTCCGATAATTTTTATCTTTTAGAATGTATGAAAAATAAAAAAAAAACATTTACCAGTATCTTTGAAAGTCCAATGAGTTTGGCAACGGCTTCGCCGCTGACCTTTTTGAGCGGCGGTTCAAATCGTATGGCCAAGGGCGTGCCCTCCAAGTTAAGCGTCCTCGGTATCAGAGAGAACATAGACTCGCTGAGTCGATAAACACCTGTATTTACTATGGACAAATACTGCAACTTGTTGAGAGACTTGAAGCTGTTTGGAGCGATGCTGTGAAGCTCGTTGTTGTTGAGGATCAAGCTCTTCAGGTTCGGCACGCCAAGGAAAGTCAAGTCGAAGATCTGGTCGATATCGTTGTTAGCTAGTACCAGGTACTCGATCGAATGCGACAAGAGGAACGTTTCGTACTTTTCGAACCTGATCAAATTATTGCTCATTATTAGTCTCGAGAGCTTGTTGTTGCTAACGAACGTGTAAGAATTTATCTTCTTGATGTGGTTGTACGAAAGGTCGATGTGTTTCAGGTGCTTTATGCCTCGGAAGGCGTGATGACCCACATGCTTTATGCCGTTCTGATGCACGTACAACTTCCGCAAGCCCGTGTAACTTTTATTGTACAGTTCGTAATCGTGAATGCTGGTTATGTCATTGTATGCAACGTTCAAGTTGTGAATGTCCGGATTTCCGACCGGTAATTCTTTTATTCTCATTGCCATCTGAAACAGACGTCTGTGTTTCTCTTCGTCATGGGACCCTTCTGATTTCGAACTTGTTCGCGTCTCATTGCCACGCATTGATTTTAACGTACATCGTACCTCGATATACCTGCAAGAATAAAAACAATATAAATTATGTTACATTTTTGTAAGTTTTATGTGCTTTAGAAAGTACTCACTACCTGGATACTGAATAAAATATGTACGTGCATGAGGAAATATTCTGAAAGTAATGTAATAATAGAGAAACCTTTCATAAAGAATACCGGCTAAGTGCGAGTCGAACTCGCGCACCGAGGGTTCCGTACAAACCTGTATTATATGTGATGAAACTAAAAATTTAAGGTTTTCGGAATTTTTCCTTTATATGTGCTATAAAACATTGCTTCATGCCAAATTTCTAGATTCTAAATCGACTGGAAGTACCCTTTAGATTTTGATTCCCTTGCGAGTATTAGTTGCGAGTTTAAAAATATGCGGCTTAAATTGCTGTTTCTTTTGATTGCGTTGACATAGAAGTTTGATTTTGTTACAGCTTAAAGGTATTATAGACCTGAGTATTTGGTATGAATTTCAATTTAATACCTCTACGCGTTCATGAGGAAAGGGGTAGTAACTTTAAAATTATTAAAAATATTTTTATTATATGATGTAACTAAAAATTTACGGTTTTTGCAATTTTTCCTTTATCTGTGCTATAAGACGTTGCTTCGTACCAAATTTCAAGATTCTGAGTTCACGAGAAGTACCCTGTAGGTTTTGAATCGAAACTTTGCAGAAATTTGCGGCATAAACGGCTGTATCTTTTGCTTTCGTTGGTTTAGAAGTTTGATTTTTTAACAGCTCCAAGGGACAATAGACCTTAGTATTTGGTATAAATTTTAGCTTGATAGCTCCACGCGTTCCTGAGAAAAAAGGTCTTGACAGACAGACGGACGGACGGACAACGAAGTTATCCTATAAGGGTTCCGCTTTTTCCTTTTGAGGTGCGGAATCGTAAAAATTTCTAAATGTTGCAACATTCTAGAATGTTTCTCTAATGTTCCACTACTGACATTCTTGTACTCTTTGACAACGATTGAAAAATCGGAACGAGAGTTATTCTAACAAATATTTGCGAAAATCAGCGTTTTTGAAGTTCTTTGAAGTTATTTGGATGGATGTTTCTAAATTTTTGGAAAACTTCCTCAATGTAATCTATTTATACCATAAAATTTAACTCTACATCGAAGATGAATAACAATGGGACAAAAATCCTACGGACCACGGCCTATTAGCCCTGATAACAATTCATTTTTCATAGACGCTAGCCTTGAAAGTATACATTCAGTGATTAACTTTACATTATTTTTTGAACGGTAAAGACTAGAAAAGGGGACTATAATATTTTTCTGTTTTCTGAGAAATCTAAGAATGCATCTTTTTCTAAGATGTTATCTAACTGAAAAGGTAGAAAGTCATACATAATCTTAGAAATTCTTGGTACCTTATGAACTGATGGTGCACAACGATTTCTGTCAAATCGACACCTGTACATTTATGTAGTATTCGTGTTGTCAAAAGAAAATATTTTAGTTAAAATTTCAAGTTTTAGGGTCATTATATTATCATCAACCTGCCATTCACGTTCACTGCAGGACGTAAAATTTCCGTACTCGTTTCCACGCCTCCCAATCTTTCGTGGCAATTCTGTCCGGTACGTTGGTGGTCTTCCGCTGATGACCAACAGCTTACGCATGTATCTACCTTATGTTTTTTTAATCCGAGATTAAAAGATGATATGTAACAAGACCGAAGGCAGTTCAATACATAAGTGGAACTAGACACGCAACGGTACTTTTGCATTAATGTTAATTGAAATACTCAATTACGTTTCGCGAAGCGGGTCTGATCGTTAATAGAACCATTGTCAGGACTAGGTATTTTGTTACTGGGTAATGTTCCATTTTGAAAACATCTGAAAAGGAATAAATCTCGATCCTTGTATAATACCACATACCTAATAAAATTACTTATATGGAAAATATTCTCCCCCAAAGATCCAAAGTTTTACCCAACATAGATTTTAGGATTTTTTTAAATTTATAAGATACTCGCTAGAAACATTTTGGTTTGACAGTATTGGTTCCAGAGACAATTTATTGATCCTTTAGAATGGATCAAGATCCATTTCTAAATCATTCTTACCAATAATTGGTGTTACTTAGATTTTTTATTTCTTATGGTTTTGCAACAAGTCTTTACGTGACCAAAATATTATTCTTTCTACTAATGTTTCGTATAATTGACCTTTTCATTTTAAATGGTGAACAATAAAACTGCACGTGTGTCGTTAAACGCTTGAAAAGATCTAATGCAGCGGATCTGGTACTTATTCGTAACTTTTGCTTTCTCAAAGTGTATCTAGTGAAACGTTATCAGTTTATGTAATCAGCTACCTATTCTTAAGTCTTTACATCCATTTAAATTTTATTACGATTCGGTTTGAAACGTGTCGCGTTACTGCAGTACATGGTTCGTAACGTGTGTAGACAATTTATTAATGCCATGTCAGCGTTTCCTTAATTCGATACATACGTAGGTGAAATGTAAGTGAGCATGTAATAAACATCAGTTCAGTTGTAGAATTCAGTTGTGATGTTCATGTATTTATGTATGTCGTGGAGTTGTTATGTTTTATCACGTTGCGAACGGTGACCCAGAATGTTCATGCGCGCTTGCTGTGAACTAGACAAACGATGAGCTATTTTGACGATATCTATACCATTGTTTGGTCTTGAACACAATTCATTTTTATTATTATTATTATTGTTACTCAATTTACAAATACAGAATTAAATAAGCTTTTATGGAATAATTAGAACCTGCTTCCTTTTTGGGTTAAGTACTCGAACAAAGCATTCGCTAAATTAGAGTTTGGAAAATATGGTCGGATTTGCCTCAGATATTCCATTTGATCAATTTTTGACTAGGGTATGGTACTTTATTCCTGTGTTCCTTAATCAGTTCGTGACCAGGAGAAGATATAAAATTCTGAAATGTTTGAATTCTGTTGTATTAACTCCTTTATTTTGGGGCATTTTATAACAAGTGTACATTTTATGTAAAAACATATTAATATTGAAAGAAAAGTTTAGCTAGAGAAGCATCTATATTTATTGATGGGAATGATACAAATCTCCTCATTAGGTACAAACTTAACTATTCTAATCAGGATCAGACTAAACATCCTCTTTAGTTTCGACAACTTATTAGTTTTCAAATACGGTTTATAATCAGAATACGAATAAAATGTTTATCATCACATTATCACTGTTGAATTAGAAAATTTAATTAGTATCTTATCGTACATCAAGAAAATCTGATCCAATCTTGATTTCAATTTAAACAGAAGCTGTTACTTAACCATTATTAATTTATTTTGTGAATACTTTGCATCATTAGCTTTAAATAAGGGATGTACCTAAATACAAGTAAGAGATGAAAATAGACAGAATATCAGCAGAGTCCCAAAAGGTTCATAGTCGCTTTTGGGATTTTAAAAATTAATCAATCGTAGATAATAACACATTATTTCTGTAGCACGAATTTGACAGAAACTGCTCAAAAATCTACAAAACTATTTTACTTCTCCATTTCATAAGTTTAATAGAATTCAAAAAAATCTTGAATTTTTTGAGATACTGTCGCACAGAAATAAAACGCTCAAAAACTGATAAATATTTTTTGAATTTGAAGTTTTTATTTATTTTGTAGACTAAAACCTGAAGGGTTGTAAATGCGAGTAACATATTAAGGTAAACAAAGGAGCAACAAAAACTAGATGTGTCCTTTATTTTAGAATTTTAAAAATTATTTTACATAAATATGTAAGTGTAGGTAGTAGTACGTAATTACTGTAATATGAAGTTGACTAGAATCGATTAAAAATTGAGACCAACAATCTACAAAAACCAACTTTCCTCACTACCTTTTTGGTTTTAAAAGAACTGAATAAAATCTTCGAATTTTTGAGATAATACTGCAATGTTCAGAAAATTTTGTAAATTGTACAAATAAGAAACTTCGAAAAAGCACAAGACTCTATTACATAAAAAAATATTTTACAAATCGAAAAACCATTGAAAGTTAGTCATTTATTTATCAAGTGTTTTTGGTTTATTTTTATTACAAAAGTGTTGTAGTAATTTATTATAAATGTTTTATAATTAAAACAGAAAATTGTGAAAAATATCACCAATAGAACTGTCTGAGCAGTACATCACATGTTACTTGGTGCCATTTGTGATGGGGTAAACTGTTTAGCCCACATGCCAACATCTGCTATCTACTGCAGGCCTAAAGACTTTAATGATTTATATATTTGATAAGTGGAAAGTGGTTAACTCACTTTTATTATCATGCTTAGATAGTTAGAATGTCGTAAAAGCTCATAAAATTTGTTGTTTAAATGAATTGTCTGCTAAACATCATGCCTTTGGGAATTGAAACGGTTGTCAGAATAACATGCTATAATGAAGGAATGAACATTTACTAATCTGGATTCATGGTGGTATGATTTCTAAAACGTTTTTAAACAAATACTTGATTTATTCCATCAATTTAATGGTCTTAATTCTTGGTCAAACAGTTACTAAGTATATACCATATACCTATTTGTATTTAAAGTTTGATTTAAAAACAAAATTATTTTGATCTTGATCTTAGATAAAATATGAATATTATAATTTTGGAAATATTATTTGATCAAATAGTAAAAAGAAGTCTTGAAATTAAAATTGTTGAATTAAAATATTTTTTAATATTATTAAAATTTAAATTTTTACATTAAGAACTTCATAACCTTACTTTTCGTGAAAATAGTTATTTGAAGTAAGAGACCTACTTCTATCCAAGAATTAATTACTTCCAATAATACGTTGTGTTCATACATGCCATAAAACATGGTATAATAAAATAGTAGTAGTAAATAATTCACTGAAAAGGTATCATCAACCTTAAAACTTTTAATTAAATAGGACCTTAAGGTCTACTTGATCATGATCTACTTTATGTAAATCTTTCCATGGATTTCGAGGATCTTAAGGACTGGCGTCAAAAAAACACATGCACATATATTAAAAATATGATCATCACTCAGGAAAGTAAATTGCATTTTGACGAGAACTACTTATGCTTATCATGTTTTGCTAAACGTCTAATAACAAAATGACGAGACAGCATCACATAATATTATGTAAATGTTCATAGTAGACGTTTGACTAATTAAAAATATGCGATCCTACCTACTTTAACAAAATTATTGCAATTACAACAAGGGGAATAGGTAATGATTTTATGAATATCACCCATCGTAAGCTGGCACCTAATGCCCACTCCTATCGCATTAGGTCTAATTACCACCAATTTATTGAGGTTAATTCGCTAGTTTCCTGTCGCGGAGTCTGCCGATAGATATGGACGCAGGACCTTTTCCGCAATTTACTGTAAGTTGGGCAAGCATCCGCGGGTAATCTAGTACGTACGATTTTCTACTACCTAATAACAAGATTGCAAAGCTATTAAACTCATTTCCGGCAACTGTAATGTAATGCCCATATCTTAAACTTCGGATAGTTCTTTAACTATATTCCTAGACGAAAGCCTCTGTGGGAAAATGCCAAAGAGAAAAAGAGAAAGGTAAATATACCTGCTGTGAAGTAAAAAATCAAAAAGTGATACTCATTCCATTACTGCCACTGCCACTTTCATCTACTACATTAAGATAGGTACTTAAAGTATAATTAATTTAATTCAGCTGAAGTGAAGATTTTTCAATTTGTCTAAAACTTGCTTATTCAACAGGAAATACATATCAAACGAAGCAAATAATATTTGTAATAATTGACATTCAAAAAACCTTTTTGGTTTTGATACGAAACGGAGACTTCATATTTTTCAGTGGATGCTCAGGGACTCAGATAATGAAGCTCTCAAGAGATTTACTAGCTTATTTGGTCAAATCATGAAATCGGCATTCAAAAAGATGAAGTCTAAGCCGAGTGGCAAAGTTAAATGATAATAATCTTTACAGCTGAGATTATAGAACCATATATGAAATTAATCGAAAACAGCCCTCTAGAAGCTTTCAAACTATTTTGAGCTTCAGATAATAATTTGTTTTATACACAGGTTGCATCAGGAAGTGTAATGATACAGAGGCAATCTGTACCGTTTAAGATGTTTTTGACAATTTTTTTTACTTGGGAAGTTTTATACTGTTTTTAGGGCGCCACAACATATTTAAGGCTTTTAAATCCACATGTTTAAAGTACGAATGTAACAAAAATTAGATCCAAGCCAGTATGCACTTCAAATTCTTAGTTTAAAAAGAATTAGTAGATAATACAATAAATGAAGCAAAATATAACAATTATTTAACTGTCAGTATTGCAGATAACAAGGAAATGATTGATTTAAGAATTTTAGATTTAGAAAATAAAACTTCAAAAACCTACTATCATGGCCCTTGGTATCAAGAAAAGTTATAGTCAGAGAGCGTTAGATGTGTATAGGTACTTAAAGAAATATGGGACAACAGCTAGACATCATAGATATAGGCATTAAGGGTGGAATGAATTGTCTATTGCTTAATTAATGCGTGATTATTATGTAAAATAACTAAATAGGGGTAGACAGTGATTTGTAAGAACAGCTTGCATGGTGTTGATAAGATCCAACAAGTTAGAAATCACGATTCACACTTGCCAGAAAGAACACAGACTCTTATGCTCAGAATCCATAGCAGAATTAAGATTCCAATAGTACCTATCCTTCATTTTAAGTAAATGAGCATTTTGGTGATCTCTTAGGTCTTTATACTTTTTGGTTTCCTTTGACATGAGTATAAACATATCAGTGAGTTCGAAGGCAATAGCTACAATAGAACCAGATCTACAAGAGTAAGATCTAACTGCAAAGTTTAATGTAGGTAAATCAAAGATTATGAACGAATAAAGAAAATTTAACCCATATTCTGGCCTAACCATTGTAAACAAATTTTGGCTTTCTTATTACAGTTCAAAGTAAAGAAATTAGGGTAAGCTTCTTTACGTTAGAAAATACGAACTTGAACCCTTTAATGTTAGTCATTGAGGGACTTACTTCGAAATGTTAAGTTTCCAATAAAAAACTAGTATTCGCAAAACAGAAATACTTTGAATTTATTTAAATAGAAGGTATAGTGTAAAAGAATGTTTTTGCATTAGAAAATAATTTGGAGACTATAATAGGGGTAATGTAATTAATTGTAATAAATAATTAGAGTTAATTCGAAATTTTTTAACTAAAACCTTATGGCACTTATTATTAACATTAACAAATACCATAATATGGTGTAGCAAATTACCAATACTAAAAAACCGAGATGATTGAAAAAAGATACAAAAATAAAGCATTGAAAAAAAGCATTTTTGTGTACCACAAATGGATAGTCCTTCTATATTTGCACGAAATCATCAACCAGTAACAATTATAATTAAAAATTTAAATTTGGTTAAAGGTTAAAGTATATTTTTTATTTGCTTAAAACGTGTTTTAAAAAATTGATATTTTTAGTAATTTGACGGTAGTAAGTAACATCTAGTTTATTCCCTTTAAAAAATAAATGTTTAATCTAAGAAGATATGTAACTATAATATTCGCATGGTTTATTATATTTCGTAATTAAAAAAAAACATGGCTCTCACGAAGATTAAAAAGCACCCATTAATTATCGAATTTTTCGTCATTTTAAACGATTAAAAAAAAAAAACGTGTGAAATATCTATATATTATGAAGTTATTTGTTAAATTCTGTTTAATTTCCAAGAATAAAGTATATAGAGAATTAAAACGAGCAACGTTAGATAACATTGTGTTAACAGTATGTACAAGTAATAAAATGTCGTCGTTCTTAGAATAACAGAAATCAATTTATTTTGTCTGATAAACGTCGAATTTCCCAATGCGAATTAACGTACACGAAATGAAAAATAAAACAAAAACAAAAATTTACTCACATGAAATGTATTAAAAACAACCACGAGAGCAGTAGCCGAATCACCTCCATTATGCACGATCACAGTGTTTGGTATCTTTGACAACTTCATGGCAAAAGAAGCGTCTTGGGTTATCGAATAATAAATACGTACAAAGCCATCTATAAGTAATACAAGTGACCGCGAAATTTAATTATTGAAATGAATTTGTTGTGTGTTGTGTAAACTGATCTATAAATAAAATTTTGTTTTGCTTAAAACGGCAATTTTATCAATTTTATTATTTTTGTTGAATTAATTTATTTTGTTCACGGTCTGAGTTGAAATTAAAAAATATTCGGATAAAAAATAATTGTGGCTGTAACTTTCTATTCCAGTCTAAAATTTTTATTAAAATAGACGTCTTTACTCTACTGGTCCTGGTTGCTTAAATGTTAACGAAAATCAAACTGAAATATTAATTAGTATTTATAATTAATTAATAGAAATATCCATAACTATTATAACTACAATGGGTATTTAAGTATCCCCCCTTCGTTTACTATTTGTATGAATTCTTATCAGCTAATGTCTACAAATTTCAGCATTTCTTCCGTCTTTCTCGCCGATAACAGGAAATAGTTGTGTCCAATAATGGCAAGATAAAACCATAACAGGATTTCTTAAGAAATTATTAAAAACCATAAAAAATCGGACAAGTGTAAGCTTCTTAAAAAATTTATTATTTCTCCACTGCACTTAAAAAGTACTGTAATAATAGAAATGGGGTAAGTTTGCTAAAATAATGTTTTTAGAAATATATAGGATTTTCTATAAGCTTGTTACTTATTTAAGTAACTGCTTAAAGATACTTTTATGAGACAATAAAGAGAAGTCTTTGAATCTCTTAACATCCACAACCTTCTTTTGTTTACTTAACGTCTAATTCAATTTTGTAGCTGTATATGCGCGCAATGTTTGAATTAATGTAAATATAAGTATCTAATAATTTATTATTAGGTCATTAAGTAATTAAATAAGTAACCTTGTTATTAATTAATAACGTAGTTTTCTATCAGGAAAAACAAACCAGTGTATATAAATCACTATCTTAGATAGTATGTTGTACTATTCGCAAATTGAAAATTGCTCATATTTTTACTACTTACTAGATCTTTATTATGAAGCACGTTATCTTACGAATTATAACATATTTTCTAAAGACTGATAAACTGTTCTATTTTTCGTTAGTAATATAGTATAACGCGTGACGTTATTGTGTAATGTACGTAGTTACTTATTATAAAGATTCTATTTATTAAATTATTTATTTAAAATTAGAACTAATTTAATAGATTTGTAAATTATTTAATTTCAACACAATTTGCGTTTTACATTGACTATAATCAAACTAAAAATGAAAAAAAAAAACGTGATAGATATTTCTGTACAACGATGAGCTCATTAGAAGTTCCTTGCTAGTCTTGTCTTTTAGGGTCCTTAATGTTGGGGATGAAATTGGTAACATTTTCCCATTCCGTGGACAAGCCTTTAAATAATAACGGTTCAGTTTTATGAATTTTATGGTGTGTAGTTATGTTTGACAAAAGTTTTGAAAAAAGTTAATAGTAATTTTGCTACGACAAATTACATGAATTTAAAATACCATAAAAATACTAGAAATAAGATTTAAATATTTTGCAAATTATTTAGTAAAAATGTTAAAAAATTGACTTTTGAGGGTTATTTCGATTGCAGACATGTAGCAATATTTTTTGTGCAACATGAAAACAGTTAACACAACTAACAATATCTTGAGCGATTAAATAAACAAGTGGTACAAATGTCATAATCAGAATTCAGAATTCACTTCTGTTAAAATTTAATTTTATGGTTAAGTTATTTCGGTGTCAAAATACATATACATTATACATAGTTCAAAAGTTTATCAATTAACAAGTAATTATTGGCTGATGTCACTCAAGAACGCATTTCTACTATATATATGTGATAGATAATTTTTTTTGTTACAATATATCACTTTTGACTTGAGATACTCACTAATATTAGTAAGGTATGCGTTTTTTTAACAATAAGCTTAATAATTTTTTTAGATTTGTTCTAAGTTTGAGTGAAATTTAAATAGAATTTACTTTGCACACATTTAATTCCAAAAATTATTATATTGACAAGTTATGGAATTTTGACAAAAACACAATGGAATGTTTCACCAGTTTATTGATAGACTCAACAATTGTTTCGGTCATGGACCATTATCAAGAGTACAAAATTAAATTATTACTGATAATACAGTAATAATTTAATAAATTAAAAGAAGAGATAAAAAAAAACACTTGGTAGTTTCACTAATATTTATTGAAAAATTCTTGACGACAGTCGTTTCGGTTGTTACACCATTATCAAAAGATAATGATAATGATAATGGTGTAACAACCGAAACGACTGTCGTCAAGAATTTTTCAATAAATATTAGTGAAACTACCAAGTGTTTTTTATCTCTTCTTTTAATTTATTTTTAAAAATGTTTCACCAAGTGGCGAATAACCGCAGTATTTCAATAATTTAATTTTGTACTCTTGATAATGGTCCATGACCGAAACAATTGTTGAGTCTATCAATAAACTGGTGAAACATTCCATTGTGTTTTTGTCATCATTTATTTTATCATGTTTCACAAAAAGTGCACCGCAATAAGTATTAATATTATTATGGAATTTCTATAATATTTTATTTAATATTAAACGATAAGCTTTGATAGTAGTAAAAGAGGCTCCTAATAATTTACGTATGTAATTAATTGCAAAGGTGCACAAACAATACATACTAAAAAATGCGGGTTTTATATCAATTTACCTAATTTTATGAGGAAGTGGTATAAATGTTATTGTTCAAGAACATAATAAGATAAGGTATGAACGTTGACCAGAACAAAAATTATAAACAATGCTTGAAATAATATGGGGCAATGGGTATACCGATAATGGCTTTCACAAAGAAATTAATTAAATAATTAGTGTTGATAACATATTTTCCTTACCACGCGACTTATTTAAAGGGATTATGTTTAATTTACCTGCTTGTTTAATTAATTTAAGAAGATTTTTGGAATAGAAAAATAAAAAGTAAGTATATATAAGAGATATATATTAAAGCCTACACACATAGTGTCATCAGATTTTTTTACTGCTTTCACTGACCAATTACAGAATTTGATTGATATTTCACCACAGTTTGCTTCAATTTTGATCAGGAGTTTCAGGAATCAGAACTGTGATATACAGTAATTGTTAACAATAATAAAGTATTCAACAGTTAATCATTTCCCTTTTAAAAAGCGTATTTGGTACTCTTGTACCTGTTATTCTAAAACCGAAGACATCTTTTAAAGAAGAAAAGTTTTCTGTCATTCAAAAGATTCAATAAATCTAATTGTTGATATATGTATATAGAACGATTCATCTAGAAAACATCCATTAATTACGTTAAATATTTTTCCACTAATTTGGATTTTTCCTTTCCTTTGCGTGAGATTTTGTGAAATGTAGTAGGACCCCATCCGCTCACGTAAATTTATACTACTTATGATAAGTTTTTAATTAGAAGAGTAAAGGAAATTATAACGATTCGCTGAATTAGACACTTGACGAAAGGTTTTCATTGACTGTTCTTCCTTTAAATGAAGATTGGTGAGATTTTGTTGGACCCACCCTCTCCATTTTGAGTTCACGTAGTTAATGGATGTCTGTCAAAATTGAAATTTAAAAAAACTGGCATCCCTCAAAGGAGATTCAAAATAGAGGCAGACTTTAGATCATTCACGATCAGTTATTTGTTGATTTTCTCAGAGTTCCATAATATATAATTGAAAATATTGTTCTGAAAATTCTCTGGGTAAAAAGAAACGAAGGAAATCTCGTGATCTCGAAGGGTTTAGGAATCTTCTAATCTACAATCCTCCTGCCAAGTCCTACAAGTCATAGTATCTAAAAATGTTTAGTAAATGTGAGGAAACATACGAGAAAAGAACTTCAGTGATTCATTTTCAACAGATTGTAATGTTGGTAGAGAGGGAAATTCTCTCTTCAGTCTCCTTCTAGGAATCGTGTGAGTAGCTGGGAGATGGTTAAGGATAAAAGCAAAATGAAGGCACAGAAGTTAAGGATCGTTTATGGAATATCATTAGTGCCACATAATTTATCTAAACAATTAATCCAAGAAATCCTTACAGAAATTAGGACCAAGGCACGCAGACATGCAATGCGGTTTTCGCTAAAATATACCGGATCAGTGAAGGATCATCAAATGAAACAAATAGACTTTAAATAACGTTAATCAGATAATTTAGTTATGACTTTTGCGGCCTTTGTCTCCTTCCTGAATTCATCAGATAAATTTCTGTTGAAATTTTGAAGATTCATATGCAGAGATATAGGTAGAGTACCTAAACAAAATGAGGTTTGTACACCAACATATACATTAACAGGAATCAATTCTTTTTCGTTCCCAATAAACGCCCTGAAATCTTAATTAATCTTGGAATTTATTCCTAATGTTTAACAAATTGATCAAATTTTGCACGTGTCTATAATAGTATCTAGTAGTCCCAATTTTATAAGCCGACATTATTAAATGGAGACTGAATACTTTTTTAGTTGATACAAATCTGGTCACAAAAGCATTTTTTGTTTAAAAAGTGGGTCAAACACCGCACCTTTCAATTTGCACGAGCTTTATTACAATATGACACTGTCATTTTCTGTGTGGTCTTTGTGAGCATAGGCCGCTACGCTACCGGTACAAAGGTTACTTGTACATTTTTAGTTCATATTTTAACAGATGTATAAAAAAAACGCCAGTTGAAAATCGCAGTAAATATTTTCAATTCCTTTGTTTGTTTTCTGAAAGGAATATCATGAAAGTACTACATTGTATTGGTCTCAAGCAATTCCACGAAAAAGAGTGTACAGTAATGGAGTACAGAGTAATAGTACTGTTTTCAAAAAACAATATTCTGTATTGAATAAGTTTATACATTTTTACCTCTTACTAGTTTAAGGGATTAAAAACCGACCTATTTAAATATGAAGATAAAGAAAAATCTAATCAGTCGAAGATGTTTATATGCTGCCAAGAGTTAGTTTCGATCTTGACCAGTAAAAAGATTAAGAATTTATTTTCGCTTGTCTTGTACGATTTCTTGTCTTGATTTAAGAGTCCTAAATATTTATAAGAGTACTTCGGATTCTTGACTAAATTTCTTGATCTCAAAAATTCTCGAACTAATTCTCTTGATCTTGTCTTGAATTTTACACCGATACTCTTGTCTTCAGTCAAAAGGTTAAGATAAGTATTTTGGAAAATTAGAAGTCATGTAAAACCTGAAGGGCAGTCGATATTACTAAAAGCTTAAACCTTTCACTAGCCTAGTGCATTTTTAGGTGATTCGATGGGATCTAAAAACCGACTTATGTTTAAAGATGAAAAATCAAAAGAACTTTGGTCAGTCTAAAATATCTATGCTAACATTTTGTTATTTTTTGACCTTGTAAACGGGAAAACTTTTGATTCAAATTTTATAAAAACATCACATTTCAAGAGCATCAAGACACCGGACTTGATTTTTACCAGTATGAAAGATTTAGAAATTATTACTTTTCTTGGTCTGAATATCTCGCCTTAATTCAAGAGATTTAGATATTTATAAGAGTAAATGAAATCTTGACAAAATATTTCTTGATCTCATAAATTCTCGAACTAACTCTCTTGATCGTGTCTCTTATCTTGTTTCGAAAAAAGAAGATTGTGACAAGAATCTTAGAAAATCAAGTCTTGTGAAACTCGAAGGGCGGTCGATATTACTCAAAGCTCAAACATTGCCGTATTTTGATCTTTTAGTATCCTAGCGCATTTAAAGGTGATTCTAGGGGAACTAAAAGCCAACTTATATTTAAAGATAAAAAATCAAAGCAATGTTAGTCCGTCTACCATATGTCCTAGCAATTGTCCACGGGCGAACTTTAAATCAAATTGTATAAAGGCTTCACAGTCCAATTGTATCCAATTTGACGAGGCTAGGGTTTCACCAAAATCCAAAATCTTGATCTTAACCAGGATGAAAGATTAAGAAATTATTTTTGCTTGCCTTGTACCATTTCTTGGTCTTAATATATTGTCTTGATTCAAGAGTACATGGAATTCTTGACAAAATCTTTTTGATCTCAAAAATTCTCGAACTAATTCTCTTGATCTTGTCTCGAATTTTACACCGATACTTTTATCTTAAATCAAAAGATCAAGAAAAGAAGTCGAAAAAATTTCGTGAAACTTGAAGGGCAGCCGATTTTGTCTAATGATTGTGGGGGTCCTTTATGTAACAACAAACAAAAGTAAAGATCTAGAAATAAGATAGGTATTTATTAGTCACAGGATTGGCACATGACCCAGCACTAGCAGGGTCACTCGGTTGATTTCCCTAAACGGTCGATCGAAACAATCGATAAGAATTACCGGAAATGCATTGTTATTGAAATGACCCGGATATAAGCGTCAATTTCTGAAATCAATTCATGGAGACGAGCACCGATCATGAAATCTACTCCCGATCGAACTATCGGCGTCTTAACATACCGACTGACTATATATTTAATTGGAATAATTACGCGGGTACTCAAATCAGGGCGACCAACCGGTGGTAATGAGCTGTCGTCGACGTATTCGTTTACGCAAATTGTCGCCGTCGATTGTTCCGTGTATAGCGTATTCGTAGTGTATGTATGGCAGGGGTTTGTTGTGGGCAATAGGGGTACAATTTGGATCCCACGGCTGCGTCTATCTACGATAAAGCACCGGGCCTGCAGCTGTACAGAAGCTGTCTACATGTGTATATCAGTAGCGCCAAGTGTTCATTTATGAATGGATTCATTGCTATAATGCATACAGTGAGGGTACACACATACACACAACCACACACACACAAAGTACATATATACGCATATTTGTATTTATTATTCAATATAACTGATGGGAATTATTTTAAAGGAACCACTAAATATGTATCTATGTATTATACAGGGTGTCCAAAATTCATATTTCATCAGTTCGACCTCGATTCTATGTAATATTAGATATAGTACTTTTGTAACATTTATTTGGGCTGTTATCAGATGAACTGATAATTTTGATAATAACAAGATATTTAGAAGTTGCTGAATTTTCGAATTCCAACCGCGTATTCTTGATGAAATTTGCATCAATGGGGCGTTAAAAGTGAAAGTGTTCGACGATTCGTCTCCTGTCACAAAGGACATCTTCAGTGACGCGGGTGTATAACCGAATCGGGACATTTATACTAACAACAAAAAAATAAGAATCCGAAGTAAAATAAGGTTTCAATGAAATCTTTAATGATACAATTACCTCTGCAACTGCCTCGACTAGGAAGTCATTATCAAGAGAACAGAGACAATACTAAGTATTTAAGTTGTGCGACAGAGGAAATTTGATAAAAAAAACTCAAACCAAAATTGGTTCAATGTTTAATATCTATTTAAAAACCATACAGTTGTTTCGATCTAGCTATCTTAATTTATGATTCTCACAAAAATATTTCTGATAGTAACGAACATTTTGAATGAAAGATGCCCTAAGGTAGGAGGAGAAACTTAAAAGTTCAATGGCAAATAAACAATACTTCTTACTTAAAATAAAAAAACCGGTTTAACCGGAAGTTGGAAGATTTTGAAAATATTTCATTGAGAATAAAAAACATCACTCCATAGCTTATTTAATTAAAAATAAAAGTAGGTAATCCCTGTAATATGTTATTTTTTTTTTCAGGGCGAGTCCTAGGTCATAACTATGTACAACGTAATTTGTTTAGAATGCACCGGTAATGTGGTAAGTTGCAATCTGCCATTTGAACATTTTAAAGAAATTTAAACAATAATATTTAAGTTTGAAATTCTAATCAAGTTGTCAACTTGTTTAGTTTAAATTGAACATATTCATCCAGAACTATCCCTACTAATATTTTAAATCTATTGATATACCTAATTAAAATTAAATAAGTAGGTAGTTTTAATAAGGTACTCTATAACGTTTTCATATGGAAATTAGTCATTATGGGTGGATTTTTACGACTTTATGTGGTGTCTATCATTAAACATTTTAATAAGCGTAATATTAGTCGATTTTGAGCCGTTCAAAACCGACCACGGTTTAATGATAACTAGTGGACCGCTGCATTTCCAATTATTATATCATAAGAAAGCCAGCCGGGTTTTAGATCCCACGGCTAGCTGAGCCGCGAACGTTGTCCGTACACAACAACAACGCAACCAAGGAACGAAAGAACACACCGGGCTCGTCATAAGGCGTCGCAGCTGTACAGCAGCCGCTCCGCCGGCCGGGCCAACGCAAGTGTTCCTCAATGAATGGATCCATTGGCAGCGGTCCTGAAAGTCCTTACAAATAAAGAAGAAAGACACCAAAGCTCAGCAACTCACAAACGCAAGAAAGACGACTGACGACGCGACGGACGACGAAAAAAGAATGTTATTCTATTAAAGGCCTTTCTTCGTTACCCGGATGATTATCCGTCCATCTGCTGACGTTACGTTTTAGAGATAGCTGCTATCATAAATGCGTCGGATCGCGTCAGCCGTCTCGTTGTAACAGCGTCGTTGTTTTGAAACCAAATACTATTGCTGACACTTCAAACAAACGTCGTTATGCTAAAAACGGTTAGATTGAAAGAGCGTGCATCTTTCACTGCACGTGATAGATGGGAAACGTTTTTGACTATCTCAATAGTTTTTATTTATTTATAGTAGACAATAGAAGAAATGCTATAGAACTTTTAGTTCTTCTTAACACTATATTAAAATGTAACTTTTCAAAAACTCAAGCTAAACGACTAAAGGATGTAGACAATTTATTGCTAAAAGATTATGATTTAATGATAGATGCGAAACGTTTTACTGTCTCAGTAGTTTTTCTTTACTTATAGTAGACAATAGATGAAATGCGACAGAATCTGTAGTTCTTCATAACACCTTATTAAAATGTAACTTTTCAAAGCTTCAACCTAAACGACTAAAGGACGTAGAAAACTTCTTGCCAAAAGATTCGGATTTAGTGATACGCTTTTGACTATCTCAGTAGTTTTTCGTTGTTTATACCTAGTAGACAATAGAAGAAATGCGATAAAACTTTTCATTCTTCTTAACACCTTAATATAATATACCTTACTTTCCAAAAATCATCCTAAACGACTAAAGATACAGAACGCTGCTTCTTGGCAAAAGATTCGGATTTACCTGAAGTGAAAAAGGAGGTAGATAAACTTCCTAATTGTGATTTTGGCCCATTACAGCAAGAAAATTCAAAATTTGTTTACTGTCTTTATATTGCATTTATGTTAGTTTCAAGTATTGACATTTATTTGTAGTTACACTAGAATGGTACAAAACAAGAGTAACAAGTCATGTAAAACAACAGTAAACTTTCATGAAGAAAAATATATTGGTGCTCAATGCACCAAAACACTGTTTTATTTCACGAATATTAAAATTAATCTAAATATCTAAATCTAAATCTAAATACATAAATAAAATGCTAATGTTCGTACGTAAAGACAGGGTTTTCTCTATCTCTACCTACTCAAATCAACTTCCTGTTGGGGTGATAAATACCCCTTGGTTTCCAGGTGGGAGTACGGGAGTTTAGTCGCGGTGGGTGGAAGTGAGTGGTTGTAGGTGGCAGAAAGGTGCAAAGAAATATTTCTGTCCTTTTTTAAGTCATAAGGACTTCCGGAAAGATCTCAAAATTTCTGAAATGATCAAAATAATTCTAAAATGAGCGCAAAATGTTATTATCGACTTAGAATGTTCGAGAAAGTTCTAAAAATTTCTTGAATGATCTAGAAAGTTTCAAAAAGTGTACATCTACGTTTCAATGTGATGTAGGTACATCTAAATATTCTAGAGTGTTCTGGTACTAGGAATTTCGATGTTCGATGATATATAAATCAACATTCAGTGACTTTTTGTCAATTAAATTGTGTTTGCAGTCGAGTGAAGATCAATTGGAAACAAGAGCGAACAGTGACCAAAAAAATTGAAATGTTTAATGGCCGGGTTTCTCTGCTAGTAATCTTATAAATTAGCGTTTAAAATAAGACCAAAAAAAAATTTAGGAATCATGTCAAGTTTGAGGTTTTTTTTCATGGTGCTTATTCAAATTAGCAATTTAATGTTAATATAAAGGTAAATACCTGAATTTCATACAAATATAATTTAATGGTTTTGATCAAAATTTTGAATTTTTATTATTGTGATGGAAGAAAAAAGTTTACTACTAGTACTACTTTAGCCGATTCCTTTCTTTACAGTCTGAAGTAATTAAGAGTTAAACATTTTTAAATGATTTTGAAAACCGAAAAAAAAATATGTTCAAAAACCGCTAAAATGTATTACTTATGGTTAGAAGGAATCGGAAAAATTAATAATAGAAAACGTATTAAACGAAAGCAGTTCACATGTAAACATCAAATACATTCTTTTGAACATAGCAAATAAAATGTAGAAATAATCTGAATCAACTTTTCGCCTTTTACTGGGAGGTTTTAAGAAAATGTTTTGCACAGTTACACCACTATTTGGTCATTAGTTAGCCCGGAAGTGAAGGCCATATAAGTTCGTAAATTACCGTAACATCTATATTTACCTCTAACTCGTAATAAACAGGAATAATCTGAACGGGAAAGGTAATTTTTTTTAATTTAAGGGCAATACCGACGTTTCGCCTCTTGCTTTGCACCAATTGTGCTACCACTTGATATCTACCAATATGAGTGAGTCTGCTAAGAGATATCATACAAGAGGGTGGAGTCAATGTAACATCCATAATTACCACCAACATATAAAAAAAGCAATATATAAAAATAATTTTGATAATTACGATTAGTAAGATATTTTCTCCTCTTGCTGGAAGGCTTTATCAAAAGTTTTACACAAATGCGCCACTATTTGCTGTCTATCAGTATAATTTAGTCTGCGAAGCAAGATCATTCAAGCTTGTGAATTCGATGTATTTATTTCTACTTATTCCCAATTTGTCTTACGTGTAGTATAGAAATAATCTTTTAAAACACTAGAATGGTAAGGTATTTAATTGATTTCAAAACCAACATCAACGTATCTCCCACTTGGAGGAGATGTTACGTTAAACTTACCAGCTTTCTTGACATATTCCGTCAAAACATTGGTATTTTGGTGATTAAAATATCTGACTACTCTTATTTCTTAGATAATTTCTGTTCTTACAAGTCTAAAAAAGAAAAGAATACTGCATAGTTAATCAACATAAAACAAATTTAATAAAAGCACTTTCTGTATTAGTCTTTTATTATAAAATTGGTATGCATTTGGAAGATAACAATTAAAGGATGTGGTACGGTTAGAATTTAATGAAATGTTACAAAGGAAATGGTTAAGATAGTATTGTAGATATGACAGTATTTACTGCAAGACATTTAGTACTTAAAGAAAAAAAATAAAAATGAAATGAAATTAGAAAACATTTGTTATTGAAATGCCAATTCTCATGTTTGTTTAATATTTTATTGTTCAAAGAACAACATTTTTGTACATAGTCAGTCTATATAATATCTATGTACATGTTTCTGCAAACATTAAAAGTAATTTTTCTATGTTCCTCAATTCTTTTCTTTAAATAGAACGCCATTTGCCTGGTATATTTCTAAAAAGCTTATTGATTGACTAAACAACCCCATTTAAATTTTTTTAATTTACCTAAAAATGTCTATTCACATTATACCCACTTTACACCTGTCATTCACAAATTAATATATTCTTGCAGAATCACGACAATTATGCTAAAGAGCTCTGTATAATACAATGAAACCACCTGCTCATTTAAAATGTAATTATTACACAATCCATCGAGATTGTTAGGCCAATATTTACATTGTAGAAAAAAGAATTAATCGGTGAAATGCCTGTCACGTCTATTCCCACCGTGTAATACGACCGCATCCCATAACACTTCCCGCATCGCGTTCAGGTGTTTGCCGGGGTAGGGCCCCCCCGCCCCATACTAGTCGGCATTTCCTTCCGTGTAAAAAGTTCCTAAACAAAATGCTTATTATACAATGACTAGCGGTGCACTCGCTCGGTTAAAATTCAAATCAGGGCAAATAATGAATTGATATAATCACGTCCACACCATACCACACCACACCGCGCCGTGTATTATAGGGGAGTGGTGGTATGAGTGAGTGAGTGAGCTTTCGTCCGAGAATGAGGGTCGTTAAGCTTTGTCGGGTTATTAACGTTTACAGGTAGTGAAAAAGCGGTTTTGTTTGTACTTTAAAACGTTCCTATTATTTATGTATTGTACTTTTATTTTACGGAAATTTTAACCGGGAAAATTTTCAAGGAAGTGTTGGCAATTTTACGGGTAATTTGGTCGTGTGAGAATATTTGGAAAATCGAAACTCGAAGGGCAAATTGGCTTCCTCATTAGGATTCCCTAATTCAGAAGGATACAACGGAGCCTTTATTAAATGCTCACTCATGTGCAGTGGCGGCTCGTGGTCGAATACGAAGGGGGTTCACAAAGTTAATAACATGTAGGTAATATCAGAACATGAAGCGTATTTCACGATGTTGTAAATGCACCGCAGGCGAAGATTTTTAATATTTTTAGGAGAAACAAATACTTATGGCATTTAATAACACAATAAATAAAAACCTTACGTTTACTTATACAGGAAATCCATTCGTCTATGTTTTGAATTAGCAAACACACTCAACAGGATTATCGGCAAAAATTAAGCACGGAAAGCAAAATAATGCGTTTAATTTATTACACCCACACAACCACGAAGTTTTTTTATACTGTTCTACTTTAAACACACGTTTGAACTTTTTATTTTTTAAGGTACACTCTTGTGTCAGCTGTAGTTTTGGGCGAGGTGGACCCCTTTTCTTTATTTCGAAACGATTATGAAAATTATTTAAATTTTCTTTAATATATTTTACCGAACACGACTCCATCATTTACGTAATATTTTAATTAACACCTATTGTGCAATAAATTGTGCGTCATTTACAATTAGTGGACTTTGAACTCTGAAATCTGAACATGCTTCTGAACATAATTTTTTTACTATCGGTTCCTACCAACACTAGCTTCCAGAGCCTTTAAAAATGACTCGTACTGGACATTTTCACCAGGTGGCAGGCTGGCAGGCTAACCGAAGTTGCAAAACCCTGGCAGAATGTCGGGTAGCCGTGCCAACGAGCACGACATTATTCCGACTGATTCCGGCTTCTCGTGCAGTGCACCTAAACGCTGTATGTTGAGTGTATTTTATCTTCCATTTCACGCGTCCGATTACCTCTCTCTCTAACACATGGACATCAAACGGAGTATCGCTCACGTGATATGTTCAGAATCAAAACTTGAATCAAAAAAGTTAGGTGAAGTCGTCAGCGACACAACAAAAGTTTAAATATTTTCTATGGGTTACGGGTTGGTGTTTTGTAACTATGAACTATGAAATGGTAAAAGAGATGTATATTATACGATAATCATCAATAATATAATAAATATTAAAAGGATAAAATTAAATGGTGTAACTAGTTCTATTTTTAAGGGGGTTCACTGAACAAATGCACCTACAGTAAAACCGCCACTGCTCATGTGTCTCCTTGACCATCAAAATCACATTTAGTGCAGCGATAAATTATTTAATCTGTTTTCCATTATCTAAAAATGTTAATTGAGTAGGTAACAATTTCTAAAACAGGGAGAAAAAACTTATGGTTCATGCGGAAAATTATTCTTTAAGTAGAAATGGTGTCAAGACTAGAAAATTCAAGATCAAGAAACTGATATTTCTTGTTTTGTGCAATTTCTTAGTCCATATTTATAACAATAAAAACAAATCTGATAATAAGTTGACTATAGGCTACATCTAGCATCGGAGATGGAAGGACCTCTGAAGAAGCTCGCCACTCGTGCTAGCGAAACGTTAGGAAGCAATTCCAACCGACAACGGCTTTTAGAACAGAATCAGGACATCACCAGTCCATCAACTGGCCCCGAAGTCCTCTACCAATTTACCAAGAACTCTTGAGAATCAAGAGGGTCGTCAGAGGAAATGTTTTCCTTTCTCTTTTCCATTTTATATAAAGACTTAATTTTTCCACCTATTTCCTTATTATAATTAGTTCCTAATTTACCATAAATAGAAAATAAAACTGTAATAATTCTATGAATTAAAATCTTGATCCCTTTCCCTTCAATTGAGATTTAATGAGATTTTTCTAAATCCTCCACACCAGTCTCTCCCTCCCATGTTATGTTAACGAAATCAATTGATGCCCATTTGAAATTTCGAAAACGATTGTGAGTTTAAACTCAGTAACTGCTAGCAGGATGCCGCTTTCTTTCAGCAGGTATAGGTCCTTCCGGTAGAACCAACACCAAATTTCCAGCAGCATATCCTGCAGGATAATTTCCTGTACATTTTGTCATCAATAGTTTTGAATTTATTATTCGTAAAGACTGTGTACCTATAAATTAATCCTGATTCTAAGCCTTAACATTAATTTAGCTTGAGCCCTGAACGGCCTTAAAACTTAAAATCGATCAGAATTAAGTAACAGCCGGTAGTCACAAAAGATTTTTCCATTAGGAAATTGACATAGTAGAGCCATTGATTTTAAAATTAACGAGACAGCGGCGTTTGCAACTTAATAAGAGCTGACGATGCATGATTCGTGTATCAGATATTACAAAAGTGCAACGTAGCAACGACGACGACAACTATGAACAGACGGCGTCGTCGTCGGATATCGTACACCGAGTCACGTGTCGGTGTTCATTAAACCCGTGTTTATCTAACAGTTTAACAATGATCTGAAGGACGGGCCACCCCTCCGATCAGAGGATTACAGCAGTTAATGAAACGGAGGCTGACGACGACGACAACGCTAAAAGCAACCGAACGAACGCCGCGACGCAACGTGTCGTCCCCCATCACCCGGATGCAAGTTGGTCATGGGAAAAAACTCCGACAAAGCAGTAAAAACAAAGAATTGTTGATAAAGTACGCGAATGTTAAGCGAAACGTACCTATTATCAACAATAATGATGTTGCTATGAGAAAAAAATTAATCTTTAACCTCCTGATTTTCGATAGTGTATTTGATTAATTAACCTTACTTTCTTCATTTTGACCACCCTAAACTGAACCTATTAAAAAAACATCGTTTTCTTCATTACATAATCGTAACCTGACTTCTGACCATGATTAGGAATGAAAATACCATTTACTAAGCATGGTAAAACGTTTTTAGTCAATCAAAGGACACAACAACGAATGCCCCTGAAACTCGCCTTAAATTATCTTTTTTTCATTAGAATAATTAAATTTTTTGGCCTTTACAATTATTCCATATTGTTTGTATTTCTTTATTGGATAAAAATCGTTCTTGATTTTATAACGGCAATACATCACTGAGTCTTAAAATAAATTATGGGCCATTGTACAATGGGAATACTTAATAAAGTTCTGTTTGATCTTCAGCTTTACATTGTATTCGGGAATAGTTGATCGTTCGTGAATAAATATCGCTGATAATGACCGAGGGTGTGACGCACGCGTGTGAACGTTGTCCTAAAGTTCTTCACAATACGTGCACGTGTCCGCTCGTGTCGCACGTGAAACCCTATTTTCACAGCTGGACATGCAATTTCGCGGGATTCGTGATAAAAACGTGAGAAAGTTCCTAAGAGAATAAATGAGAACAGCAGCTCTTTAATATAATTTAAGTAAAATCAATAAATACGTTTGGATATTATTAATGCTAAAATTCCAATTTTCTTTTTTAAAACTAGGAGGAAAAAAGTGAAAGGTCAATTAAAGATATCCTCCTTGAAGTTAATTTCAAATATTACAGTAAAGCCAAAGTAATTTGAATATTGACTCAAAGCGTATGGGAGGCTTCTGAAGGCGAACATTTCCTAACAAAATCAATCAATAATGGTAATTGTTCAAAAACTGTATTTGGAAAATTCCTTATTCTTAGGTGTATAAGGACAGAAAAAAAATGTGTAACACGTGACTACAACGTGTCCGGCAACGTTAGAGAAAAAACAAGATTAGTAGCTTTGTGAGAATTTGATACTTATCAGCATTGCGGAGGTAACTTCTTAGAACCTATAAGGGTGTCCTCAGCTATACGTGGTAAAAAAATTAGAATTTTGTAAAAGTATAAAAAAAATCTCAAGAAATAAAAAAAAATCTAACCACATAAGTAAAATATAAAATGAACTAAAAATTATTCTCGTATTCATTTTAAAAAAATAGTTCTGTTACATAAGTCCTTTATAATTTTCTTTCAGTTTCTTTTTGAAAATTAGAAATTAACAACAGTAGGTACAAAATAATCAGTGTTACCATCGCATTTATACTCGACACAAAACACAAAACCCTGTATGAGATCCTCAGCCACTAAGATACTTAAATGACACCATATCAAGTCAGAGGTAAACGCAACGCGACTATCTTACCAACTGCTTAGTACGAAAAATAATTGGTGAATCACTCTTGCGTTGTTGGCATTATTTATTTTTCCCCATAAAGTATACAGTTAACAGTTATATTTATACTTTTCTGTAGATATGTTGGAAAGTTTATAAATCTAATTTTCATGGCGATAACCGATAAATATTATAAGGGTGTTTAAAAGTCACTTTCATTTAGCTCTGCCCGCATTACAACAACAGTTGTTATTATAGTATTAACACTTCCTCAACCTCAGGGTCGGATTCATTTTCCAGCGGAAGAAAATAGCTAACAGCATTATCAACCACCATCACAAACCAATACATAACTACAACCATAGATCATAAACTTAAACGATAAGATTAAATGTAATTTTACTAGTTTCAAACTAATTACTTCATTGTATATTCATGTATGGTCTTCTCTTGGGGTTATATGAATGTATGACCTCCTGATCTACAGCTGTTAATCAAAGTAAAATGTAGAACATATGCCTAGTAGTAGTATGCCAGTTGATATAAATGTAACGCAAACGAGAGAAGAACTCAGTGATGTAAATTGCTAATTATCATCAGATTGATGAATAACTAGTGCTAGATATAGCTGTCGCCATTAAGGATGCTGACTTAGGCTTGAATATTTTAAATTAGGGTTACCTAAAGCTTATTTTTATTATTACTGAGTGGGTCAAAGGTGTTTTAAATTGAGTCACTGACTGTGGTTGGCATAATGGTTACTACAAACGACTTACTTTACAATTATTACAGTTCACGCAACCCGTCATGGTTTAATCGTTTTGATGAATGGTTCGTGTGCCAAAGTATTATTTACTATTTCTGCGACGGAGTACAATCTGCGTCTAATTTGTGAATGGCAAATGTCATATTTTATTAAACAATTATAAAATATACCACGATAATCTTATATAGGTATTTTTTTGTATGCCAAAAAGTGCGAAACGACTTACATATAAATAAGCATGTGCATTCAAAAATTGCAAATGTTTAAGATGATGGATTTGATGATTCAGAATAAGAAAAAGTTCTAGGTTAATGTATACCTAAACTTAATGTTGATCTTGTTTGAAAATACAGAAAGAATAAGTACAGCTTCTTACATTCGCTTTGTTTAAAATTTTCGTGAGAAATGAAGGAAGAAATACTGTGGAGAATAGGTACAAAATATTCGGGTAAATGTAATGGTTTTAAACTAATTCCTGGTAAATGCAGCTGTTTATTATTATACTACAGGTGCAAACAACACCAGCTTTTCAGGAGTCATCTGCTGCAATTATTATTGTTGGTCTTTGGGCCACATGGAAAAAAAAATTGAGAACCTTCTGTGTTCAGTTAATGGAACTTGAATTTGTTAATGCCTTAAAAATACTTGTGTAGGAACAAGGTGTTATGTTTTTGGAAATTAACCCAATTTTTTATCAAAACAATTAAAAATTAATTTCAAAGCTTATCTAGTTGTCAATAACGTTATTCTCATTGAAATGCCTACAAACCACACAGCGTACATAAAGGCGGAGTTTAATTATGTGTAAAGTTGACTTAAACTAGATTAAGTCAGGTTAGATTAAATAAGCTTGTGTTAGGCCAGGTTGTAGATATCCTAAAGAGAAGAATGGAAGTCCTTGATTTTTTGTTATTTTTAGTTAAGTATATTATTAGTTATGAACTTGTTTTTATTGTAATTTACTTTTTACAATTATAAATACTTTTGTAGGTACTAATTTGACAGTAATTCTTCTCCAATCTATAATCTCCTGAATTTTCTTATGAAGAAAGGGCGTATTCACTTTTAATAGCTCAAAAGTTTCAAATACATTAGGATCGCATTAAATCCAGTTAACTTTTCTGTTGATTTTCCTAGCGACTTTTAATATAAAACACATATCTAAATCTAGTTATTCTTCCTAACTATTGAAGATTTGAACTTCTCAAGCCAATTGTGTATATAATTTTAATATTAAATGTATACAACGGTTCATTTTGCAGTAATTATTCTAAAAAGTCACAATTTGCTTATTTTGATTTATACAGACTATGCAAGTGACGTAAATGCAATCATTTAATAATATTTTACAATTCACATAAAAAATAGAAACTTTTTGTTTAGCAATGTATCGAAACCACCAGATATGGATCTCGATTTCAAATTTATTAGTTTTCGTTAGCATGTCCTAGACCAGGGATGGCGAACCTTTTTTGATGTCCATGCCACAAAGTCATTAAAATTCTTTTTTAAATAGGTAACGTGCCACAATTCATTCGAAATGTTAGCCTATTAAACAAACAAACAAAAGCAATTCATCTTTACACAATTTTTTATTAATCAATGTTTTACAAAAAGCAATATGCTAGAAACAAAATTCACGTAAAAAAAATTGTTTTTAATGCGATTTTTGTTGCTGTACACACACATCTAGTTCATATTTAGTTAATTTCAACAGTACGCATGCAGAGCTCGACTCATCCGTCATTCTATTTCTATATTTATTTTTTATAAAATTTTATTCTGAAAATAGAGATTCACATGCCCACGTCGATGAAAATATTGATAAAATTGCCTTTGTTAATGTTTTTAAAGTTTTAAACAATTAAACGTGTCAGGAACTGAATTCCATGTATAGTTGGAATTTCATATTCTGCAATTTTATTTATTTTATCCAATAATCGATTACTTTCAATAATTTCTAAATAATTTCTTAAATCAACAAATTTTTGGTTCTATATGGTACTTGACTGAAATTCAACTAATTCCATTTCTAATTCATTAAAATTTAACCACTCAAGAACTTTTAAATTTAATTTTTCAAATGGTATTGTATCAGGATATAAAATAAATTTTGATTCGAGCGCTGCGACAGCAACAACATTTAAATACCTTAAGAAGGCGAAACTGGATACGCAAATTTTTTTATCTAATGCGCATCTGTATATACTTCGAAAGAATTCATGCGATATTTTAATAATAAAATGTATAATTTGACGGTTCTAGTTAACATACTAAGACAGGTATTCAGTTCTACAAATTTATATCATAAACTATAAATTAAGTGTAGATTAATAATTTTTAATTTATTTCTATTAAAAAAGATAAAAAATTTGTTTTTGTGCGTGCCATCAAAATTTTCAAACGTGCCACTTGTGGCATGAGTGCCAATGGTTCGCCATCCCTGTCCTAGACAGTCTCGTTAATTTAATGATTAGTTTTTTTTGTTTCGTTTGTGAAGTTTCAGTTACGCTTGCAATGTCGATAATATTATTCATTTTGGTGGTGTTAATATGCGTTACGCACATCTGCATCAACGGTGTACCGTGTACCTATCCCTTATTTTATCATTTATGTGCGGGTCGGGTGGAAATCTGAAACACACCGTCGCGTCGCGTCGCACCATGGACGCCACCACCATCCATCGAGCAGCTCCACTGCTCGTAGTCGCCTTTCGGTTTGCGGAAAACAGACGTCACAAAATAGTACACGGGTACTTACAATAATACCATACACAGGCAGAATAATAGTAAAAGCTGCGAGCAAGCAAGCTGCAAACAATAACGAACTACTCGGTGCTATCATAAATTTATTAAACGGCGAACAATTAGAGGCACAATGGGTCGAAAGAGTGCATATGTAGCGCTACGGCATATGTGCAAACATGTGCGCGGTCTTATGGGAAATCACCTGGCAAGGGTGTCGCTCATGGGAATGATGGGGCGCTAAAACGCTGCAAGCCGTACTCTTGGTCCGTCCAACCCCCGAAAGCCCAAACGCCAACCGACGTCTATTAAGTCGCATCTGATGGCGTTGCGACCGACGACGGCCTGCGTCCGTCTGTCTGTCTGTTAGGCCGCCGCGCGCGACATATGCAACACCGAAAAACATTTGTCCCGCTCGCTGAACGATTCGACAAATACACGCATGCATATTGCATACGTACCTACATATGTCTTCCTACCGGGTGTTTTACGAAACATCATCTGCCTTTCATTCCTAATATAAAATGCAATGCTCATGTGCAACAAAAAATCGATGTATGTAATTAATTAGCCTCATGCCTCAGTAAAGTTTGCCCAACAAACCAAAAGGTTTTCCTTTTAGGAATCTTGCATGTTTTTACCAAAAAGCTATACAATATAAGACTATTTTTTAAATTTTAAACTAAATATTATACAATAGTTAAGCCAGAAAGGGTGAAATAAATTTAATTATACCAATATTTACCAATGTATAATAGAAGCCTTTCATTCTTCTAAATTCATCTTAAATTTTTGAAATCAAATTGACAGTGTAGCAAAGCTAGTAAATGGGGGGCGGGGGAGGGGGTATATTAAAACATTAAACTCGTATAACCCACAAAACACGTATTAAAAAGGGTCATTTGCCAATTTGTGACTAGCGTCTTGTCATTAACTCACACATTTTTAATTTTAAATTACGTATGAGAGAATGACAAGAACACGACAACACTCACTTTGTTCGTCTTGTCTTTACATACCGTAACCATGTGATCCTAATAAGGTATCAAACAAAATCATTCTTTGATTAATAAGTCAAGGTGAATAAAAAAAGAAAAGTTACCGCGACCTAAAAATGAAAATAAGCTGAAAACATTTCTTACAATTTAATTTCAAAACAATATTTCCATTCATTCCTGTGATACATCTATGGGGTAGGTTATAGACGATTACCCTGTATATCGCGTAGCTCTTTAGAATGTATTATTAGGTACTAACGGCTAATAACATTAAACTCATTTGGATTTATTTCCATTAATACCCACCTGGCTATATACTTATATATTACACTATCGCTCCCGAAATGAGAATAACAATACTACCTACTATTACAGAACAGGTTCTACAAGTGCAAATTTTACAAAACAAAATCTAATCGTCGTTGTGTTTTCGTAAGCTCATTAAATACTTCATCAACGTTCAATAATATACTCCTGGGTATGTTCAACATTGCTAAATCATCGAGCCAGTTCAGCAACATTAAAACATAAATTATTCAGGTTAATTATGTTTAATTAACCTATAAAATTTAAACAAAATGACGCGTATTGTTTCCACCTTTTATAGGATTAATGTTGATTATCTACGAGGGGAAGGCGGGAATATACCACCTCCTTGGATGCGCCCTGTACAGTTATACCTTCTTGGCGTTGGAAACCGTCCTGGCAGCAATACTTAAATTTGTATATTTATGTTATTGTATAAATAAATTTACTTCGTTCCTTCTGGCTCAAATCTGGTACAATATTTGGTTTCACCCCTTGTGGGTCTGATTTGGTCATATATTGATATAAGGGGAAGAAACAGGATTCAATCTTAAAAAACAGTTCAATAAATAGTCTAATGTTCACAACGATTTCTACAGTAGACTTTCCTAAAATTTATTATAACTATTAAAACATCAAATATTGTAATTTATTTTAAAATATTATTTACATTTAATTTTGGCACAGTGGCCTTTACGTTTCAATCTAATAACTTGTTAAATCAAATTATTGTGCTAAATAATTGGCTTAAAAATGTTTTCACTATTTCCTTGATAGAGGGCTCCATCAATTTTTTTATGTTTATTTTGAAATCTTGAAAATCATTACATTTAACAATTAATATTGTTTGAATTTTATTTTACATAAATCGTACATCATGCTTTATGTATTTTTTTAGTGACAAAGTTTTTGAAATACTGCAAGAAAAACATTTTCTACTTTGAAAATATCGTACTTTTCAGATCTTTTTAGGAATTCATAAGGAAAAACACTCCTTTGTACCTAGTAGATATATATTATAATTAAAGTAAGTAAATATTTTAGCAATGTTAACATCTCAGGCATATTTTTTATCTCTTAAAACGAGATAAATAGCAACAAATTATAAATTAAACACATAATCTTTAGAAAAATAATTTTATAATAAAAGTTTATTCGATTAATACTCATAATCTTTAGTTGTAATTCGTTGCTTTTAAGATTTAGGTATATGGAAAAGTATCAGATACTTACGTAACTATTATTTTTATAAAACTGCTACCAACTCATTGTTATTTATGTCTGACCTATCAGTTATCAAGTGGAATCTAGAACGTTATTGTTTACAAAGTTATAAATTTATACCAATAGTTATAACAAATCAGTGTTATTATTGACTTTCTTCGAGAAATAGTTCTCACTTTCTCCAGAATATTACATTAAAAAACTACTAAAAACACGGAAAAGTTAGTTGTGATTATTTTTGGCTGTATTAATTTTCCACTTAAGTTATAAATAAAAATTAATTGAAGCTATCAAAACTTTCGAGAGATGCTTAACTAAAACTTAAAAAAAATAGAATTTTCTACTTCGTGATATACTCTAAAATAACTTTACAGAAGGACTGAATTGCTAATTAGAAACTTTCATCCAAAAAGTTATCTTTAGTCCGAATTATGATTTCAGTTTTTTTCAATTAATTGTTTTTTTAACCTCAGACATTCTAAGTTTATTTTGCACTTCTCTCCTCTCTCACAAAAATAAAAACCACTATACAGTATATATTTATGATATCTATACAGGTATTTTATAGGTGTTTAAAAAATCGTTGCTAAGGACCATGTGCCACCCTGCTATAACGACAAAAGCGATAATAGGTGTTAATGCAAATGCATTCTCTGATTGGAATGTGTTGTTGTGAGATTAAGGAAATTATATCCTCGATATCTCTTGGATTAGGTAATCCGCACAAAACACAAAACGACAGCTAAAAACATTAAAATAACGGCTGCTCCATGAACCAGATGTGTTGCAGCAATTACGCCAAAACTGTTTTTAACAGAAATCAATTTATAACGAGGAGATTATCACTCCTTATTGTCAGAATCTAACTTTTTGAATAATTAATGTTTCGTTTATTTAGAGTTTTTGTAAAATTGAATGAAAGTAAGGTCAGTTCAGTATTGCTGTAGTCTAGACAACAAACAAAACTCCAATTTTTGTATTGATTTGAAAGGCAAGGTCAAGATAATAATTTTCCTTGTTTTGTGCAATGTCTTCCTCATAATTTCTTGTCTTGTTTTTTGACACATAAAGGAACATGTCTTGTTAGGCTTTAAAAGGATTCCGAAAACTAACTAATGTTATGTAGGTATCCATAAAACATTTATCAATTGACAGATGGACCGAGATTACTCCTTTGGGCAGAAGTTTAATAATTGTTTTAGGCATTAATGTTTATTTCTTCAAGCCCATGCTTCAGTTAGAAACAATCGTTCATTTCAATTTCAAATATTAGGGTTTCTTATTAGATATTTATACTATATAAAGATGACGAGACTATTAATAATAATTCTTGACCTTACGTGAATGTCTTGATTTTACATCAGTGTTCTGTCTTGATTCGAGACATAATCTAGACAAGATTGAGATAAGATCAAAATCAAATTAATACAAAATCAAGGAAAAATCGAAACAAGACCAAAACAAGATCAACATAAGATAAAAACAAGATCAAAAAAAGATCTAGACAAGATCAAGACAAATTCAACACAATATAATAACAAGATCAAAACAAGATGAAGACAAAATCAAGACAGGATCCAGGCAAAATGAAAATAAAATCAAGGCAGGATTAAGAAATGACCAAAACAAGACCAGGACAAGATGAAAAGAAGATTGAAGCAAGATCTAGACCAGATCAAGGCAAAGTTAACAGGATAAAAACAAGATCAAAACACGATGAATACAAAATCAAAACAGGATCCAGACAAGATGAAGACAAAATCAAAACAAAATTAAAATAAGATCAAGACAAGATCAAGACAGGATTCAGGCAAAATGAAAATAAAATCAAGGCAAGATTAAGACAAGACCAGGACAAGCTGAAAAGAATATTGAGGCAAGATCTACACAAGATCTAGACCAGATCAAGGCAAAGTTAACATAATATAAAAACAAGATCAAAACACGATGAAGACAAAATCAAGGCAAGATTAAGACAAGACCAAAACAAGACCAGGACAAGATGAAAAGAAGATTGAGGCAAGATCTACACAAGATCTAGACCAGATCAAGGCAAAGTTAACATAAGATAAAAACAAGATCAAAACACGATGAAGACAAAATCAAGACAGGATATAGACAAGCTTAAGGTAAAATTAAGGCAAGATTAAGTCAATAATTCTGGAATATTAAGTCTCGTGAAACCCTAAGTTCTAAATTTCAGGCTACATTGTGGTATTGTCCTCGCCACAGCTTATTGTTGGACAAAGGACCGTAAAGTCTTATGCTTAGTTTTTAGTAACCTTTTTAAATAGATTAAAAAGGTTGTTTCATAAAATTAGGTTTTTGCAGTCCTAAAAATTGGGTTTTAACCTTCTGATGTCAATTCTACACTTCTTGTTTTAGTTTTACAATTAAATAAGGGTACTGTTTTGCTATTAAAAGTGACACTGCAACCTTTTCTTCATTTGTTGTTACTTTATTGTCCTTTGGTAGAAATTCCTAATCTTTTTGTTTTGACTATATGAAAAGAGATTAGTGGAGTACATGTATAATTAGCGTTAATGTCATCATCAGCGGATGGTGTTGGACATTTGGCAAGTAACATACGAAGCGTAAATGGCATTGTTTCATATGAATAGCGTGTTATCTAAATCGGGGGACACGGTGCATTTGCGTGCCTTCTGTCGATCAATTTGGCCCGGCATTCTGTGAAGGTACAAATACACTACACTGTATATGTATTATTATAAGTAAAGTTCGCGGTATGGTATGCTTCGAGATTCCATATGGCGTGCAAGTATGGTACGATATACATATGTATTTGTAATAATGGAAGTGTGTGGGTAATATGTATTATATTATATGTTGTGCCTGATGCTCTCGAACGCTTTTATGTTATTAATTGGAGGCTCAACTGTGGAATTTAACACCGAGGAGGCAACAAACAGGCTTTTGGCTCGAGCCGGCGATTAAAATGAAAAGAGACCAATATTATCTATATGTAGTACGAATATTAAATGAAAAATATCTCTGTGTTGGTGTTACTGCTTGAAAGTTATTCAATAAGGAGAGTAATTTTGGTTTGACACATCACCAAAGCTCACAGTGACGTTTTTGGTACAAGGAAATCTCGCTTGAAGCGATATTCGACACAGGAAGAGACAAGTTTGAAACTATTTGATTAATTTGATTCACCGAATAGAATTTGAACAAAATTTGATCGTATTAAAATGACTTTCAGGAGCAGGAGTCAGGCTGTGAGTTCATCTTCGATATCTTTTTTAAAAATTCTTGTTTAAAAATAAACCGAACGTTCCTGATGCCTTTGTGAACCTAGGAAATGTCCCCCAGGAAAAAAGTCCCTGAAAAAATACACCTGGAAAAAAGCCGGCCTCCGGAAAAATGCCTCCTTGGAAGGAAATGCCCGCACAATCGTTATTAATTTTTGAAACATTTCAAAGCTTTTACCTAATATTTATTTTTAAGTAATATAATTAGTCTTAGTGACTTTATATGATGTTTGCAATATTTGTGTAAGTTGTATGTGAAGCCATCTAAAAATAGTTTCGATTAGTACCCTTGTCGCTTCGAATTAACTCCATTATTGCAATATAATCTTTATATGGATTTCACGTCTTCACTTAACATTCTTGTATACAACGATTAGAGAGTAGGTACAAATGTCCGATATTTAAATTATTGTGCTTTCTTACAAATTGAAAACCTCATGGTGCAGGGTGAAAATCCAACAAATATTCATAATTCTCATCAAACTTTGTTTGGACCAAAATCTCATTCAATTCCAATATAAATTTAGGCTCCCAATACGGGGTAAATAACTTCTTTAGACATTATAAGCAAAATTTGCCAAATGGCATTTGCCCAATAGTTGTTTATTTAACGCCTCATATAGTATGAATCCAATTACAAAAAGGTAAGATATCTATGAAATAATACTTGTGGTCGATAATAATTATTTTTTTTCCGGCGCCCTAAAAAATCCATTCTTTTGAGGAAAGACTACGGGGAAAATTTTTTTTTTGGTTTTAAACAAAAAGCCAATTTAAGCCAATTCAAGTTCACCTTTCGATAAAATTATAGTTTTTTAAAACAATTGTCACATTATTTAAATTTAGACAAAAAATCATGAAAATATCTAAAATTAATGATGCCTGGTTTAGGGAAATTGAAAAGTTTTTAGAGCTCAAAGTGATGACTGAATAGATTTGATTAGTTTATTAATAAGATTATCTTGATGGATCTGAACTTCATAAAAATCAAAAGAAACCTTTTTGTGGAGACTTTAATTTCCTGCAAGCCTTTTTTCATGATTTTTTATCTAAATTTAAATAATGTCACAAATTTTTAAAAATATAAGATAATTTTATCGGAAGGTGGACTTAAATTGGCTGGCGGCACGTTTTCTTTTTGTTTAAAACCAAAAAGTAGTTTTTCGTAAAAAGGATCTTTTTAGGGCGCCGGAAAACAGTTAATTTTTAACGACCACCCAAATAATTACTTTATTTTCAGTAACTGTTATGATTGTTAAATTTTGCTGGTACAGTTTGTATATCTAATTGAAATTTATCTAGAACTAGAAAATTTTTTATTGTTGGGTTTTTTCGAGTAGCTCTTTTTCTGGGGTTTTTCTTACGGAGGTTTTTTCCGGTGGATTGTTTCCTTAGTTCGCCTTTACTGCTATGTGTGATAAATTAGTTATATTATTATGATAAACTTCTAACAATAGTAAGGCATAAAACTTAACGCTTGAGGGCTAGTGCTGATATTATGAATAAAGTTAAAGTCACATGAAGTTTTAGTCGATTTTTTTTATTTATTTGCCTTCAAAGATATAAGTTATTAAGTCGTTTGTGGGATACAAAATATAAAAATTCAATGTACTCTTCCATTTGAAATTTTGTTTGTTCGTTTAATAAGTATTAAGGGCTGAAAATTGACAATGTCTTTATGGATACATATTTCGAAAAGTTTGAAAAGTTTAAAACCAATAAAAATAAAAAAATTACTGTCTTAAAGACCACCCTAATACAAGTATTAAAATCTCAGTGTTGGTACATTTACAACCGTAACTAAAGTGCCGCAAATAATCCGTATTATATCATATATACATATATATTGGTTTTGTAACGTCAATGTGATGTCAGCCTAAAAAAAGAAGGTTCTTAATATGGTTCCCATCTGAATGATAGATTTCTCTCCTAGATCCGGTCTTTTCATATTTTATAATAACTGTCGCATTTCTTCTTCATTCACATGGACTTTTCTCTATTGTGGTTCAATGCATATGTCTTGTAGGCACATGACCTTTCTCCATCCGAGATTTATTGCCGTAATAAAATCATCGGTCGTAATAGACGAACACAGTTGTCAACATTTTTATCTACAATAGGAAGGTCTTCGCAAACGTCAAAACTTAACACGTGTTAACCAGAATTTGTTTCGGAAACGGGTCATAAATATCAATATCAACCACTTGTGTTTGGACCACACGGTCCCAATTTCTTGGTAAATTTGTGTCAACAAAGAACATCCGACAAACTACTTGAACTACACATGTTATATACATGTTAAATGATTCTTTTGCACTAGTTGTCTGTCGAATAAGTATGTACGAGAATGGGTCGAAAAATATTTTACAAATTTAACGGTAGCTAAACTGCAATTATGTCGAGCACGTAAGTTAAACTGGTTTATCATTTTAGAAATATGTTGAAGGGCAGCACAAAAATGAAATATTCCAGTAAATTTAGGAACTCTACCAAAAAATCAAATTTATATAAATAAATTAAGTTACAATTTAGTTTTCCATTCATAGTTTAATTTAAATTTTGTTTTTAAAGTTCAAAGAATGTATTATTTTTATTGTATTTCATCCACCTGATAAAAGTACGGCGTGGTGAAAGAAAAATATTCATAAAATCATAAATTATCAATTAATTAGCAGATGAACGCCAAACGGAGTACCTTGTGCATGTGCTGGAACATATTGTACAGTTACCACATCAGGTGTGTCCGGTACTTTTTGAAAAAATGAACTTTTTGCAAGTGTAAGTAACCAAATAGCACCTGGTATTTTTTATTGAAAATACAGGAAGTACAGGGAAATGTTATGTTAAGTGATAATCATCTTGTAATTCCTTTTAGTATTATTTATATGTCTGTCAATATAGAACAAAATTGGAGCCCGTAATTATTCTTTCCTAAGGGTAACTTTTGGTTTTTAGATATTCAAAATCTATAAGAATACGTTTATAATGAATTCTACGATTTTGTGAGGATTTCTATTTTTAGCAGAAGCTTTTTTCATTAGAAAATAATTTGGAAGCTTGGCATCTTTTAATTATGAGTACACCATAAAGCATTCAATATTTTTTATTATTTTGTCCACAAAACGCATTTGTCTAATAATTTTTAATTCAATTATAAATTCATCTAGAAAATCCTGCTTTTTTTAAATTACCTGTATTTTAGTTTTTCTAGAAATAATTAGGAATACCTTCAAGATTTTAATTATGAAAGAATAAAATAACCAATAAAACACAAAATTTCCACTAAACCTTTTACTTTTCTTAACAATTATTTCACCCTACAAGGGCATCTTCAGAAGAAATGATATTACATTTTTAGCCTACTATCTACTATTTATACACCTCATGCTTACACTAGGGTTGGGGATATTTTAACAAGTTTATCTAAAATAATCGAACTATAAACATTTTCAATTTAATTTACAATTGACTCATTATTTTTAATATGTTTTTTAATTTCAAATGACTCTAATATATCTAATCTTTTTCTTTTATCTTGTTTATGTAAAATTTTAACATTAACGTCAATATCAAATTGATGGCTATTGTTTTTAATATGATTCATAAAATTAGATTTTTCGTTATAATTTTTAACATGTTCTTGAATTATTTCTTCAAAAGATGGTCCTGTTTGTCCTATATACTGTGTATTACATGTATTACAAATTAGTTTATAAACTCCACATGAGTGCATTTGTTCTGGTTTATCCTTACTATTTATAATGTATTTAGATAATTTGTTACTAGTTTTCAATGATACATAAAAATTGTTCTTTTTTATTGTTTTCGAAATTTTATTTGATTACCTATATACTGTATTGATTTATATTTATTACATATCTTATATTTAAAACTAGGTATATATGCAGATTGATGACATTTTAATTTTTTATTTATTAGCTCTTCAATTAATTTTGTGAAATAGGCATTATTCACCGCTATTTGTTTTATTGTGTTCTTTTCAATATTAAAATTATTTTCATTTAAAGGTAAATTTAACAATCTATGAATCATCATACTATGAAACGCCGCTAATTTATGTTGGGTTGGATGGCAAGACTTTTTATTAATTAAGAAATCTGTATATGATGGTTTTCTAAACACTGACATTTCAATTTTGTTTTTATTTCTATTTAGTGTCAAATCTAAGAAATTAAGTTTTTTATTATTATTATTATTAAGATTATAAGATTTTAATTAGTGCTTCTGAAAGTTATATGTTTCAAACATTTTTGGAAGGTAAAATAGACGTATTGTCTTTCTTTTTGAGGTACAGAATCCTGAAATAATTAAAATAAATGTAATTAGATATTAACAAAACAAAAGAAATACGAGTAAAGTTTTACAAAAACTGTTTGTCAATTGGTTGCTGCATTGCACACTTTTAGCTTGGTTTTCGATACACCCTCGTATACTTTTGAGTGGTTTTTAGGGTCACCATATTTCAAACACGTTTGTCTCATAAACAGGGGCAGATGATGAATAAACTAATTAGTTTGTCAAAATTAATTTTAACATATTAACGTACATGATACATATGGACATTTATTGCACTTGTTGTTTCATTTCTCATTACATCATAGCCAATAAAAGCGAATTCTGAAAATATGTTATCGTTGGGATTGATTTTCACAACACCATATTAATTCAATTAAATCTTTTGAGACTTTTACAGTTCCCACGTTCCTAGGTCGATTTCATTATATTATAAGGAGCTGGAGAATTTTAAATTGACAATTATTGGTTTGAAACAAAAGAGCTTCCTAAAGAACCTTATTTACTTAAGTACCAGCAACAGAACCATTAAATATCATTGAGTTATACAACGTCCTTTAACTATTCAAGGTATCTAGTTAGATTAACTTCAAATAATCATTCATTAATACCAAAAATTTTGACTCAAAATAATTGGGATAATTATTGACGTATTGAAAATTTCTTTTATGAGCTATTGTTAATTCAATCTCTGAAAGTCATTTTTCACCACTATCTTTATTAGTTGAGGGCACGTTCTGATTTTTCTTTAAATTTCCCACACGTATTTTTTTAGACAGTTGAAATATCTCATACCTGAAAAATAAAAAAAAATTCAATCCTTCTGGAGATCAAAAATGGTTCTTATCACTTACTCCATCTCCTTTTGTTCCCGTTTTAAAAGGTCAAATTACCTACTAACATTCCTGTGAGAAATACCTGTTTATTCACACATATATCTGCGGTACCAGATGTTAGTTTATGGTAAAAGCACATAAAAGTCTCGCCGGTACCCGATAAAATGGTAATTAGCCATGCCATCATTACAAGAATCTTTCGTTTTTTAATGTAATTCATTGAGCGTTGGCTTTGTACGAAAACGTGAGTGGGTATGCACCGTGCACCGGGAACCTTAAAGACGAAACGGGTAATAAGGAAAACACCTGGAACGTACCGGAAGGAACAGGTGCCTTGTCGAAATCCGGAACTCTGCTCTGCAGATCGGCACTCTAAGCACCTGACATCGCGACTACCGTGATGAGTGCTGTGGTGGCATCACTTGCCGCTGTTAGAACAGGGATGGCTTCATGTTGCTTTTTTTAATAGACAATAAACGAAAACTAAATGTTTAACTATAAAAAAGGAACGATTAATAGTTAATAAATAATAGTAAAACAAAAAAGATTTTCTGGAAATATTCGAACTTATTAAAATTTTACTTTAAAGTATACAGGGTGCCCCTAAAGAAAACATTGTGTATCTTTCCCCATTTTTAATGTGTTTTTTTTTTTATTTACGTAAAATTGTGTATCCCTGTTATTTTTGAACGAGGGTCGATCATAATCAAGTTTACTACCTACAACGTTAAAATAATACACATTAGTTGTCTAACCCTCGATTTTTATTAAAAATAACTTCTTAATAATAAGAAGAAAAAGGTGAGATGTTTACATTATATTTCTCAATGAAAGGAAAATTTTTTCTTGTTAAAGCCAACACTGTATTATTTTTTGTTCTGCTCTTCTAACAAAGGTTCGTTTTTCTTCATGCATGGTTCCTGAGATTGTCTTAGTCAGATTACATGCGTATGTACAATGCTATAGAAGTTAATTGTTGAGAAAAATAGCATACCGGAACGGTGCCATCTGTTCGACTTCTTCCATTCAATTTTTCTTCGCTGCATGAATTAAAAAATTCATATCCTAAAAGAAAAATTGATTTTTCAATAAATATCCTTTTTTAATTTCATTAATGTTATGGATAACTCACTTAATGAAGTATAGGTTGCTGATTTCAATTCTTTATCAATCTTAACTGTTGAAATTCACTTTATAAAATATTTCAACAAAACCTGTACTTAATTAAAATTATTTCTCATGAATTAATAGAGACATATTATTTGTTCATGGGAAGGGTGTGATGAATAGGACAGAAGCTAGGTAGGGATGATTGGCGAAGGAGAATTATGTTGTTTAATGTGGTAGTGAGGAGTATAGTACTTTATGGAGCGAAGATTTGGGGATGGGAGGAAAAAATACAAGTGGAAACTATGTATAAATCATATATAAAGTGGGTCTTACAATTATTAGGAAGTACATCTGATTACGTGTGAGAAGATGTGGGAGGAAACATAGAAAAAGGTAGTATAACATGAAGAGAAGTTGGGAAAATTGGAAAAACAACAGTTGATAGAGAGAGGGATAAAGCTACGGAAGTTGGAATGGAGAAGGGAGGGGGGGCTAAAATATTTTAGGAATGGTGAGAAATAGATATAGCGAGATGATAAGGAGGGATGATTAGTAAAAGAATGGGGAGGCAAGATATGCGGTAGGACCAACAGAGAAATTAAGTGGACGGACTGACAAGGGAACTAACTGGATATCAGAAGTAGGAAATGATATAAGTATATTAGCTAGGTTTAGGACTGAGAATTAGTGTAGTGTAGGGGATACAAATATTGGAAAAGGAGAACTTCAGGTGGTGCAGAGTGTGTAATAGAGAGATAGAATATTTGAGGCACGTATTGGGAGGATGTGAAGAAAAAAGGTTGTGGGAAGAATATAAAGAGTTGGTAAACGGGGATGGAGGAGGGCTGAGCCTACTGAGGAAAATAATTAGAGAAAGAACTGCAAAATATGTCGGGAATAGGGAAGACGGAATTGGGGTGGTTTAGTATAATAGTAATTAATTAGTTAAGTTAAGAATTTTTGGTCAGTTTTGTTTTTTTTTCTAAATAATTTTGGGTTAAATAAAGCATTGTATATTTGTATAAAATAACCCCCGAATTTTAATAGATATTTGTCCTGTACGGACAAATAACAGATATATAAATGAAAGATTAGTGTGCCTGGCCATTGGCCAAGCATGTTTTAAAGAAACGTATTTTTTACTTTTAGTCTTTATATTTAAATGTATGCATAGATAGAATAGTCGTGATTTGAAATTAAAGCAGAATAACGTAAAATTAAAAGCTCCCTAAAAATTATGCAACGTGCTTTTCTTAAAACCCAATAACCTATAATAACCCTAAGTATTATCTACACAAAGGTCAGGAATACGTCATACGGTCAGGTCAAAAAAATGAAAGGTAATATCGAGATGTAAAAACAAGGCGAGATGCAATACAATATACTGAGTATGACAAGGGGGGACAGGGGGTCTACGGCAAAGTGACGTTCGCCGTTCATCAAAAAATTTCACTGAATTTTTACAGAATCCTTGGACTTCTGATAAATAGACATATTATTTATTTGTTCGTTACAAAAGACATTTTATTGACTTATTTAAATTTTATTATCAAAATATAATACATATTTTTGACTATCAAAATTTGTGTCTTATCAATCAAAATTTATCATGTTCAGGGGGGGGGGATTAAGTTTTTGTGACGTAATATTTACAAGGGGGTCACAGAAAGTGTGACACAGCGTGACAACCGGGGCAGAGGGGGTCAAAAAAAGCAAATTTTAATTTATGAACGGCCCTTAACTATATGTATAAGTGACCAGTTAGTTCGGCTTGTTATATTGAACCATCCTACCCTGATAAATTGCATATACAAATATCAAATTAAATAAAATAAACAAATTAAGAAACTTATCTTATCAAGACCTGAATAGAGCACAGAATATCCGAAATTCAACAAAAACAGTCTCGGGCTAGTCGTTTTAGATCCTTAAAAGTTATATTGTGCAAATACAGGCACTCAGTGTGCTATTCAGTTTACCATAGACCTTCCACGGTACACTTCAGCTAATTTGAATTATAAAAGCTTCTTGCTCATGATTTTAGGTATAGATATATCATTTTTAGGGTTCCGCACCTCAAAAGGAAAAAGCGGAACCCTTATAGGATCACTTCGTTGTCCGTCCGTCCGTCCGTCTGTCTGTTAAGACCCTTTTTCTCAGGAACGCGTTAAGGTATCAAGCTAAAATTAATACCAGATACTCAGGTCTATTGTCCCTTGGAGCTGTGAAAAAATTCAAACTTCTAAGCCAACGCAATCAAAAGATACAGCCATTTATGCCGAAAATTTCCGCAAATTTTCGAATCAAACCCTACAGGGTACTTCTCGTGAACTCAGAATCTTGAAATTTGGTACGAAGCAACGTCTTATAGCACAGATAAAGGAAAAATTGCGAAAACCGTAAAATTTTAGTTACATCATATAATAAAAACATTTTTAACAATTTTAAAGTTACTACCCCTTTCCTCATGAACGCGTAGAGGTATTAAATTGAAATTCATATCAAATACTCAGGTCTATAATACCTTTAAGCTGTAACAAAATCAAACTTCTATGTCAACGCAATCAAAAGAAACAGCAATTTAAGCCGCATATTTTCAAACTTGCAACTACTCGCAAGGGAATCAAAACATAAAGGGTACTTCCAGTCGATTTAGAATCTTGAAATTTGGCATGAAGCAATGTTTTATAGCACATATAAAGGAAAAATTCCGAAAACCTTCAATTTTTAGTTACATCACATATATACAGGTTTGTACGGAACCCTCAGTGCGCGAGTTCGACTCGCACTTGGCCGGTATTTTTTAATTATGATATTATTTTCAAAAATATAATGTACTGCTTTACCAATGGACTGATAAAAGGAGTTTGTAGCTTCTTTTTTTTTTGTATTACGAATAGATTTTTGCCTTTGGAGACTGATATTGTGAGATTTCATATTACATAATTTAATACTCTAGTCTTAAGAATCAGAACCACCATTGTACAACTGTTGATGTTTTCTAATTACACATAATTGAAGTTATTCAGTTTTTTAATGTTTACCTGGAATACAAAACACATTACCTTCAAACATGTGGGCATATATAAATTCAATTCGTAACGCCCTCAGTTACTTAATAACACAATCCTGCAAATTACACATCTCCATGCATTAAAAAATCCCAAGTCGAACGGTTTAATAAGATTACTAGTTTCATTTAGTACCTATGCATTTTATACTGTCGTTTCATATGAAACCTAACCTATCGTCTTTTATTACATCTAATATTAATAATTTAACTACGAAAAACAATTATCCCTGTAATTTAACAAGTTAAATTTGCAGTAAATTGCAATGCTCACGTATATGTTTATGGTCTGAAAATTGTTTATCTCTATTCTGTACTCTAAGTACGTATAATATACTTATGTAAACGAAGCGAACAGATGCACCTATAATACATTTATCCGAATGGTCATGCAGATGGCTCGCCTTCTGTAGAATACTAATTATTTTATTTTACTGAAAAGCGAATAAATAGAGAGAGAGCCATATGGACAAATTTGTTATTCATATTAGAATTTCTACTTGCAAAAAATATGACTTATGGATACTTAATACAATTATTTATGGCTAATGGGTACAATATCCTTTCGCAAACTAAAGAAATACCTAACGGTTACTATTTTTGATTTTTTTGGATGAATAACAATTAAGGAAACGTACCTCTTAACATTAATTTAGCCGGTATGTTATAACAAATTTATGAACTTCCTACTAACTGTATGTATTTTATAAGTGACCAGTTAGTTTTGGTTGTTATGGTGAACCATTCTACTTTGATAAATTGTATGCAAATAAATGTCAATATTAGAAACCCAAACTAATTTTGTCTTCAATCTTTGTATTATCTTGATTTATCTTAGTTTTGCCAGCTACTGTTTATGACCAAGTCTATTGTGGTGGTTCAAATAATAAAACTGCCTTCAAGTAAAAACCTAGACAATGTTTAGCTGAAATTATCTTTTATGGTACCATTCAAATAAAACACTTTTTAGATTTTATTGGTCTCCTATGTCTATAAAGTTCAAAATAGTTTGAAAGCTTTTAAAGAGTTGTTTTTAAATAAGCAATAAACGGTTACAAATATTTGGGGCGATCGCCATAACGAGCTTTCAGGTACTTTAGAAGTTTTGTAATATGTACATACTTCTTGATTCCAATCTGCAAATATACACTCAATAAGGATTGTTATATTTCAAAATTGTCATTAGAAGATTGGGACGTCCTCTTTTTGAGTACTGATGTCAGTCAATCGACTAAACAAGCGAATCAATCTTTTGAATGTTTTATTGGTTGAGCCGCCACCATAAGAAAATTAGACAATAGTTGAGCTGTTGAGCAGCTACTATAAGATTCTATTTTCATTTGTATACATGGATGCAACTTACTATTAGAAAAAGATAGTAATTCCCTGCTTATAATCTCTCAAAGCACACTCAAGCTTATTAGCATCTCATCTCGGTATTAACCAAAGACGATCTAATTACTAACCCAAATTCTCTCGACAAGTAGGTAAATATGATTTGTATTGTAAAGTACCCAATTTGTTATAAGAATCACGACTTGGAGTGACTTTTTTCTACCGGATGTCCTTTAAAATATATATCTACGTAGTCAGATAATTTTGTCAATCCACGTCTGTTGTATTATTTATCAGTACGGTTCGTCCCTTCGATGTGTCACAGATACACATTACGATTGTTGTGTATCATGCAAACTACTGCATACATGCATAGGCATATGTCTAGTAATATATGGTATTTATGTGCATAACAGGGTGTTCGTGTAGTCTGTTGTGTACGCGATAAATATAGTAACGAAATGTCCAGCTGTTCCCTCAAAAGTCTGGGAAAGGTTCTTTATCGGCTTCCTTATCGTTTGAGAATGTTAGAAGTCAACCCACGAAGTCGGGGTCAATATTTGCATATAGGTACCGACGACAGGAGGAATTCGTCTTGGAATTTACAGGGTTACAGGGTCTGTAGACATTCATCGACACAATACATGCACACGTTCCCTTAAGTGTGTAATCATAACAAATAAAATTAACAGTAACAGAAAAGGGAATACATATGTAATGTTTTCCTTAAATTCAAAGAATTTTTTTAACAAAAGTATAAAACTCCCATGTTTTTAAAGTAACTACCGTTTTAAAATAAAGGAAACAAGGGAACAATTAGGGTTTCAGAGTTTTTTCAACAATTTAAATTTTATTCTTACTTAATTAACGATTTTACATAATTTTTATGAATATCAAAACACTTATCATACCGTAAAAAAATATAATACAGCTATTTTGACTTCAATATCGACTTGACGTGGTGCTGACCGTCCAAGTGCTTCTTCAAATGTAGAAATATATGGTACGTAATAGGTGCTAGATCAGGACAGCATGGTGGGTGACGAATTCATCCATAGACTGGCGGATATTCAAATCATACATTATAAGTCATTTTTTACTTCTCTCGATATTTCTACCCCATGATGTTTATATCTAGTGGTTCGGAAATTATGAGAAACTTATATAGATGTACGAGTATTTACAGGTGTGAAAATATCCATAGGTACATTATTTTGCATCATGTAGAAGTGCTTTTATAAACACATTACGTAATAAATAATGGGCAAAGAAGTTTCCTTCTCGCTTTATTAAAATTTATGGCATACCAATTACGTTTCCAGAATACTTACCTGCAGTTTTTGCGTTGATTCGGAAGCCTTAATAAGTGTAGGTTTATACGATTATGCTTAGGAATATGTAGTAAGTAGGCTTACCTGTTCTGAAAAGTCCATTATTGTCACTTGTTTATTGTACGGAAGCAACCGAGATGAATTACATAAACGCGCCTTGTAGCCTTATTAAACAAATATGAGCACGCTCTATAACCAACAATTACCGCGTTTGATCGCCGTAGTAATCCTAATTATAGTAGATACCTAGATATGTGTGTATTTTGCATTGGTGCAAGTAGGTACATTCCGTTGAATTATTAAATACGAAAGCATAAAATTTTATGCGTGTACATTCCAGAACAATAATGCCTGGAAAAGAGATTTTTCCTTCACGTGTTATCGTGCCAATAAAATATCAAATGCCAAGCAGTAGCGTATAATTTTAGTGTGAATTTTAAGGTAATTAGTTACGATCCTACCATCTGTAAATAGTAAATATCATATTTGATGTCAACAAGTCGACTCAACTGTAAATATCGAAATAATTCAAGTTTTCATTTCTTTCCAGTTATGTAATAGAAATTTGCTAATCATTAAAAGATTTCTTAAAAGAATCAAAACAACTAATTAGGCTTCCTTCTATGTCTAGAATGATATCAATTCTCGCATGTTTGATTTTGTCCATTTGGAACTAAAAAATAGCAACAGAAGTGGGCGGATCATTATCAGGTGTATTGTTGGCTGCATTAAGCCTTCTTATAATCTTTCAATATTCAGAATGTTATTAATAAATCAGGATCTTTAACTCAAAGTCGACAACTTTGATTTTTTTCATTTGGAACTAAACAATAGCGTCCAAAATGGGCGGGTCTATATCAGGTGTAAAGTTAACTGCACATATACCTATACTGTACATTAAGTCTTATTATATATAATCTGTCAATGTTAAGAACCTATAAAAAAGTGGACAAATATATTTTTTATTTTGGGACTAAACAATAGCAACTAAACTGGGCGGTTCAATATGAAATATACATACATTAGGTTTTCGAATAATCGTCAATTAGATTTTATTATATTAAATGGTGACTACGTATTATGATATCTATCATCGACAACGATATCGATCCCTCCAGGAATATTACTGAATTATTCTTGTATGACTATAAGCACAACGTTTGAAAAAAGATTTGTGGACCAAATCGCAAATACCAAGGTGTTTTAATACGCAAGTACAAGTATTATAACCTCGGCTTCGCTTAATAATGATAAGCTATAAATTGTGGGCCGTTGGTTGGGTGATGATTCGAAACATAAAACACTTATTCGATTAAACAACTCAAAACATCTCGCAAATCTTTTGCGGATATTGCCTTCCACATCACAAACACGTACACACAAAAAAAACCGCTAAGCGTTTTGGATTCTGGCCAGGAGATTCTCATGTTGGTGACAACTTAGTGCCTAATTAATTTTGTACGCGTCCAAAAATAATCTTGTTCTCGGATATCGTTCTGGACAATATGCAAACACATCCGTTTCCACCCTCACGCACACATACACTCATTGATAAAGCTGTTGCCCTTTTTTTAAATTATTTTTTTTAATAGAAAACGTGTTTTATAAGTTTTATGGTTTGATTTTTTAAATTAAATCGATATTATAATTAAGATAACATGTTGTAAAAAAATCCCCCAGTAATCGGTTTAATTATCATTGCTTCCTTGTAAGTTGCATTTCGTGCTCCATAAAAGAAAAACAATGATTTTTTTAATCAATTAAGTATTTTTAGTTTCTAACCAAGTTTTACACATAAAATAATTCGAGAACATTAAGGACATTATCTGTACTTAAATCGAAAAACTTGAGCCTTGAGGAATGAGAAAAACATTTTTCCTGAAACCTCACACAACAAATGGAGCTTTCAATATTATTGTTGTTCCGAAGATTATACACAATATTTCTCTTTTTCTGTGTGAATTCAAAGGATGTTAATTATCAAATCAGTCAGGCCCAGCAAAATCACAAACAACCTCGTCTTCTATAAAAGCTTCTTACCTTTCTGAACGTTTCGTCCACTTTCAGAAGTTTTTCTGACTTTGATGAACCACCCTAATGATAAGGAGAACTCCAAGAATGTTGTTCACACGAGTCGACGAAATATTGAGGATAAGGGAACATCTAATATTAATCATGTGAAATGATTTTCTTTTAATTTTTTCTCTTAGTAATATTTGGTAAGTTGTGGCGAGGGGGCGATGTAAATTGCCCACAAATAATTTTGTACCTGACTAATTATATGTAAATTGCGCACAGTACCTTTTCGATAGAAATAATTGAATTGTAAATTGCGCACAAAGGGGAAGTAGTGGGGCGGAAAAGTAAAGATGGTAAACTTGAATAAAGATTCTTTAAGTTTCAATTTAAATACAGTAAATTATGGCAAGCGTGGTATAGAAAAATTCAGCAACTAGGTTTAGTGTCTGAGTATAAAAACCAAAATTTCGAAACAGGAAAATGGCTACGTTGTATATTTGGTTTACCTTTTTTACCTCCAAATGAGGTAGGTGATTGTTTTGTTGACGAATTCATGGAAACTCAACCAAACGATCCAAGGGTAGTTAATTTTTGTGATTACTTAGTTTCAACATATATTGAGGAAGACTGTCCATTCTCGCCATTTATTTGAGCTGACTGCAGCTCTTCAATGGAAAGAACGACTAACACATGTGAGTCGTTTCATTCGCGATTCAACGCATGTTTTTATTTTCCGTATTCTTCAATTTTTTTATTTATAGATGTATTACTCAATTTTCAAATGGATACATATATAAAAATTAACAATGTTTTGCAAAATGAAGTTCGTGCATTATACGATAAACGTGTAAAAGACCGGAAAAAATTGTTAGAAAATAAAATTCATTTGTATAAAGAAAAAAAAATTACAAGTTTAGATTTTATAAAATGTATTTCATATGTATATAAATTTTAAATAAAAGTAGTATAATATTTACCTCCCTCTTTAATTTTCCTCATTTCTTGTTGTGCGCAATTTACATATGCAATAAACCACTACCCGTGACGGTTCTAAGGAGCAGGTAAATTTTGTGCGCAATTTACATATGCCCGTGGCGAGACTCCTCTCTAGAATTTTCCTGATATTGGATCATAATCAAAAGAATGAAGAAAGCTACAATTCTTTAAATTATAAAATTGATATGAGATTTTCAGTGAACTCTCTCCTTTTAGTTAAGATTTAAATTTTCTGGATTTATTCTTCCCCTTCGTTTAATAAACGTCTTCTAAGAAACCTGAAATTTTTCCACTACATCAACTTTGTTAATTAACCCGTTCCATGAAGTTAGCATTAACAAAGGGAACAATTTCCTTAACGTCGTCGTCTTATTATTATTAGAGTTAAACCTTGTTACCCTTTCTATAGGAAAAATTGTTTGTGTTTGTCCTTTACTATTTTTTTATATTTACCATTTTTTGTTGTTTTTGAAATTGCGAAAATCTTTTAACGTTCATTTCTGCATAACTAAATCATAGTTGAATTTGCATACCTCGTTTTCAGTCTCAGTCACCTGTGCTTTATCGTTTGCGTCCGCAGTCGTGACGACCAAAGCGGAAAGGATATGGATATCAAACAGGTGTTGCTGCAGTTGCACCTCATAAAGCCGGCGACGATATAAATAGCGCTTTTCTTCGCATGTTTATAATAATAATATCGGGTTTACTCTTACACCACACAGCATACATTTTGAGGCACATCGGTTACTGAGTTTTCCTTTTTGTCAGTACGAAAGAGCCTTGCGTTACAGGAAAAATAGGTAAAAAACAGGGTAAATTTTACAAAAAAGATAACAGCCTATACCCTTAAAAAGCGAGGATTTTTGATTTAGGTCCCTGGTCCCTCAACGACTAATGTTACTGATTAGGGTCTAAAACTTTGGAAATATACACAATTTAACCATTTTTCATTTACAGGCAGAAAAATAGTTCAATAAATATGGTTCTCTTATTATACTATATGAGCTCAAAATAGAGGGAGGGGTCCAGCAAATCTTATCATATCTCATTTAAAGAAAAGGAGGCACGTTTAAAATCTTACGTAAACTTTTTATCCAAAAATTGTTTAATTTGCTTCCCTTCTTCTTATAAGAACTCGTATCGATTTAGGAAAAATCTCAAGTGTTGGTTTCACCACAAATAAAAACACCTCATGTAATTAATTGACGTTCTCTACCTATGTCTAACCAATTGTCTTTTAATTTATTGGTTTTAAAAAGAACGATAAAAAAATATCATTTGGACTGGACATCAACAAATGTAGTTATAAAAGAATATACAAACTGTTTCAGACAGGTAGGATCAAAGTGAGTAAAGTGAGACCTTAATAATTGGTTGTAGATTTTCAAAAAATACCAATTATAGATTCTCGGTTCAATTATCGAGTGCATAAATATGTTACGGCATCTAACGACAACATGAACGTACTTGTGTTAGAGGTGTACTTAACTGCAATTTTAATTCAATTTTACTTGTTTTTATACCTATCAAGACGATAGAAAACTTGTGAACTAAAATGCCTTTAACTTTACATGCAATGTTCTCGTTTCTTACTCGCCTTGTTATTAATGGCCATTTCACATTAGGCGTAAACCGATCTGCCACTTTGATCACAGACTGTGACGTGCCGTGATATCAATAAAGTTCTTGTTCTAAACAAGATCTTGCATTAGATAAAGTTGTAATGCAGCTGTACTACAGACTTCTGTAACGATAATAAAATGTCCACAAGAAACTTCCTTGTAATAACACAGAGCCACTACATGTTGTTATCACCATACACCACACAAACTTTTGTATTATTTATCTAAATAAAAAAAAAAGATGTTCTGGTAGGATAGTAGGAATCGAAAGCTGCTTTTTTTAACAGCAGCATCATAATGGCTGATATGTTTAGTTTCGGGTAGTGTCATCCACAAATTTGAAAACCGATTATGCTCAGTGTTTCCCTCATTACCTATACATTTTCTTTCTTCAGTGTTGAGTAAAATGTCTTTGAAATCAAAATAAAACACCTCCGATTTCTTCCGCCGGTTACAACTTAAAATGTTACATAATGTGATGAAACCGTTTTCCTTCTGTGTGTCTTACAGCGTTGGCAAGTATTTTGTTTGACAAAACGATGACTATGTCATCAAAGGAATGACGATTATTTTCTGCCACAATATTAACAACATTACACTCACTTTCTGAAAGGTTCCTCTTTTTGTCGCATCATGCCTTTTGTAAGTTCCTCGTAACATTCCTTTAAAGTAAAGAAACATATGCAGGAATGAAGGTGCCTACTTCATATTAATATTTATTAAAAGGACATGAAGATGTTCTTGTTTTTGTAGTGTACTTTCATTTACTTGAAAATTTTTACCTCAAGAAGGTGTGTATCATCTCTTTAATTCTAATAGGGGAATGATATGGGGATGCCATTAATTGATGATTTTTTTTATCATTTGGACCATTTTCTTCTTCTTAGTTCCTCTCTAAATGAGATCTACTCCATAATAAATTTTTAATTAAAAGGGGAATGGAAATTACAACAATTCTTTGAATTAATAAGTTTTTCTATAATTAGATGCCCCTATTGTAACCTCAGACAACATCCAGCAAATTGTACATTCTAATTCCAATGGCTGTTAGTGTTAGAACTAACCTGATAATTGTGGATAAGTATTAGGTATCCGCGGAATGTTAACTGTTAGTAAACAATTAATACAATTACACAGATAAGTAAATACCAGAGACGCTGAAGACATTCTTAACATTCATTTAGTACTTTTTTTAACATAAAGCTAAAGTAATAGCACAAATTGTGCTAACAATGTGTGTACATATGCACTTCCGGATGCTTAAAAGAATGACTTTATTTGAAACAACAGGGATGAGGAGCTTTGTTAGTGTTTCAATAAAACATATTTTAAAGACTTCTAAGGTACGTTGAGGGTGAATAAATTCGATTTGCAGATAAGTAATGCATTGCTTTAAAATTTCAACGTTATCGCTTATTCTTCCTGTATTCCCGGAAGACTAGAACCTCCCACAACTCAATCGGCTTTCTGAGTTCTGGAAAGCACTACATTAATTCTAAGTCTACCTGCCTTATTTCATATTTTCCTCCAATAATTTAGGCAGATTGTCCTTCAGTTCTCTTTAGTAGTAATCCCCAACTCTCCAAAGTGTAACTCAATGGAAAAGCATTAACCTGAGCAGCTAGTGCAAAAACTGACTCGTTTTGTAAACACAAGAAAGATATACAAATGATATTACATTTGATTATGGTCAGAGGTCAGTAGCATTATAAAAAAATGGCTGCAGTTTAATAATAGAGTGACATTAGCGATGCAGTTAAAAAATATAAATTAATTCTTCAATTTGTAACAATAACTCTTTTACGTCACTGATTAATAATTATTGTGGTAGGACTGTTTCTTTGAATAGTAATATTATGTACGTTGACGTATTCCATAATGACTGACAATGTTTCAGTTTGATCAGTAGCGCCAGGTGGTATTTCAATTAATATTGTAAACTGTATATCTATTCCTATTAAGGAGTTTGTTATGAAGAAATTTACTTACAAGCCCACAAAAAAAAGCGAAAAGCTATTCTCAAGACTGAGTTATTAGTGAAAGGAAAAAGCGAGGACTCATTGTTGCCCAGTTAGAAAGGCTGGGGCTCATTAACATTCCTTAAATATACATGGTGTACCACTATCTTCATTTAATGCTCACTTGTTTATGGTAATTAATTGACTGTTGTTAATATATAAGGAATGTAAATCGTTTTTATCCGTATTTGCACAATCGCCATAATTTTCTGTAACATTTTTATGCTGCGATTCGAAGAGGCATGTATTCGTTGAATGATGATAAATAGCAATAAATAAAGTATTGGTATGTACCTAAGGGACGTGAAAGTAGCGATAAAAATTGATGATGAAAAACTTGAAAAGGGTGAGAAAGTCAAATAGAAAAAGGTGTAAAGTAAAAAGCATTTAAGAAGATGAAAATGTGGTGGATAGAAAATCTTAGATATGAGGAAGTACTAGACAAAAATATTATAAAGGGCTAGTTAGAAATATTAGAAACAGAATCACCTGTAAAGAGAAGAAAAATTATTTATATAGACGGGCGACCTGATGATGATTATAATTATTTGGGTATATACAAACATAATTCGTTGTTTGCCAAAGAATTACATCAGATGGTTTTCGAAGTTTAGTATGGGCTTGTATATGTATAAACTAAGAATAAAAAACATTTTTTTAGTTGTTTTTGTACGATCAGAACACTTTAAATAACTCGTTTTTACTTAAGGTGTGCTGTCTTCCTTACAAAAATACAGTCGAGGAGGTGTATATGCTAAACAGATAAATTAAGTATCTACTTAAACGAATTCTTTATTGCTATAATTAATACACCAACGTAAATATATGACATATTATATAGACCGGTCGTACATTGAGTGTTGCCTTGACAATGAATTGTTAATAATTATAGCTTGTAATTGATTTTAAGCAGCTTAACATACTTCATGAATTAACCGCATAAATTGTGCAAACTTTACTACTTATCATTAAAGTAGTATTAAAACCACAAATTAATATTAATTCAGTTAAGTACTTCTCAATTATTTTTTTAATAATAAAAAAAAATAAAATAGATGATAAACATTTTCAAATTTGCAGAAACATACAAAGGTAATTTTTCAGTTTAATTACATCAAGAGCTGTGGAAATGATCTGTTTAATTGTGTCTTAATAGTAGTCTGATCAATTAATTAATTAATTTAATAAAACCACCTAGAATTATGTGAAGGTGGCAAAAGTAGCGTAATCCTGGCACAGTTACTCTTCCATTGTACAAATATTTGAAATATAAAATTTAAATGAATTTACAGTGATAAAAGATATCTTTTTGTTGATTGTACTGATTGTATTGTTATCTACTTTCGACATCACTGTTGGAATAATCGAGCTGTTTATATACGATAATAAAACGTATACATCATTCATTAGGTTTATAAAACAGTCCGACGAGCATGGGACTTTTCTCACGTATCTCGGCTAGGTACTTTTCTGAGTTCCTTAGTGTCCACACATGTGACCCATTTGTTATATGAAAAATACCCATTGGGCCTCCCTGAAACTTAGTGATGGGCGCTATCGATAGTTTTTACTATCGATAGTAACTATCGATAGTTGAATAACTATCGAATAATTCATTCGATAGTTTTTATTCGTTAGCGTATTTTTTCAATTACACGATAGTCAGGCAGCAGACGGTTAGCTCGATCGCTAACCTACAAATATACGAACCTATAGGTATACTTACCGACCAATATACGAATCGTATGCTAGTATAGATAAAAAAAAGCAGGTTATGCTGAAAATAATAAATAACCTCGACTTAAAACATGGTTTCTAAATCTTATTACTTTGATAAAATTTTTATTTACTTAGGTAAGCGATCTTTTTGTATTGTTATTGAACACTTATTTAATTTTTTTTTGGGTAATTATAAGTACGCAGTACAAACATATAGTAAGTATTTATGATTCAAATCCTAACTACACTAATTTAAAAATTATTAATTATTAATTTGCATTTTATTTTTCCTCATATTTAACTAGTATAAATTGGTGCCATAGAAAATTATGTTTTTAAAGTGTGTATGTATGTATTGATAACGTCTAATAATTAAAGAATTGTTTATATTATTCGGCTCTGCTACGAGGAAGTAGCGAAGTAGTAGACAATGCGCAAACGTATCATTTACCCATTCCAACCACGACTCCAACGTTCAGTTCGATAGTTGAAAAGTATTCGAATAAAAAAAGTAACTACTAGTTACTAGTTATTCACTAACTACATTCGATGTATAGAAGTTACTACTATCGATAGTGATTTTCATTCATTAAGAAAAACTATTCGATAGTTACTATCGATAGTAAAAACTATCGAATAGTTCGATAGTTTTTATTCGATAGTGCCCATCACTACTGAAACTCCACTTCATTTTTGTACACCAACAACGCATGTATCAAGATTAATTAATAAATTCATTTATACATTTACCAGAAAAGGCTTATTATTGAAAAGCTTCAACAATCACATTGGCAATAAATAATGCATCTAAAATTCAACTGATCTAAAGTCATGTGGATCCCGTTTTCTAACCCATCAGCAAACCATAGACATTTCCAATAGAGCACAAACATGAACAGCATAATGAACGACGCTTGTAGAATTTTTTTTTCAATCACAGTTAGTTAATTTTTACCTTTGACCTCTCATTCCCAAGACTCATGACAGGATTTTTCATACAATCATTTCATTTTATCCTGAGCCAATCTTTGCAGTTCTGGAAGACTAGAGTATGACATATCTCAGTCTAGTAATGTAGATTCTGGAGGACCGTTTCAGTTCCAAGTCTCCCTGCACACTGACCAAAGTTTCTGTGATTTCCTTGAATTATTTAGGCAAGTGACGGAGTGGTGGTATTCCACAGACTATTTTTCATTTCTCTTCTGTCTACATTTTATCATTCTCATATTTATCTCCTCAATCACTACTATCAATTCGCAAGACTCATAACAGGATGTTTGATAAATCCCTTTTACACTTCTTTCATTTTACATTAGCCGACCTTTGAATTTTTGAAATAGTAGAACATCCTACAATTCAAGATAGGATTCTGGAGGACCATATCAGTTTTTCTGTGATTTCCTTGAATAATTAAGGCATGTGATGGAGCAGTAATATTCCACAGTCTACCTTTTACTTCTCTTTTATTATAATTTTTTCATTCTCAACAACTACCCACCCATTCACAAAACTCCTAACAGGATGTTAGCTAAGGTCCTTTTACAATTAATTCATCTAATTTTGAGCCACTTTGCATTTCTGGACGACTAGAACATCTCCCTATTCGGTATTCTGGAGGATCGTTTCAATTACATGTCTCTCTGCACTGGGCCAAGCTTTTTTGTCGTTCCTTGAATCATTTAGGCAAGTGATAATGAAGCAGTGATATTCCACAGATTACCTTTCACCTTATCTTCTGCAATCATTCTCACCTTTCTCTCTTGAACCATTATTTATTATTCACCCATTCCGAAGACTCCTAATAGGATGTCTGATAAGGTCCTTTTACAGTTAATTTTAAACAGAGGGTACAATCACAACCTAACACCAAAACACCAAACTGCTAAATCAATCGTTACAATTGTCCTCTTTTGGTGTTTATTTAATATAGGATTTTGCAACAAAGTCGATATAGTTACACCTAAAGTTTTGATCTGAAAATTAACCTCTTCGTCGATTTTATTTTTAGTAATTACTTTAAATGATAAGGTACTGGAGTACCTAAATCTGCATTTCAGTTTCTATTGTTGACATTTACGTGGGTAGATACCAGAGAAAATATTTACATATTACATTGGTATTAGGTAAAAGATGGCGATTGTGATGTGATGAAGGGTGTTTTGGAAATATTGTATCCTACACACCCTGCTTCGGAAATGCTGTCTGCAACTCAATTAGCCGTCGACTAAAATCACTGCCTAATACAACAAAAGCTGTTGAGGAAAGAGGGCACGGCCCCAGTCAGTGGTGCATAGAATCGTCTGTGCTGCCCAGTTCTCTTATATGAAGAGTAGCACGATTTGCCGAGAGAAATATCCAGAAATTTTAGTTGCAGACTGTACATAATAGGCAAATTATTGAAGACAAAAGATAGTTTGTTTGAAATTCGGTGATTTCTCATGTGTGTAAACGGTGACCTTTTTGATGATGCCAGGTACCTCTGACCGGAGGGGTAGTTAAGTGCAACAACTTAATACACCTTCTGAGAAAGAGAGGAAGGGTGGCGCAGGGTGTCCTGCTCTTTAGTTTTACGTTTTTGTTTTGAGTAGAGGCTTTGGTATGTCACTTACGTTTTATCGCTGTTTTCGACTGTTTTCTTTAAATGTATTGTTCGGTGACTATTTAGTCATTTTCTTTTATTCGGTTACCTTAGTGATTTAGTGGAAGTTATGGTTAATCATCATATACGAGTTGTCTATGTAGAAGTATGCTATTGTACATATACCGAACTGTATGTAAATTGAATATTGACGAATGCGGTGGTGGTGGTGGTGGTGGTGATGGCGTTGGCGTTGGTGACGGTCATGTAATAATAAGAGGTTGGCGGCGTGAGCGGGGACGGGTTAGGGACGGGTCCGAGAGTATGCACGTGTTCATCGTGAGGAATGCGTGGCGGCGCCAGTCAGTCTGAGTAACACCTGCACGGCCCGGCGCGACGACGGTGATCGAGGCCGCCTTCAACGACGACGGCGACGCGCTGGACCACGCCAACCCAACCATACCATAATACCATGGCATCCCGAAAAGGTAGAACACTCGATACATACGTATGTAGGTACATGCATATTGTTATTATTCGGGGCCAAGCGCGATGACTTGGATGCGACGCGAATCATCAACGTTGCCAGCAGCTGACGATCATTTTTTCCGTGTCGAATGACGAAAGAAAAACACTATCGACATGCGTCAGAAATAGTTAGTTATCTATTGTGTGTATGCATGCACTTAACGCATTTCGCTACTAATCATTCTCACGAACGACCGACGGCGACGTTCCGCAGCGTACAATAGCCTTTCGATAGCAGCAAATAATTTTCTCAAGCCCACTAGAAGGTATGGCATCCCTCATGGTGTGATTTGGATGGCAGGGATGGGTGGAGATAAAAATTGAAATGGCTATTGTATCCCCATATATGGTTTGAGAGTGGTAGTAACATTAAAAAAGTGTTTTTAGATTAAATCAAAGAGGTGGAGGCCACAAGGATTGAAATAAAGGAGAACATGACCACATTTTCTTTTTGACCTGCAGACTGTACTCAGTATTTTTCTTTTTTTAATTTGGATCCAAAGAATGTTAATTATCACATTCGTCAGGCACAACACACTCACAAACAACCTCGTCTTCTATTAAAGCTTCTTATCTTTCTGAACGGTTTGTCGACTCTCAGAAGTTCTTCTTCCTAGGCTTTTCTGACTTTAATGAACCACTCTAAATAAATAAATAAATAAATAATAACTGAAAATGGCTATTGTATCCCCATATGAGGTTTGAGGGTGGTAGTAGGATCGAAAGGAGATAAGAATATCCCTGCACAACATTAAAAAAGTGTTTTTAGATGAAAACAAAGTGGTGAAGGCCCAAGGGATATAAATAAAAAAGGACAGGACCACGAAAACACACTTCATTTCCCATCTTTCTTTATTTTGTAGTTCTCATCATTCTCTCCTTAAACACTACCCTATCGATTCCCAAGACTCCTATATAGGATGCTGAAGAGGACCTTCTTCCCTACCACCCAGCTTTGTAGCTTTACCTCAGCGCCTTCATTTCTAATTAAAAATAGTTGACGACACTTGAACACTCCAATTTTCCTACTTTACCCGTGGAAGGCTCTATAGATCTGGACATTCACCCCTAACAATTAGCTTCCCTTTTGGCAAGTTTGTACTCATTTCGGAAACATCAATACGATTACCTAAGTAATAACTACAACTTTGAAAAACAAAAGTTTGTAGCTGATAAATCTTACGACCCGCACGTTAAGATCAGACTTAGTCCTAGTGATGATTATAGTGAATAGGAAATAAATATTGGGGTGGTTAAAAAGCTTCGATTTTATTCTCTGACACTTAAAATCTTTAGGTCGATTTTATCACCCACGTTTTTCTTTTTCCTCGCTTAATTTATTCCTGTGGGGATAACAAAAAAAAAAAAGAATAATTTTCCTTCAATTTTCCATTCCCTTCGATAACCTATACAAACGCATATATGATGGTAGTTTAGTGGTAAACGAAAGTTTAGAAACATTATTTAAGAAATATAGGTGTACAGCTCGTCTCTTCTAGAACCGATAAAAAGTGAATACTAAGCATGTAGGTATGTGGAATGTTTGTAATAATTAATAAAACATACCCTTACACCATATACGTAAAGAATTCGGTTAATTTGCCAGTACATGCAGCTAGCGAAAAGGAAATAAATACTTTGCATCGTGTTATCTGTTCGACGTTTACCTAAAACAGACATGTAACTGGACGTTGTAAATAGCAGGAAAATTACTTCAAACCACTTGCTAATGGTAGTATCACCTTAAAGGCAAAATATATACAACTCATTAGACAGTGCGAAAAAATAATTACTATATGTATACATATGTACTTAGTTATAGTTATACAACCTGAGTACTAATACATAGTATTTATTGTAACAGTAAAATAATGGATTATTATGCGGGAATTGTCATGGTTTCAATATTAAGGATAAAGGATAAAATTTGGTCTAAGAAAAATAATTGGAGCAGATTACAAGTGTTTGAATCGTTAAATAAATAATATTTACAAGTACTTTTTATTTTTGGCAGGATGTATTGAAAGCGATAATAGAATCACAAGAAAATGTCTCATGTTGCGATTAAGATGGGTATAATTAATGTTTTTCTTTAAAATTGTTATTTGTATATATAAACATTAAAATCTAATTTTTGCTATATAAAAAATAATAAAATAAAAGAGTGTACCTACAAATACTGATTTATGTAGATATGTCTTTGGTTTATTGTAAGAAAATAACTATTTCAGTTCAATAAAGCCCCTACTTACAATTATAAATAGTGGTCAAAACTTAAATTTAAATTATTTTTAAATCCTTAAGTGATGAGTTAAAGTCATTTAAGAGGACTAATGATCTCTTCAAATGATTACCAATACAGAATAAAAAATTTCTCCCTCGCATCCTGCATGAAACATTTCTAAAATGGCCAAGAGCTACTTTCTTAAAATGTATTTGGCGATGACCGGTAGAAAAACGTCATCGATGCCAAAAGAATTACATTTAATTACATTTTAATTCTGGATTATTTGTCATATCTGTAACCTTCGCCTTTCTCCTGCAACTGAGCCTTACAAAAGAGTGAATTTTATCGTTCAATACAACATTACCTTTACAAGTACTTTTTGGAAATAGGTAGGTACCTACTTTTTGTCAACTTTAGAGATGCTTCCATCCACTACAGGAGTGAGAACTCTTTTGGCTGACATTATAATATTGACTTTTAATTTGGCTGCAGTAATAAGTCAATTCGATAGAATTCCTTGTTTCTTTTCTTCCTTAGGTTCAAGGTTTTTGTGCAATAAAATTCAGGAATATTCAGGTGATTTATTAAAGATTTATGACATTCCTAAAATATTCACATCTTTCAAGTTTAATTCTTGAATGCCGTCGAGAATAGTTTTGGTCCAATTAGTAAATCCGTCAAGAAAACACGAAAAGTGACCATGTTAAATTCGACCCGCGACTTATTTTCGGCCGATTCGATAAACAATATCATAGAAACAGCTGTGAAAGTGGTTTGAGTTCGTAAAAATACACACATACGTACACACGGATGTGTGTGTATGTATATGTGTATATGATTTTATAATAGAAGTCGAAACACTTGACCAATTCAACAGCCTTTGACGTCAAGTGACCACATGTGTGTGTACGACTGTCAACACGCAGCCAGCTGCGATGTTGTGCTAACGAATACTATTTTGAGGTGTTTAAGGCGAAAAATTCCAGCCGACCGCGGAACGATTTGTAAAATTTACGCGGCCAATACGTGATGGCATTCAGATAGGTTTAGGTACGTGTCGCTATTGTTAAATATCTTTTATTACTGATTCCAGTATCAGTACGTGTACGAAACCACCAGAGAAGCAAGTTCATGTGTTTCTTAATTGTTATTTTGTAAGACACTTAGGATTTACGGTTCGAAACCATCGCCATTCTCTCTAAAAGTGTACCTACTCGTAATATGTGTGCATGCACATGCATCTATGTTAAGCCGGAAAAAGTTAAAAATATCTGGTGACTTCTTGCTTAGCTCACAACAATCAGTAAGCAATCCCAAAATGGTACCAGGTAGCAAACGTTTCAAAAATCTAACTGATACAGCTATTATCGCAACTGTTGTGAAACATTTTTAAAAAATTTATTAAAGGTTTGAGTAACAAAAACAATGGAATTGTTTCACTAAAATATTTATTGTACTCAACAATATTGTTATACCCTTTCGGGTCTTTATCAAATTGTTAGTAACAATTTAGCTCTCGATAATGACCCGAAATGGTTAAAACAATATTGTCGAGTACAATGAGTATTTTAGTGAAATAATCCCCTTGTTTTTGTTACTGAAACCTTTAATAAAGTCTCAAAAATCTGCTACACGTCCATAACATTTTAACCAGGACCTTGAAGATATTTGGTCATTCTTCGCCTTATTCAATATTACACCTATAGATGACTTGTGCAGGTACTTTTCCAATATCTAGCCTTAGATAAACTCGAAAACTGAAAAGTCTTAGATTTACCCCGGTTCAACTTTCTGATCTTCCAGGATCTTGCAAGTAATGGTCAGGACATGGTCTTTCTTGTCTTAACCTTTAGATTAGTTTTGACGTAGTTTTGTTGAACTTCCTTGTTTTAGCCCGTTTTTAAATTGGTATAAGTTCTGGCTCAATTTTTAGCCTTAGTAGAAAGTTCTTGGATTCCTAGTCTTAGCTCAGGCTCAAACGACTGGCTAAGTACTTGAGCAACTTCTGGTCTTGATAGGGCTGTTTTAGGCTTGGTTCTGTTCAACTTTCTGATCATAGGTACTGCACAGAAAATTGGTGTAGATTATTGGCTAATTTCAAGCCTACCAGAGTAGTATTAGATTTAGTCTTGTTCAACTTCCTTTCCTTAGCTCAGGCTCAAACGAGATATTTTGTCAATTTGTTGCCTTGATAGAACTGCTTCAGACTTGGTTCTGTTCTACTTTCTGTACAGAATATTTATGTAGGTTTTTGGCTAATTTCTAACTGTACTAGATAGTATTAGATCTATTCGTCCTCAACTTCCTTTCCTTAGCTCAGTCTCAAATGATTGGTCAGGCACTTGGCTAATTTCTGCTATTGATAGAGTTGTTTAAGACTATTCTTATTCAACTTCCTGGTCACAGCACAAATAAACTGGGCTCAAATGATATATGTAGGTACTTGGCACATAATTTCTGGCCTTACTGGAAAATTTATTCGTTTAGTTAAAATATTGATATCAGTAATATGACAAGGTCATCACTTTTTAGTCTGATTGAAAATTAGATTCCCGAAATCTAGAACTTCTCTCATTTCTATCTGTTTGCCACCAGTAATCTAATATAGATTTTCTTCTACCCCTTTAACTAGCTGTTTATGCCCCAAAGGAACACCTAGGCTAAGATATGTCATATCATAGGCAGGTAATTCAAAATATAAAATGTGCAACATATTACCTACAAAGCAATGAAACCGAAAGCACAAATAGGGTTCATTTGGAGAAGAGCTTTGAATCAAACCAAAGATCCTTTCATCCTGTTTTGCTAATTCCACCTTAAATTACAGATCCTTTTGTTCTTTTATTTCTTTGGTATCCTTAGGTCATATCTAGCAAACAACAGTAAGTTTGGCACTATGACAATTATTATATTAGGTAAACTTCTTTTAAAGATCAGAAATTATTGTCAATTGCACGTTTAACCTGATTATCGTACTTTTTGCTCTTTTGAAATCGTTAAACTACAGTAACATTTCCTAATGAAGTTTCTCACGCTGCTTCTCATTATTTTTAATAAAAACTAGATATCAGGTCATTAATTAATTAGAAAGGCTAATTTACTCATTAAAACAAGCTTGTGGCTTTCATTTTCTCATTATCCAATGTGATGTCAAAACACGCGTACTCAAGCAGATTGTTACATAATAGTTAATAGTACGTTGTTTGTAAACAGAGCAATAAAAGTAACATCTTCGTTATAACTTATAACATTTACAGGTGTTATTAAATAAGAGTAGGTACGTCTCACATTAAAAGGCTACTCAATTATTTGTTTAATTGCCTCCTGTTGGCATGATTATTATAGAATAAAGAACATCGCGGAATACTACGTTGGTACGTAGGTACGTTTAATGTTTTGAAAATTATTATTGATTGAGATTCAAAATTGTAAAATATTCACTTCATCCGAGATATAATACTGAACAATAAATAAAACTTTTGTACATTAATAAAATAATTCTTTAACGATTTTCCAAATTGCCATATTAAGTTATATAGATACCTTTAGGTGGATTTCATAATTGAAATTAACAGAAAATTAATCTATAAGAATTTAATCAGCATTCTCAAAGTAATTTGTTGAAATTATTATTACATTTAACCGGTAAACAATAATTAATTAAAGTGGGTGGAAATGGTCACAGTCTTCACCACCCAAATGGCTTTCTTACTCATTTGAAATCTGATTTGTATATGACCAATATTCAATAAAATAACATTATAATTATTGTACCAATGATATTACGTACCTTTATGAGTTGCACAAGTAATTGCAGGAAACAATGTACCAATCTACCAAGTCAGGTGTTAAAAATACATTAATTGGTTATGGAGAGAAATGAGGTGTAATAAAAATCAATCTTAAGTAGTTCGTAATAATAACGTGCAACCTCCCACAGTAATGGATTTTCGAGAGTTACGACTGCGAATAAAGTATAAAATACTTTTTCAAATAAATTTAAAATGGAAGCAGCTTTATAGCTTGAGGTTTAACCAGTTATTACTTTAGGCTCGCACGGCTTGTTATTTTATGCTTTTATGAACATGCTCCTGGCTACAATTTGGTCAAAATTGACAAGTCTAGTGTAAATAACACCACAGGCTAAATTGTTTATGAAATAGAAAATAGTAATTATGTAACGTAAACGAGCACACTAACAATTATTTAACTATTTAAGACAAAATTTGATACTACGTCAAAATTAATGAACAAATTCGATTATAAAATTTAAAAATTTGTTAGAAGTTCAAGAAGATTCCAAGTTGCTCCAGTTACCCCATGGATGGGGACAAAATTATAAGAAAGGATTCCCATGTTTCATTTGTTTAATGGGCTGCAATTTATGACCATAATTTTCATATTCTTCGTGCGTTGCACTACCCTAACCGCCTAGTGAACATATATCCATTTTTATTTAATTGTAATAAGACATTAAATTTAAGGTTGAAATATTTTAAATTGCGATTTCAATAAAACCGCCCATCCAACAGATGATGTTGTTTCTCCTTTCTCTTTTTTTGTTTGTCTTTTTTTTTTTTGATAATGAATTTGCTGAATCCTCGGTCCGGATGCTTAATGGTAATGATGCCGTCGTGTTATCTCAGAGCGCTCAGGTGTTCATGAACATTTCTCATCGGCCTTGAATTTTAATCGAGTCGAAGAATTCTTAAAAACTTCTTTCCCAGGCTTTGACTTTGGTCGGTTACTGTGTTTGTTTCGTGCATGTCGCAACAAGAAAACGATAGCGCATCATCATCAAGAGGCATCTGTCCTTCTGTTTATTATGTGTATACTTATTTAAGAAGATGTTTTGTGCAAATATATTGATAAAAAATCCGGTGCAAATTAATCCAACACGAATTCAATTAAGATATTATTAACCAGTTGTCCAAAAGTCCGAATAGAGAGCAAAACTCAATTTCTAACACGAAAAGGTTCTTACTAATGTTTAGCATGAAGAGAAAATGAATAAAAATGAAAGGAAAACACCTTCTGGTTGTCTTGTCAACCTTTTTTACATGATCATGGAGATAAGTAAATACTGTTTAAAAGAAGTTACAAATTACTTATTTATCTCAAAAGCCAAAATGTTTTATACCAAGCGCATCTATCTAAAATAAGTTATTCTTTCTTTCATTGGAATCCATGCTCATCATAAAAGTTATATTTCTTCTTCGTCTTTTATTATACAAATATTATTTAAAACGCTCTTGTGCCTTAAGAATTTTTAGATTTTCCCAATGTTGTTCGGTTCTAATTTAATTCCATTCGTATGCAGCAACCAAAAATATTTATACGAAAAATAAAGATTTAAAGCGAGAGGCTCGTAGTTTGTTATATACACGACAGGGCGCTTTGGAATCGTTCTTGAGAGAACTGGGATGGCGATTGAAGATACGCAGGTCTTTTCCGGAAAATTTCTAGAAATACATCAAGTTGTTAGTTGCAAAGAATTAATGTTGTTAAAAGTTCTCCCTGATATAAATATTAGGAAATCAAAGTAATCAGTACTATATTTAGTTTATAAGTTTTTTTCTGACATCAAAAATTTGAGGTGGCAAAATATTGGAGGGAAGAGGGCAACTACCACTTTTTACACTCGCGGATAGGTAATTGGTACAATAAATATCTGGAAAAAATTAGTAACCACCCACCACTGGCGGGTACTAGCAAATAGAAGTACTCCACCAACAGTTTATTTTAACGTCTCTAGTTTGAAAAATTAAAAGCCAATTTGTCAACAATATTTCTGGAAGTAATCGAAGGCGACAAATTATCCCTAAATTAATATCATTTTGACACAGTGTTAAAATTTACGTTTCTGTGTGAAATATAGTTTGCAATAACGCAATAAGAAATAGACCCGCTGTTATTTTCAATTCCGTGACAGACAGAAAACAGAATAATTGTCACGATCTTGTCTTCACCACGGGGATTTCTCGTGAGGACAACTCACAACACCCTCCAATAACTAAGCAATTTCTCCGGGAGTGAAACTGAATGAATTTAACATTTTACTGTGGATTCTTCTTTTTTCTTTAGTGTATACTTATCTACTGCTTGAAGTTCCTTTCTGTTTGGCCTAGGGATTCATGAAACTCTTAATTAAATTTTTTAATTTTTTCTTGTCTCTATAGACAAATATGAGACCAAGGAAACCAAAGCGACCACTTCGACAATTTTCGAGATCAAGAACTTTTGCGAAAAGCCCCATCATCATTTATTATAAAACTTACCTTTATAAACAATTGTTATGCACCTCGCTGGTTTGTGTAATTATAATATAGGTATGTTCCTCTGTCCTCAGTGTCGGCAAATATCGAGAATCTTCAATCAAGAGAAGAAATTGCACAATATAAGAAAAATTGCTTTTTTGATCTTTATTATCAAGTCAAGTCAAGAGTTAGACGGGCCCTTGTCTCGAAGGATTTAAAGACTGTTCTAATTTTTATTTTGGAGCACGAATCCTTCAAAATAAATTTTGACACGTGACTTTGTACCTCTTTTCACTTTCCAGAAACCATCTTCAGATTCCAATTAATGAAGAAATGATTATTAATCTGATGTCCACAGAAATCAGCTGATAAGGGTCTGAGAATAATGCGTTGGTAGAATGCGTGGAATCGCAAGTGGTTGAAAACGTTCATTGGTATTATGAATTACGTACCTACAGCACATTATGCCGTGTGTTGAGGCTGTTTATTGTTATTATTTCTCGGTCGTCGGTTTTCATTCTTAAAATGCCCGATTCATGTAAGAGCTCAGCTCAGGTGTGAGCCGGTCTAACTGGCGCCGAAGCCTCACCTCGCGGTCCGTCAACAACAACGCGCAACTGATGACGCAAATGCCTAGATCTTTTCTTAATGAGCTGCCTATTTTACACGTTCAACAATAGGTGTTTGTATACTTGAGGAACTATTTTAAGTGTCATTGCTATTCTCTACAAATGTATCTCTACATACATATATGCATAACATGAACTAGAATATGTGTGAAAATATTACTCACTATTCGTTTAAACATGCAGTGGAAATGTACCAGAATAAAACAAAGTTCACTAACAATAAGTATGAATAATTATCTACTCAATAAAAAAAATATTTTGCAATAACCTCTTTACTACATTGTTTCTTCCCTAAAGTAATTAATTAAGACAGAAGTTGTTTTTTAGTTGATTTCTACTTGACTGTACTTTAACCCTTAACCAAAGACTTAAGGATATAGAGAAGTATCATAAACTGCCGAGGAGGAGACTGTAACATACCCAGCAGCACGTCCTAGTTGTTTAGATCGTAATTTGGCATTTGAGAAGTCACTGATTCGATTCAAGAGCCAATCCAATTAAGTCCTTAACCATCAACCATCCACTCCCACAACTCCTAATGGAGGCTAAAGAAGTTCTTCCACACTATTCTTCGACTTTGCACCTTAGTCTGTCTTAGAAGGACTATAATGAGGTAATAGATATTTAATCAAAATAGAAATTTTAATCTGGTTCATGTTCACTCAACTTTAGATTTGCAAAAAATTTAAAAATATAGAGAAATAACATAAAATGTTGAGGAAATAAGCAAAATGCTTAGTTGCTTCGGCAATAAGTCATAGATCAATTGCCTTTGCGGTTTTCTTACATCATTTAAGTAATCGTTTAGATAGTTATGATATTCCCTTCGCAATCTTTCACTTCCCTTCTATTATATTCCCCCCCCCCCACAATCACGAACCAGCCATTCCAACAACTCCTATAAAGGGTAAAGAAGCTTTTCCATAATATTGTTCGACTTTGCACTTGAGTCTGGGTCGAAAGGAATGTCAGCCCAATATCATCGATGAGAATAAATTGTCCTAGGTAAACCGATGATAATTTTTTAAAATAGAAGTATTAATCTGGTTGGTGTTCACTCAATTTTACTTTCACCATAGACTTAGATGTTCCTTGTTCCTTGGATCATAAAGGCAAATGGTGGGGTGGTAAAAATACTCTCTATAGCCTGTCACTTCTTTTATGTCTTCAGTCTGCTCATTTGTTTTTGTCTCCCTAATCATTAACCAACCACTCCCACAACTCCTAAAGGCGATTGGAGAATCTCTTCCACACCATTAACTTTGCACTAGAGTTTAGATCGATGAGAATAAATCACCGAAAGAGTAATTAGACTGTCATAGGTAAAGCTATTACCTCACATAGTCCCATCATAGTAACCAATTAAAACAAGTTGTACTCTGGGCCGTGTCTACTCTACTGTCCCTTATTAGCCACAAACCTAGGAATATAGAGAAGTAACATACACTGTCACATACCTAGGGATAAGTGTTTAGATCTAGGTCATAACTAAACATTTGGAAGGTCACTGGTTCGTTTCCGGAGTCAGTCAAAATTTTTGTGATCCTTGGATCATTTAGGCAAATCCTAGGATAATAAAAGTATCCTATAGAAACCCTTTCACTTTTCTCCTGGTTTCAGATAGTTCGTCTCATTTTTCTCTTCCTAACCACCAATCATACACCCCTACAACTCTTGAATTAGGCAAAAGAAGTTCAACCACACTATTTTTCGAATTTATCCTAGAGTGTAGATCGATGGGAATGCCCACCTACTAATATCATCAATGCAAATAAAACATCCACAGAGTAATTAGACTGTCATAGGGAAAACAGGGCTGTAGCTAGAGTCGAATTTGAGGTAGGGCAGCATTGGTTATGAAATAAATGTCACAAACTGTGGTATGTTCGGAAAAGTTTAGATACCTATCGCTACAATTTTTTTTATCTCAAACTATGCACAAACAATTTAATTATAATAATTTATCTTAGTTTTTGGTATTTTTAAAGTAGGGCATTGTGATTTCAAGGAAGGGAATTGCCCCACAATGCCCCTCTCCTAGCTACGGCCATGAGGGAAAACTGGGGAAGTAACAGGTACCTAGAATCCATTGCTTTGGGCACAACTAGTAAACTCCAGGCACGACTCATTCTCCTCTCACCCCCTTATCTTCATTGACATTACCTACATCCTTATTGTTATATTATTATCAATTTATATTTGTGTATACGTTTATGTTATGCCCAGTTTCTCAAGATGAATAGGGAACTTGTCACGGTCCTTGATCATAAGATTTAACTGTAATGATTGCTGACGAAACATTTTCTTACACATGCCTGCATCTACTTACTGTATAGCTTCTTCTAATTAAAACAAACGTTGTAATTAAAATGTGAAAGTAGGGTCATAGGTAAGCGTTTTACATAACGTCACGAAGTAGCGTTACAACCAATTAACGATTTACTGATGGAGCCGGTAATTAATTATTTTCTAGTTATTATAATTAGGTCAGTTAACTTTGTGACCCTTTTCTCTAATTACAGTAAATTAACGTTAACGAGGAAAATAACAGTCAAAATAAATGAGGGAAATGATGAATTTAATTTTTACTAACCAATTGTAGGTAGGGCTACGTCTAATAATTATTATTTACAGTAAGCAGGATAAACATCATTTTTATAACTTAATATAAAACAATACATAGCAACAAAAAGAGAAAAATATATAACAAAAAGAACATTAATATTTTATCGAACGTAGAAATAGATTCGCTGTAACGCGTGTTTATACCGCGGCGTCCTTTGATTCATACGCATTCTTCCCAAGATGAGTTCTGGAAATTCGAGAATCCTTTCAGTTTTGTATTGTTAAATGAATAGCAGTTTAATAAATAATTTTATTAAGAAAATCCGTTACAATATATATAATCTCTCCCTTGTTTTATTATATAGTCACATTAATGTACTATTTCTACGTTTTTTTGGGGTGTAAGTCAATTACGCGCTGCGGTCAGTTTACTCCCTGCTGTGACAAAACTGACCCTAAAAGTGATGGGACAGTTACGCGCGATCATTAAATTATTGCCCCCTGGGCCTTTTTTATTAATAAATAGTTCAATCATATTAGAAACCTACAAAGATTTGAAATAAATGTATTTAGTTCGGGTTTTTATATTCACCTTGACTTATAATTAGTAGGTAACTAAAGAATTATTTTGTTTCATTCTGTAGGATCAAAAGGTTATGGTATGTAAAGACAACAGGAACGAAGTGAGTGTTGTCGTGGTCTTGTCATTCTCTTATTCATCATGTATTGAAGTTTTTGTAACAAATTGTATATAAACATATTTTTAAGATCTTCAGAGACTTTTCTTAAAAAACTGTTATATAATTTAAATAAAATTACCGAGCGCGCAGTTGACCCTACAAAGTCTTGGCAAACCGCGCGCAATTGACCTGTAATATTTGACTACCTGAATTTATTCCTGACCGCAGCGCGCTATCGTCCATTGCCCTTTTTTTGTTATTTCTAAACCAAAGGTGTGAAGTTTTAAATTTTCAGTGTGTTTGGTCGAAAAGTATTTGTTAAGGGGGTTATTTTGTCAGTGCGCTGTCAGCTGCTTGCAATTATTATTAATTATCAATTTTATCATCGATCATTATTACTTTTGTGCATACTAATTTAAATTATTCACCTTAATAAAGCTCATTTGCTTAAAGTATGTTTATTGGTATGTTTGTTTAATAGATTTTCTAAAGAGTTTCTCAGCTGTGTTATTGGGAATCGCAAAGTGGTCTTCCTTTCATTAATTAGCATATATTATCCTTAAACTTTCAAGTTTATTGGTTTCTTCTTGTCGTTGATCACAAATGTATCGTAACCACAGATTAGTGTGGTTTCACAATGACTCAAAATTACACCGAATGAAATATGCAATGTAATAAATAAGCCAACATTTGTTGGATTTTTCCCTTTCACCGTACATCGTTTTTTTGTTTTGTAATTTTGTATTTCTCTCCGATTTCACATTCTTCAACATCATTTTATTAAATAATTAAATTATTACAATAAACAAAAAAAATAATTAGTAGGACACTTAAAAAAAATTAACTAATATACTGTACCTAGTACCTACAAAAACAAAAAGCATGATAAAAAATGTTCAATCTTCTCTGCATTGTAAAAGATAGATAATCATTATCTTTCAATTAATATTCTGTCTGACCCTTATCTTCAGTTTGTCTTAGTGCATCAGTGCTACCAATTTATTAACTAATCGTAAAAAGATCATTTGGAAAGTGCCCTGAGGACAATCGAAAAAAGTTATGGTCGTAGTAGCCACATCTATTAACAGGATGTTTTACAAATTAGAATAAAATATTTCAAGCAGCTTATAAGTACTAAATCACGTATTTATAATCGAATCCTGACAGGTAGATACTTAAACACTTATGTGGATATGCACATATTATAGGTATGGGTGGGGCAAAGGTCATTCAGTTCAAGAATACCTTTTACTCTGCTCATCTTCAGCATGTGGTGCTATTATTAAAGGATACTCTGAGACCTTATAATGGCACATATGTACACGCAGTCGAATATACAAATGAAGTAACCTCAATACAATAAATTGCTTTTTCATGTGATTTATGTCTCATGTTATTTAAGAAGATTTTTTTAAATAATTTATCATTTATCGATAAGATATTTATTGATTTTGTTTTGCAATCTTTTTAAGGATATGTACTTACTGAGCATTTATTATGTAAATGTACCTATTGTACCGTTACGAAAATTTTACTTATTTCTGTTCAGTTTGTCTTTGTCTTGGTTCACTAGTATTGATTTCTTCCAAATTTTGATCGACCTTCTGTCTTATCATCAAGGCTAACAACTTTACGCAGGACTAGGCAATCGATGATAGGATCTTGAATTTTTCCGGTCGATGCTGAGGACTTCTTCCTCTAGCCTTGGTACCGACGAGACGTGGGTGTGTGTGTCTGTTTTTCTGTTCGTGTTTTGTGCTTCACGTTGTCTTTGTGTGAACCTCTTAATTTTTGTTAATATTTCACGTAAAATTATCCAAATCAAGTATTTCATTTATTTTCATTTAAACTAATAATTTCTCCAAGCACTCTTTTAAATTGGTAATTTTTCATAATTAATTTTAACTATTTTGTCAAATTTTTTTTTAGTTGCCACGAGGCATTTCGTAAATCTAACGTTATCTTTTGCATCCTTTAGGCCTTTGTAGCAGTTTTGTAAATAATTAATTTATTTAGCTTTTCACATCTTATTTTTGTAATTTCAATTTTTATATAATTATTTCTTGTGGTGTCTGGGGAGCGATTTGGTGAATCTTTTGTGTTCTGACCTCGACGTTGACTCATCTAAATCCATCCTTTTCTTCCCCTGTTTTTTTTTTCTTTTAGGCAACTGCAATGCCTTTAAAATTTCAATTTGTTATTAATATATTTTAAATTTTTTTAGAAAACTTTTTCATTAAGTGTCTGTTCCCACTATTTGTCAGCCCACCCACTGTTACTAGGATCCTGAAGGACTGCGTGGCTGGGAGTACGGGTCTGGGGTGAAGACAACATCAGGACATATATCCAGGCTAAGAGACCCCATAATAAGTGAACAACTTATATTGGCCAATAATCCTGCAGGCGGCTATATTTATTTGTACGAAACTTGGTCCCTCGAAGCCCAAATAGATTGGCTGGCTCCATGATCTTATTCAGGAGTCCCCAACGAGACCCTGAAACCAGCTACCGTCCCATCACTGGCGCAGGGTATTTTTTTTGTGTGGGCTGGTATTGATTGTAAGTGTTTTTTTTTCTGTAATTATATAATATACTCTTCAAGTTTTTTTGTTGTGTTTTTTTATGAGAGCTTCGCGCTCTCACAGCATCAGGGTCCTTCTGGAACCACCACTGCTCTACCCGGAGCACAGTAAGTTCTTCTTTGTTTGACAAAGTGGCGCCCGAGCAATTTAATTTTACTAAATTTGATTAATTCATTTTTTTTATAACTTACTATTATTATTTTGAGCCAATAAGGAATAGTTTTGTTAAACTATAAACTAAATAATTTGACGAAATCTATATTCTGAAGATTCCTGAGCACTAAAAAAAGTTGAAATTTTCTTTTTCTGCCTTAATTATTTGTCCTGCGGTGCATAATTTAAATTTTTAAGGAACTGATCATTGCTGGGCAAAAAAAATTAACAACTTCAATTTTAATTAAAATAATTTGAAGATACCCATATTCTGAAGATTCCTGGGCAGTAAAAATGTAGAAATCACCAGCAGTGTATAGATATAATTGTCAATTCTAAAATTTTGAATGAACTGATAATTGCTGGATAAAAAGAATTAAAAATTTCAGTTGTAAAAATTAATTATGAGATCCAAACAAAATAAAGTAATTTGACGTTACCCATATTCTAAGGATTCCTGAACACTAAAACAAAGTAAATTCTTCTTCGTCACCATCAGATTATGGAATGAATATTTTTTTAAAATTCAATGTACATCTTGAATATGACTCATGGAAACAAGTGTAAACAAAATAAAAAAAAATCTTGTACAGTTTCTATCATTATTCGTAATGGTGAATGTATTTTGGATGGCGTCGTGAAACTTCTCGTTGGTGCTCTAAATGTTTTCCTGTTATGTGGATCTATATTAGGTATGAACCAACAACCAGCATCTCATATTCAACAAAACTATATCGCACATGGGTGTTTGCCATTTTTAGTAAAGCACGTTTACACTCCTTTCAACATATTTAAATAAAGAATAAGGAAATATCTTATCTCATACATTTACGAATAATACCACCTGTATTTACATACTTCTTGTGTGATCTATTTAATCCAGGTAAACAGAACCGCTGCGGTGTTTAGGAATCTTACTTAAGATGTTTGTTATACATCACATTCTTTATTTATGACCCATGATTTCCTTGTTTAAATTATGAAGCAAACATCTCTTTTTTTATTATACACAAATGTTTTGTTAGAAGAAAATGCTTGGAGTTTATAAAATTCTTTGAAAAAATATGTTTTTGTAATAAATGACGTCTTGATAGTTCATTAATTAAAATGATTGGTATTCTTTTCTAGGTACAATAAAAAATTTTCAATGTTATGGGCTCGGATAATTCTATTCATTATTATTCAGCTATAAAAGTATTGCAAACCTTTTTAAGATAATTGTTCCCCTAAAAGAAAGTTTTAGATAATTAACAATATGACACAAAAAATTTAATATACTTTACTAAAGTACTTGTGTATTATGAAACAATACTAATTCAATTTTCCTCTCATTTGCAGATGATTAGTCGAGCGAGAAAAATCCTGATGGGTAAGTAAGAAAAAATTTCTGTATTTTACTTTTTACACACGCTATTCTTCTCAAAATTAACCGTAAAAAATATAATAAAAAAGTAGACACGTGGGTGAGTGTGAATCGTGAGAATTTTTTCAGAGCATTTCTTGTGTACGTTCATCTCGGCATATTCAGAAATGAATTTTAGAAATGGGTCTAGTTTATACATATCCATAATCTAGTAGAGTGTTGGTTATGAGATAATTTTATCACAACTAAAATATTTGTTTGTGTTTGTATACCTTATAAGAATATTATAAGTGAGCGTGGGTAAGGCAAACAATATAAGCCGAGGTACCAGCCCTACCTACCTTAAGGATGGTTATTCAGCATTCACGTTCATATGTATATGTATGTACCTATTACGAGTCATCATCATAACAGTCGAGGATTTTCACATATTCAATATGAAATGTGACTCATGAGTCATGACAAGGGTCTTGCAATTTTACATATATGTTATCATGTATCTACTAATAATAATTCTGCAAACAGTAGGTACGATTAAGATTTATAAAAAATGTCGATATTTATTATAATGGTTTTGAATAAAGTAAAATTCATATTTTTTTTATTAAACAAGATAATTCACAGTTAGGACAAGTTTGGTTCTTTAAATACTAGTCTTGAAATATAACCTACATGATGGCTAATAATGACTTATTTTGAAAACAAATTTTTGGACTACTGTTCTATTATAAAAGTATACAGGGTTATTCACGCTATACGGCACGGAATATTATGGCCAAAATATGAAAATTTCAAAAACTTTAACTTTTGGGCTATATAGGGGTCTATTATGGTTACCTTTTAAAATTATTTTCATATTATACAGGGTGTTCCAAATGCCCTAAAAGTATCAAAGTTATGTTTTTTTAAATGGAACCCCCTGTATATTATTGCATTTATGGATTCTTCGATCAAAATAAGTGTTTGTTTTGGTAAGGTTTATAACATCTAAACCTTAAGGTTTTTTAAATAATTTGAATTTTATCAAAATCTAACCTAATTTTAATGTTTCAAGTACTTAAGAACTATTTAAGTTATGTAAGCGAAATTTACAATGAAGTGCAACAATAGATCATATTTTATATCGCAATTATAATAAACTCGTCGTTTATACAGGGTGTCCAAAAATTAATACTACTTAAGTAAGAACTTTAAGGGGTTGTAACTTGATTAATTTAAATGGAACGCTATATTTTTTACATTTCAGGAGATGTATTTTTTTATTACCTATCGATTGGTATAAGGGTGTCCATAAGCTAAGTCTTCGCGTTTTCTCAGGAAACGCTAAATAATTGTTTTATGCGCCATTTGGAATTTTTCAATTAAATGTTTTAAATCATAAATAAATATATTAACCAATTAAGTATAACATAATACAAATAAAATATTTACAATAGGTGTTCGAAATGTCGACCATCGTTTTCCAGACACTTGTAAATTCTTTTTTCGAAACCACTGCTAACATTGGATAACATTTTTAAAACAATTTTAAAAGGTAACCATAATAGACCTCTATATAGCCCAAAAGTTAAAGTTTTTGAAATTTTCATATTTTGGCCATAATATTCCGTGCCGTATAGCGTGAATAACCCTGTATATTAAGGATAACAAAACTCCAATCTAAAGAGAATTCTGACATAAGGATTATTCAGTTGAAAACATAAGAATTATCAAAAAAATGGGGATGTAACATAAAAAGCAACAAGAAGACTATGAATGAGGAAGAAGTAAGACAGCAGATGCCTATATTTTATTGGCTATCTGTGGAGTTTAAGAACCCCCTAAAGAACAGCTATCGTAGAAGCAGAGCCAATAAAATCTAGGCACCAGTATCCTAGCTCCACCCATCTTGCTCTCAATTTCTTAAAAATATCGTAAGAAAAAGAACACAGCCAGAGTTAGCAATGATTTTATTATAATATATCCTACGATATACATTTATTGATACACTGGGACTCCAGGAGTCAGTCAACAAAAGTTGTGTGTTTGAATAGTAAACTAATACCGAATTTCATCCAAAATCTCAATTCGTTGAGAGGTATATAAACTTCTCAGGAAAACAAATGAGAATAAGCAATGTTTTTATTATAATAATTAAGGAACTTATATATTCTGTCTTATGATATAGGCATTGGGTCTCTAGGAATCAATCAACAGAAACTTGGCTCTTTATAAACTAATCTAAATCTAAATCTAAATACATATATAAAATGCTAATGCTCGTACGTAAAGACAGGGTTTTCTCTATCTCTACCTACTCCAATCAACTTCCTGTTGGAGTGGTAAATACGCCTTTGTCTCCAGGTGGGAGTAGGGGAGTTTGGTCGCGGTGGGTAGAAGTGGGTGGTTGTAGGTGGCAGAAAGGTGAAATGAAATATTTCTGTCTTTTTTAAGTCATAAGGACTTCCGGAAAGATCTCAAAATTTCTGAAATGATCTAAAAAATTCTAAAATGAGCGCAAACTGTTATTATCGACTTAGAATGTTTGAGAAAGTTCTAAAAATTTCTTGAATGATCTAGAAAGTTTCAAAAAGTGTACATCTACGTTTCAAAGTGATGTACATCTAAATATTCTAGAGTGTTCTGGTACTAGGAATTTCGATGTTCGATGATATATAAATCAACATTCAATTAAATTGTGTTTGCAGTCGAGTGAAGATCAATTGGAAACAAGAGCGAACAGTGACCAAAAAAATTTAAGTGTTTTGACAAATGAAAAAGGACAGACTATATGAATGTTCTAGAGTGTTCTTATACTAGAAATTTCGATGTCTGATGGTATATAAACCGAAATTCAGTGACTTTTCTTCAGTGTTATCATCATAACAATCAAGAGATTAATTTTGTGTAACTTTATTACATTACATATACACAATGCTAAAGCGTAAAAAAGTTTTACAAAATCTAAAGTGGATTCAATAAGAAGGAAAGTAACACGTCAAAATGAATATGTATATAGATAATATAATATGTAAATAATTTTGTAAATAAAACTTAAACTTTCCGTTTACTAGGCTATTTCTTAAAATTATTTCAATTTGTTAGTTAGTTCACTCTATCAGATATACCCTATATACACCGTGTGTTTAATGGCCGAATAAGTCTCTCAATATCTACGTTATCTATGATATAAATCTATAATATCTGCGTTAAAAAATAGATCCTTACATATTTTTTATACCATTAAACATGTGATGTATTTTAACCCGAGCAACGCCGGGTTTCACTGCTAGTATCTATTATTATATTCGATTGAGTTGGCAGTAGTAGTGAATATATAATATAATAATCAAAAATATAATTAAAACACTAACTTTGTTTTTTCTATCACTTTATTTATTTTATTATTTATTATATTATATATTCACTGCCTCAATTCGTTGAAAAGAATAGAAAATCCTTAGAAGACAATATGAGAGTTGTACCTTTATTATAACAATTACGAGAATTTTCTATTTTTTGGTTCCCAGTGGTCCCTGTCCTATGGTATATTTTGATCCAGTGGGACTTCAGGAGTCAATTAACAAAAATTGGTTTATTTAAATAGAAAACCAATACCAAATTATATTCAAGGCGTTAAGTTATCTGTACGGTACACACCCTCATGATGACTAAATGATTCTAATTAGTAGGTATAACATTTTAAATACAAAAAAATTGTTTGCATGAGTTCCTAAAAATTTTTACCATTCGCTATGATTACTCTGGACGGTTTGAACTGAAACTTATGATCATCTTCATTGGGCTGGAGAAACAAAATCACTAAGCATTACGATCTTATCGATGTATCGGATCCATTGTCATTTTATGTTACAAAACTCATTATGTTATATCACGAAGAAGAGGCCGAGGTCCACCTTTGGCCTTTATTTTATTACCTCAGATTTTTCTTCGATAAAACAAAACTGAAAAAGAATACAAAATACGTGAGGTAAAGGCAACTGTTTTTCATCCTTTTCTTGTTCTTCGTCTCGTTGTTGATCGTTTTTCAGGCGAGGTGAACTTGTTCTCGCAAAAAAATGTTACGCGAACAACCACTATATACTTAAACTCCTACTTAAGAAATCGTTATTGAACGCTGTATCTGATATCGTTGACCTGGAAGCAGACCATTGTTTGACGGAAGCAGGTGTGTTCTTCTTCTTCTTATTCTTCTTCGTCATCTTCTTTGGCTGATTATAGCTTTATTAATCAGCGTAAATCCTAAAGTCGCTCCACTTGATACATAAAGAGATTAAGAGACAACGCTCTCACATTATTCAAAAGATATAAGACTATATAGGGATCGCACTGATTTTGCTAACTTAAATTTCAACTACTTTAAGTTTGCCACTAATAATTTGATTTTGGAAAATTTATTATTTAGAATGTTTAAATAAAATAAACAAACGATGACAGGCTTCAACAGGTATCTTAGGTGTAATTAAGGCAAATTGTGATCGTTAAATCACCCTGGTGGATAGAGGTTTTCCTTATTTGTGACCATTTGATTTCATGTCACCAGATTTTCCATTTTTCCCATTCGAGCCAACTATATTATTAGATCGCAGCTGTAATCTGGATATTAACAACCTGCCGATACTTATTTTTATCGAATGTACATATGTAAATTTAGCGTTTCGAACAAATTGCAATACCTTCAAAGGAAAACTAATGGCTATATAATCATCCACATCCTGGATGCTATCGAAAGGCTGGGCTGTTCTTTTTTAGGTGTGTTCTAAATACATATCTGCTTCTACATATCTATATGTACATGGCATGAAGTGGCAGAGCTCGACTTTACAATACAGGAACGTATCAATTCCACACCAACCTGCTCTACAAAATATTGTCTAATAAGAAGTATGGTTTTTCTCCCAGTAAGAGAAAGTACATGACCACGACGTACTTGCTTCATTGGTGTTGTCTTGTCCTTATGAAAAAATATTGACATCACTTAATAATCTTTTACTTTCTTTTAGCAAACACTATGGTATGGTACAGGGTATAAAAGCTACCTGTATTAGAGAGGCGAAAAATAAAAATAAACCCTTAAGCTTTCGTGGGTGTATTGTAGATGGAGCATTTATAATATAAGAAAACGCAAAAAGAATGCTTCAACAAAATTGTTTATTGCTCGACAATATTGTTTCGACCTCTAAAAGGTCATTTTCAAGAGTACAAAGCGTAGTTACGCATTCTTTTTGTGTTTTTTTATATCAAAAATAAACCCTTTTAATTTTTCGAGTTGACGAAACAGAAAGAGTTAAAAATAAATAAGGCCCTAGCCAATAAAACGGGAACAAACAGGAACGACACAGGATGCCACCCCAAACTGTTCTTGATTTAAACCGTAGAAATTTTCATAGACGCCTATATTTGTTATTTACTTGCAAAGCTCTTTTTAACGATTCTCCACAATCATACTAACCCTAAAAACTACAGTGAAATCTCTCATAACGGACACCTCAAATGATCGGACAACCCTATTAGGTGGACAGTTTTTCATGGTCCAGAATTTCATAACAGGAAAACCCATATAAGTTAACCTCTCTTGAGCGAACTCTCTCTTGGACGGAAATACAAAACACACTAAAACTCTCTAAACCGGACACTATAAAATTTTTATTAAAATTTTGCGCCATACCTGGTAGTTCCCACTTATTTAGGGTGGCGCACCCGGCATTGATGAAAACAATTTTAGGTTATTTACAGTTGAAATCTTATTTTCAATTCGTGGTTAATACGTAACATAAATTAGGTATTATGTACCTACAAACCGACAAAAGGTTATTGCAATTTAAACATGGAAGACAAAACTGATAGATACCCTAATATTAATATGTGCATGAATCCAATTTTTTTATAAATATATTGTTCGGTTATGGTTTCTCATCAGCAGACCCTTTTTTACGGTTTCAAAGGTGTCCGCTTAAGAGAAATTTCACCATATATGTTTGCACACTTGAGTTTTGTAGACATTTGTTGTGATTTTGAATTTTTTGTAATGAAAACTAGATCCTTGTGCAAAATATTTTTATTTAACTTGGTATATAGGTACATACGAGTATACGGGGAGCACTTTCTGTGGGTTGTGGACTTATTATTAAATTAAGGAAATGTACATTAAAAAAATATTCAACCTCTTATTTTTATTACTGTTAATAGGTTAATTTGCTTACTGCAACTAAAAAATAACAGGTATAGGCGATTGTTTTTCATTTCATTGCACTAAAAAGTGTTTCAATTTTCTGAGCAGAAATAACATAGTGCGTCATAAAAATATAATAATAATAAGAGTCTGCTTAAATATTGCGACTAATATAAAATCATGCAATTTCAAGGTTCGTAGACAATATTAATGTCCGATGTGCCAAGTCCCTTTCGAATTTTTTACCTTGTTATAAAAGAACTAAATGGATTTTCGTTTTATTGGTAATAAATTTCTCGTGGATATCTCATTTTGGTAAAGGTTGAATTTTTGCTTCATCCTCTTCAAGATCCAAATGAAAAATTGCCATCAAGTAAATGTTACGCCCTTTTAAATATTTTAATTTAGTGAAATTAAAAACAAAGCGAAATATAGTAAGGTTCGTGTTTATTCCCGAAGGAGATGAGGAATACTCCAACGAACAACTGTGATGATAACTTCCTAAAACAACCTTTCGAAAGAAACTAACCTAACCCAAACAAAGCTAACCTAGCCTAACCTACACTAAATATAAGACACTTTTCCACAAAACAATATATACTTACATACTAAATAATTGAACCTTGAAGGGTGTTACTTTTCTTAAGGATGATCGGTACAATTTTCCACTTGGAAAAATTAAAAATAAGACAGTCGAGGGTGTTTCTTCTGGGATATTTTATTATTTATAGTGAAAATTCGAATTTTGAGGGGGTGTATTTTTTTGGATGACTTGGTTGTTGATGAGGGATCCACCTCACACTACCAACAATTCCCCTCAGTTTTTATAAAAGTTAAAAGTCTCTGACGGACGAACAGCTTTGTCACCACTACAACAACAGGGTTTAAATTGCACTCTTCAATTATAGAACTTTTACTTTTACATAACGCTCAAAATGAAACTATAAATTAGATGTTCCTTGGGCCCTATTATTGTTAGCTGATAAATAAGGGACTTACATCTAAATTAATTAATACGCTAGATTTTCATTGTCCATGACTACGTAGAATTTACGTCGACCCATTCGGCAGCGTGAAAAACTAATGCTGCTCGAATATTGTGCGCTCGGGGGCGAATCGCGCCCGTTCACATCACAAACATCGTCTTACCATAGGTATAATATATATATACGTGGCAAATCGATAGATAGTAACATAGCGAGGTAACGAAAACAACAAAAGCGAAGTGAAAAGATTTCGTTTGTAATTAGTAAAGGTCATATAGAATGCCGCGAGGTGTGCAGGTGTGCAGCAGACGATCAGGCGCCTCCGTTCACAACGTCCATTCTGCATTCCTACTACACACATACATACCTCCATCTACACATATACACACTATCTTTACCTTTACCTTACCTTACCTTACCTACCGCACCACCTTCAGAGAGGTTCGTCCACCTGCACATCTCGCTTAAGATCAACTCTCTAGGTTTGGACGAGTGGGAGGCAAGAAAAACGATCTTCAGTTTAATAAGCTGACTATTGCCACATAGTATACATGTACATTTAGACTGTGCCCAGTTTTAGGCTTGTAATAACTTTTTCAACCCGTTAAAGTTTGTCACCTGAAATTCTGTATGAACAGATTACAATTATTCATATGTCAACTTTGTAATCTGTATGTTATATGGTAAGACGTAGAAAGATATTCCGGGAAAGTCGCAATAACCAACCAAAGTGGGCAGTATAAAATTTACTCCTGTTAATGATAATATTGATAATTTACTTGAATAGGAAAAAAAATGTGAGCCGTCAAAGGACGCCTGGCAGATGTGAAACACCGAGTTTTTACGAATTTTTTCCACAAAATTGTGACTATTTATATAATAAACATTTAATACAAAAATTAAAAATTCAAAAATTTATTTCAAGTTGCGACAACTCAATTCTTTTAATCAGTGACTTCAGTCATGGTTATATTCGATGTTGCCTCTGACAGCATTACTGTGATAATTGGTCGAGGATAACTGAAGTATGTTACAAAAGTATGGGACATAACATTGGTTATCAAGACATTTAATAAATACAGCATCTATTGTTGTTGTTATTGCATATCTGGTAGTAGGTTCTCTTGGATTGTTGTTAATTTGCAATTGAAAATCTTTTTGGAGGAACGTAATTAATGGTTAATGATTCATCTTTAGCAAAATTTCCATTGACATCTCCAGCTAAAATCAATGGTAGTTTATCTTTATTGGTTTTAAAAATTATTGAACCTCTGTGACTGTACGGAAATAATTTCTCATGTAAAAATTGAATATCATTAATTTTTTTATCAGGTGAAATGTACACAACAATAATAATCAATTCACTTCCACCTTCTAGGTTACTAAATTATAAACGACACCGTCGAACCGAGTAGGAAGAGAATCGCACAGGCGCTTGCGCATGGCGAGCGTCGCCACGGCATGCATTCGCCACGATCGCCACGCCAACAATCCGGTTGACCCGCGCCTATAGATGTTTCACATCAAGCATTACAGTCAAATTCGTTCCCAAAGGCATGTCAAATTCACCCCATTCATTGCCTGGATTATACCTACCTATATTACTTAGGTACCGAATTTATTGCTAACAACCAAAAAAGTAGATATACGAGTAATGGTTATTGGAATTCATTTACATTAAAGTACATTCTACAAATTTATATTTAGTTATCATATTTTTTCACGTTTGACAAATCTAACACACGCCATTATTACTTATTCAAAAATCAATGTCAAAATGTAACTAAAGTTGAATTGTAGGTAGGTGCTTCTTACTATTTATATACAGTCTCGGATAATTTTAAATATAAATAAAAAGTTTCCATTGCATCCCTGTGAAAAACTTTCCCCTCTGAAAACCGCCCTTTTAGGAGAAAATTAGTCAAATATGTTGTCAAACTGCAATTATATAAAACTACATTGCTATCGGACTTAAAAAAAGATTAAAAATCAACAAAACATACTTGAAGGTCGATAAAGGACTATGTTGTGACAAACTAAAATTAAGAGGCAAAAGTTATTTTTATTGACGATAAAATGGCGCCCCTGGGCTTGTGCGCCCTTAAGCAGGAAATTTCTCTTCTGATACCTAGTTTCGGCACTCTTTATAATAATAAAGCAACGAAACTATAAAAAACATGTGAGTGAATTTATCAATAACATGGGAGTGAACATATCTATGACTTCGAGTGAATTTACATAGTATAAAAATTTATGTGTTTACTTAGTCTTAGATAATAAATTTGACAATAATTAAGAAATTGAAACACAAAGTTTCAAGAACATATTTATAGACACACGACAATATAGTTTCACCACACAGGGATAAATTCATCACCTGATGATGCCACTGTGTGGCAAAAAAATATCATCGTGTGTGCCATAAATATGTTTTTGAAATTTTGTGTTTCATTTTATTAATTGTTATGAAAAAGTTGCAACAGGTACCTACCTATCGGTTAATACCCTAAAAGAATAATAGAAAAACGAAAGAAAAGATGTTGATTTCTAATGTTTCACTTGGTTTATTGTAATACTCTACAATTGTTTCGGTTTGTTAGACCTTTATCATGAGTAATATGACTACTCAGTTGTCAGTCAGTCTGAGTAGATTGACAATTGTAGAGTTTACAATAAACCAAGTGAAACATTCAAAAGCAACATTTTTCTTTCGTTTTTCTATTATTATAAAAATGTTTCATAAAAAAGTTACCAACGAATCTATTTCCATTCCCCTTCAAAGAAATTTGACAATGCCATACCGACCAAATTGACAGAAAAAAAAACAATTGTTAAGTAAAGGATAATGAACTAGACATATCTAAAATCAAATAAATACATAGTTTCTGTAGAATAATAATAATTGTTTGTTTAATTCTGAAATAGTCAAGAAATATACTGGAGGTTTCTGAGAGTCCCACTCGATAATTTTACTTAATGTATCCCTGTACTTTTAGCCATGTTAATAGTACCTTTTCTGTTTCTATGTTTCTGAAGTCCTTAATTGTGACAATTACAGAAAAAAAAAGAATGCTGAAACAATTTTTTTTTCTGAATGAAATAACTTCATATTATATATTGAAAATTCAAAACTTTTCATACCTACTAAATATTCAAAATTGAGGGGGCCGCAATTTCTCATGATTTTGATAGGGAACCACCCATAACACCCTCCAATAGTTACACACCTTCTCCGGGGGTGATACCAAATATTCAACCTTTGGGAACGTACTACGTGACCCATTTAGGAGGTCTTTAAAATATATGACTGAGCACAGGAGCGAGGGGGTGGCTTAGATTTTTATCTCGTAGTGGAATTCGCCGAGAGAAATCTCGCGTTTTATGCAATAAATGCCGTATCAATAATGACGAAAATCAGCCAAATTTTTTTTATTTGTTTCACTTTCTGCGTACGTAATGATTAAAATTCACATTTGCAATACTACGTAACAACTTTGGGGGGTTGTCGGGGGTATTAGCATATACTACGAGTGATCACCAAGAGGAGGAAGGGGTCGGAAAATATTAAAAAATAGGTCACGTAGTATTAGTACGTTCCCTTTACTGTGGATTCTTCTTTTTTCCTTAGTGTTCTTATTTATTTTATGTTTTTTCAATCACGAATTCTTGTCTTGATCTTGTCTTGATTTAAGACAGATAAAAACAAGAGCACTAATTTAGAAATTCAGATAAGATCAAGACACTACGTTGAAAAGTCTCTTCATTGTTATGTAATTTAGTAAATGCCTAACAGGGTACATTAAATTTTGATGTGGCACTTACAGCTAATTTTCCTTTTAATTTAGGCAAGCCTAAAATATTTATTAAATTTCCGCTCAAATTTAGACATGGGTAATAGTGTAATTCCTGTCTGTATCGAAACTTGAATCAAGGCAAGAAAGTACGATCAATTGCACAAGACAAGAAATATCAGTTTCTTGATTTTCATTTTCAAGTCCGGGCAAGAGTTGAGCGTCAAGATCAAGACTCTTGACACTAAATTTACAATCAATTTTTAAAAGTTTCAATCTTGCTCGATGGAGCTTTGATTTGTTTAGTTCTTACACGAGAGACCTTGCTTTATCTAATATGTACTATCTAGAATTTATGTAAGTCTGGAATCACATTGGATTACGGTAAAACGATTAATATACACGTTAAACAAATCAATCACGGCAGATTAATTCGTCGATTAATAGCAGCATATACATAACATTTAAGCGCTTTGCTGTGGCTGTTATTTGCATAGGTAAATGTCATTATGAAACGCAGCGTGTTCGCGGTTGTAAATGACTTTTGAAGGTGCCGTAGAAGAAAGAATAACGACGAGAGTCGCCTACAATCATAATATAAAGTAATAAGAGTCATGGTCCACGTCTCCTTGTAAAACGATTGAAAATGTTTATGAGTCATTCAAGGAACGTAGAAAATAAAAGTTTTACAACCGTATTAAAAAATCCAATCAGGCCCAATTAGATTAGAATTGATACGTTCTTCAGATCGTGAATATCTGTCGTAAATTAGTGGGCTCAACTACGACGATAAATTTATTAAAAAATTTAACTTATTAGGATGGTGAAGCAAAGGATCAATGATTTAGAAAAAACTAATTGTCTTTTTTAATTTACATTCAGCATGTTTCAATTTACATATTTTATGGTTTGCATAATTAAAAACTCGTTTTTAGAAAAAAATATGTTCATGTTTGACTAATGCAGCACATACATATGAGAAGTTCCGCATTCTGTTTTGTTTGTAAACACCATATTTACAGCTTTTTGTTTTATTTTCGTTATTTGTAATGTAACCGCACAAGCACCTACATTTTGATTGAATATGGAAAATTTTCTCCAAATAACGGTGAATTTTAAATCGATTTAAGCAATTTCCTGGTATTTATGAGAACATATGCTTTTCTGTCATGCGAAGACAGATACCTTGAGGTCGTTATGTACCTAGTTACCGTACAGCATCGAGCAATAAGTGAGATATACACCAATATTAAGTGCTGGTAGGTAAACCATTACATTGCACAGGTTAAGACATGATTGGTGAGATATACAGGAAACGCCATTTACGTCCATGGGCTTTCAGCTCAACCGTCTGACATCTGTAAGGTGCGAATAAATTAATAATTTCACTTCCCTGGGAAGCGAAGTCAATAATTCATCGCGGAGGCAACAGCCTTGGTTGGTGGCAGGTCTTTATGACTCGTTTACGTCATCGTCGCGTCGTTTTATTTTCTTCTGATGAGACATCCTTGTTTAATATCGAATGCTGAAGTATATTATGATTCTTCGCAAAATGCAATAATGAAAAATGTAAATTGAAAATATTCATTAATTACAATTACAAGTGGGGTTGTAATAGAAGATGAAGATTCATTTTTGGTTAACGAAATGCTAATCATTCTTCAAATGCGTACCACCCCCACAAAACAACTCAATCCAAGCCAAAAGGATTTCAAATTTGGACTCTAGTTCCCTAGTCACTAAGTTATTAATTGTACTGAAATTTCATTTTATTCTTTTTGCATAAAGTTCTTAAAACATAAACGTACCTAGCCTTAAATAATTAATGAAGGGCTATTAATTAATTATATAAGAGTCATAATCTTAAGGAGGAGGGGGTTTAAGTAATCTCTGTGTGACCTTACCTCGGTGGAGGGGGAGTTAAAAGCCGTTCCTACGTGGTGTTTTAGTACCAATTAAAATTCACCTGCGAGTGTATTTTACAGTATATAGTGAGAAATTTGATTTAAGGCTTTAAAGGGTTCCTATAAAATCAATTTTTTTTATTTTTAAGTTAATTTTCCTTTTTAATTTTAAATATTCTATTGTTATTCTTCTTCCTTCGATTTTGGCCAACTATGGACCACGTGAAATAACTTCTGATGATTATTTTTTTCCATTCTTTCTTTTCTTCCAGTACTCCTTCATTCTTTCTCCATGCTTTTTTCTTCTTTCTTCTGTCCATTTTGCTCCAGTCTTCTTTTTTTCCTTTTCTTGAAACCCCTCGAACCCCTTGATCTTCGCCCTGAAGTCTTCTCTTCTCTCCACCTCCTCTCCATCTATTTCCATTTCTTCCATGTCTTTTCTGACCTCCTTGATCCATGTTATCTGTGTCTTGGGGTTTCTGTCAAAGTAATTGAATAGTCTCTTCGTCAGTCTTCCTTCGTTCATTCTTTTAATGTGTCCGTAGAAAGTCACTCTTCTTCTCCTCATTGTGTCTGTTATTTTCTCTGTCTTTGTGTAGACTTCTTTATTGCTCCTCAGTTTCCATTTTCCATCTTCATACTTTGGTCCCAGGATTTTCCGTATAAATTTTCTTTCTTTTTTTTCTACCTCTTCTAACTGTCTGGCCGTATTCAATGCAAGGCATTCTGAGGCATAGAGGCCCTCTGGTTTAATAACTGTATTGTAGTGTCTTAACTTTGCATTTATAGATATGGACTTCTTATTGTATATATTTTTTGTCAACTGGAATGCTGTTTCCATTTTTCTTGCTCTTGTTTGGATCGCTTCTTTATCAAGGGCGTTTGATTGAATTAATTCTCCAAGGTATTTGAACTTGTTGACCCCCTTAATTTTCCCATATTTTGTTGTAATCTGTCTAGGTGTATCTTTTTTATTGCTCATGTATTCTGTCTTTTCATATGATATCTGGAGTCCAGCCTTTTCTGCTATCTCTTTCAGTATATTTATCTGTCTTCTTGCGTCTTCCAAGTTTTCTGCTAGTATTGCTAGATCGTCCGCAAACGCTAGACAATCAATTTCAAGGTTATCCTTTTTTCTTCCTATTTTTATTTTAGGAATTCCTTCTTCTTCCATTCTTTTCCTCCACTCTCTCATTACCTTCTCCAGCACACAGTTAAAGAGCAGTGGAGAGAGCCCATCTCCCTGTCTTACTCCTGTTTTAATTTCAAAGGGTTCCGAGATCTCTCCCATAAATTTTACTTTTGACTTTGTGTTTGTAAGAGTTTGTTTAGTGATTGCAATTGACTTGTCATCGGCTCCGAATTCTTCCAATGTGTTGAATAGTGTCTCTCTATCTATAGAATCGTAAGCCTTTTTGAAGTCCACAAATGTCACATGTATGTCCTTGGCTCTCAGTCTCCTATACCCTATTATGAGTTTAAGGTTTAATATCTGTTCAGCACAGGATCTTCCTTTCCTGAATCCTCCCTGGTAGTCACCTAATTGCGGGTCTAGTTGAGTCTCCAATCTGTTTTGTAGTGCTTTAGATAAGATTTTGTATGTTACTGGTAGAAGCGAAATTCCTCTATAATTATTGGCATCTGTTTTATCTCCTTTTTTATGTATTGGGTGGATCAAAGCTGTTTTCCAATCTTCCGGTATTTCCTCTGTTTCCCAGATATTTTGTATTATTTTTTGTATGCTTTTAACAGTCTTGGTATCTGCGTTTTTCCACATTTCTGCTATTATTGAGTCCTCTCCTGGGGCTTTGTCGTTTTTTAGCTCTCTAATAATTTGTTTGATTTCTGCTAGGGTTGGGGGTTTGGAGTTTTCAAATTTATATTCTGGGTTTTGTTTTGGAAATTTCACTTTCGGTTCTTCACAGTTTAGTAGTTTTTTGAAGTATATTGCAAGTATTTTACAATTATCTTGGTTGTTTAGGGCTATCTTTCCTTCTTCGTTTTTGAAACATAAGTTTGTTGGTCGATAACCTTGAAGGTTTTGCTTAAAGGCTTTATAGAATGTTCTTGTGTTATTCTTTTTAAAGTCTTCATCTATTTGTTGTAGTTGGGTCTTGTCAAAGTTTCTCTTGTTTATTCTTATTGTTTTGGCTGTTTGTGATCTCTGTTCTTTAAATATTATATAGTCTTCATTATTTTTGGTTGAGTGCCACTTTTTCCAGGTTTTAATCCTAAGTTCAAGGGCCTCTTCGCACTGTTCATTCCACCACCTGTGTTTTCTTTGTCTCTTGAGCGGTGCTATTTCCATTGACGTCTTGACTATTTTCGCTTTGATTTCCTCCCATTCCTCTGATTCAATGTCTAGTTTTTCCTGGAATTCTTGTTTCTTTAGTTTAAGTATTTCTGTGTTGATCCTCTGTATTTTAAAATCTTTGTTCAGTGTCTTTTTTTGGGGGATAAATTTCATTTTTAGTGTTGTAAGGTAATGATCTGTTTCTATGTTTGCACCTTTTCGAACCTTTACATTCATAATTTCTTGCTGGTTGTTGAATGAGATGGCGACGTGATCAATCTGGTATTCTCCCAAGCTGGTGTTTGGTGATTTCCATGTTTTTTGTTTTCTGGGTAAGCGTTTAAAATTTGTTGACATTAATTTAAGGTTAAAACCCCTGCATAACTCTATCAGTCTTTCTCCGTTTTTGTTAGTTCTTTTGTGGGCAGGGTATTCTCCTACTGTCTTTTTGTATTTTCTTTCATTTCCAATCTGTGCGTTGAAGTCGCCTAGTAGGATCTTAATATTTTTTTTTGGGATCTTTGAGAGTTCATGTTCCAGGGATTCCCAGTATTTCTCAACTTTTTCTGGGTTCTTTTTATTGTCTTCGTTAATGGGGGCATGACAGTTTATTAGAGTATAGGTCTTATTTGCACATCGTAGTGTCATGATTGCCAATCGTTCATTAGGTGAGTAGAAGTCTGTTATAGAGTTGATTATCTTCCTGTTCACGATAAATCCATTTCCTAGATGTGGTATACCCTTTCCCATTGGGTTTAGGCCTCTTTTACCTTTGAAGATCCTATATCCTTCCGATTCCATTATATTTTCGTCTGTGAATCTCGTTTCTTGGAGGGCCAGGATTAGAATCTCATATTCATCTAGCATCTTGGTTAGTTGCTTTAGCTTTCCTGTTTTTAACAGTGAGTTTATATTCACTGTCCCAAAGAAGCATATTTTTTTTGTTTTGAGTTTGCTTGCTGGTGTTTCCTGGGGTTTTTGTTGGTTGCATGTTGTTTCAGGCTCTCCAGAATCCGATGGCCCGATTGCGCCGCCTTTTGCGACGGAGGATTCCCTGTTTAAGGTACCTCCTGGAGTAGTTCTATTTAGAGAAATTTTCATCATGCGTTATTTGAGATTTGTGTTGGGGAAAGGATAAGTGTCCTTTCCAAGGTTAAAACTGAGATTGTAAGTCCCAGAGTAGTGGTTCATCCGCTCCTAACATGGAGACAGCCGATGTTTGCTGCCGTTCACTATGAAGCAGACGCAGCTCTCAAGTTTTGGTCCGCCCCGGGTATTTCATTTCCCCGGTACCACCCATATCTGGGAGGCTTTCCCCTATCCGCCACCTGGGGAGGCGCCCGATGGAGGACTAGAAACCTCGCACGGGATTCTATTGTTATATTATATATAAAAATATTTTGTATTGTGTTTATGTAAAATTTTACGTAAGAAGGTGGAGGTGGTCTAAAAATCTTAGGTATCCTTATTTGGGGGCAGGGGGACACAACATGACGGAAATCACCCTTACGTAATTAAAGAATGGCCTCTGATATTAAAACACTATATATTTAAGTTCTTTTATTAAATGTGCCCTAAATGACCTGAAAGAACTGATCTCCTACCGGGCGGAAATTCATTCGATATTGTAAATATTTTTGTATGTATCTAAATATAAAATATTATAGTACACTGTAGATTGCAAGAATTCCTATAATATTAATATACACAAATCCTTGTGAAATTAAAACAGGATTTGAATATTTCTACAAAAGGTAATTTAATCAAATATGTCCCTGAAAGGACTGATCTCCTGTTAGTATTTTGTGAGACAAGAATTGGTTTGATGTTGTAGGAATTTTTATGTATATAAATCAACTAGTTTGCTACGCTGTAAACTGTAAATATTTCTTAATTTATATGCACAAATCCTAGCTGAACTAGAACACGATTTGAATGTCCTAACAAAAGTTCATTTACTCAAATGTGGCCTGGATGTACTTACTATTTCGTTAGACAAAAATTGGCTTGTGCTGAATTTTTTTTTGAACGTTGTAAATTGTAAATATTCGTTTATATGCACAAATTCTAGTCAAATTAGAAAAGGATTTGTATGGCTTTACGAAATTCTATTAAATTGAAAAGACTTGGGCGCTATTAGAAGAAATTATGATATCCGGGCTTGTTGGCCGTGGTCTAGGATTGTTTCTCCTTCGGTAAGAACTAGACTAGACTAGTCTCAATACAACCACAGCGATAGACATTACACCCAGGCTACATTCCCTGAGGATGCAAATCACAGTTGTTGGCGAAACGTCGGATAAACAACCTAATCGGTATTCTCACCGAAAAATAAATAATCCTAGACCACGACCAACAAGCCTGGATATCAGAATTTCTTCTTCTATTAAATTGTTTCCTAGAGGACTGATCTCCTGTCACTCTAAATCGTTTTAAGTGCGAATGAGTTCGTTGTTGTAGAGACTGTTTTATATGCATTGCAAAAAATATTTTGGTATACTGCATGTATTTCTATGACAATCGTGTACGAATCACTTAAACAATACATGACGTAAACCTAGCGATATAAATGTACTAAGTAAGTTTATACAAACGTACCTAAGTACATAATCGGTTGATGCAAATCAAAAAGCAAAAACATAGCAGAGGTCAAGCGAGTACGAGATATGCATGAAGAAAGGACGGACACCTGTTTAGCCACCTGCACACACATACACAACCCGACCGTTCAAATCTTTCCCATTAACGCTAGCAGGTGTTGATATTAGGCATTAAAATGTAGGCTGAATACACGAACACGTCCGATTTAAGTGCCTTTAATAATGACCGCGTGCGATGCTTTTCGCTGGTGGCGAAAAGTTTCTCGTCACGTGTAAGTATAACTCTAAAAGAATAATAATATATTAACTAACTACATACTTACAGCGTGTATACCTAAAGCATTTTCACAAATTTAGACGGTAAACGTGCATTAATTTTAACACGTTCTCGAGAAGAAAATTTGAAGAACAACACTTTAAATACCTTGACTCGTCGCGTCGGACGCATGAAATTATCATATTTTAGTCGGCAAACAAAATTAGCAGTTTAATAAAGGTTATTGCAGACTTAAAACGAAGGCCCGTCATTGAAACAACCAAAACTGCGTTTATCTGCATGAAATCTACCACGAAACAACTTCAACAAATTAGTACCTACATACAAATTTAGATGAAATTACTAAACTAAAAATAGCAAAAGGTGCAAAGTGAACCAATCCAATCACGCAGAAAAAAACTTGATGGACACCCTTAAGTCTTCTTCTGCACGAAATATTCAACAAATTGCCTTGTTATTTCGACTCGTTTTAAAAACGAATAATAAAATTACGCCAGATTTGTTCTTTATATAAGTAATTTTTAAACCATTTACGTTTTGAAGAAAACTGAGTTGTGTACTTGAATCCTTGGAGTGATGCAAAAATGATGTTTGATGTGATCGAGGACGAAATGTTTCCAACTGACTCATACTTCAAACTTGTAAGCGCCCACAAAAACTTAAACTTTAGAACCTCAGCTATTATTTTATAGCATTAATCAGTACTTCTTTAATAATTTAACTATTTCAAGCCCTATGATGCCGTTCCTCCAACTGGAAGTGCATCATTTAGAAGCTGGATAATTAAATTTTAAACCATTCACGTTTTGAATCTCAGTTGTGTATTTGCAGAGATAAATAAAATCCTTGAACATATAAAAACGATATTTAATGTGATCGAGGGCGCAATATCTGCAGCCGATAATCCGGAATTCTGACTTACTGTAAAAATGTAAAACCTCACGAAAGACTGGTACTATAGAAAATAAGGTCTTCTTTTGTTGCTCTAGTCAGCAGTTCTTTCAGGATTAAAGGATTTCAAGCCTATCATGCCAATTAATGAATGTAACATTCTCTAAGTTGGCAATGCATCTTGTAAAAAGCATATAAGTAATTTTTAAACCATTTACGTTTTGAAGAAAACTGAGTTGTGTACTTGAATCCTTGGAGTGATGCAAAAATGATGTTTGATGTGATCGAGGACGAAATGTTTCCAACTGACTCATACTTCAAACTTGTAAACGCCCACAAAGACTTACACTTTAGAAACTCAATAATTATTTTATTGTATTAATCAGCAGTTCCTTAAGGATTGAAGGATTTCAGTCCCCATGACGCTAATGTATGTAAAAACCTTCAAATTGGCAAGGCATCCTAAAGAAGGTAGATAATTGAGTTTTAAACAATTTCAGTTGTATATTTAGAGAGATAAATGAAATACTTCTAAAGATATTAAAAGAATGTGCGGTACTTAAAAGATAATATCAGATAAATTGAAAACCTTCAGTTATCCTTGTGGCCTAAAATGTCTCATAGGTAATAAAAATTATAAATGTTATTACTAGCATGATACCTTGGACTACTAAAAGAAAAAGTTGACTAATATACCAGAATTTTTATCAGTTATCAGTTATTTTCCCAGTTGTTCCCAAACGAAGTATATATTTTTTTTTACTCTAAATTATTACTTGGCGACAATACCGACATCAGGTACTGAATAAATTCCAACAAGTTTTCAGATTAAAAAAATTTTTTTTTCTACTTTTTGAACGAAAGTCTATTTTCTTTATAAATAGGCTCAATACAAATTGTAGATCAATTTGAATGTATATGTGTATTTTCTTCAATTTTTAATATTTGAAAACAGGTTCCTATAAGACATTTTGATCGCTATTCTGCATTTAAAATTTTCAAGTTTTATTTATAAATTCAACAATCTTACCATAAATGAAGTGGCTGTGTTGTAGTGTCCCAATGATGTTGTAATTATATGAAATTCCTTACTTTAAAGAAACGGTTTTAAAGCTCTAAAGTGTCTATCCACCAGATCTTTCCATTTTCAGGCTTGTCGTTAACTGTTTTTAAATAATCACATTTAATTACCTTTTTAACTCGTCAAATATTAATTACTTGCTAGTTCAGATTAATACATCAATGTCAGAACATCAAATTGTGCTCGTGTGTTCACTTGATTGAAATAATAACACTTGAACAAAAATGATCTAAAGTAAAAGTTCTTTATGGTTGAAAAGTAGACCAAATAGAAATAAAAGGAGATGAGACGTCTTAATTATGCCGTCCATCGATCCGACTCATGTTCTGCGTCAATTAAATCGTTTTTCGAACAAAAGAACGTTAATTTGATCTTGTCGTTAGTTTACCGCAGATGCAATTTCGTTCCGTCGTCATTTCATCAGATCTCGAAAATGTCGAGTCAATCAACGTTTTAGAACGAAATTGTTCTAAATGGATCTTGATAGGAACCATCAAAACAACAAAAGCAATCAAACAAAGTGTCCTCGTAGACCAAATTAAATCGATTTTATCTGAAAGCTAAATATGTATACGAAACCACGCGTCTGTATCAGATATGAACCCGGGAGACCAAGAGGGTTAGAAAGAAGGGCGTGGAACGAGTCAAGTGCAAGGGTGGGCTGGGGCGGATAATATCTACCACCACGCTTTAATACCAGTTTTCTAACAAGCTAACAACTATTTACAGCCCATAAATTCTTACCTCCGTCTCAGTTCGGTTGTCAACCTTCGATAAAAAAGCTGTTTGACAAATGCCCACTAATTTTTTTGATTACCTACGTTGCTCCAAAATGACAGTCAACTTCACTTCATATCAATATAGTAGAAGTGGTAGTTTTAGGGACATACTGAGATAAAGAAAACCAATATATTAGTAGTCATCCCTTATTTAATAAGACGAAACGTTAAAATCCATATGTTGAGAGCGAAGATTTCTGAAAGATCCTTAAATTATATAGGCCCTTTGTGAAGTTCATTTAAAAGTATGGGTTACAGATACATCCACAAATGTTGCGGTTATGTTTATAGCTATTAAAGTTGGACAAAAAACCGGTAATAAAATTTTCACTTTCAACTAATATGTTCAGGTAATTGTTTCGCTTAAAAACATTTTATTGTTACCCCCTTAACAACCTCGTTGCACAGATTGCATCGCATACGATATATACGCCATGATTGCATCCCTTGAGGTTGATCCTTTTATTTTAAGAGCCACTTTAGTGGCCGTTAAGTTTTCAATTAGGTCGGGAAAAGAAACGATACCTCTGTCTTATGATTAGTGTGCCGAAATTTTTGCTAACAGCAGTTTTGAAAGGACGAGAACTGAGTCATAATAACAAAGACGCGTCCTTTCTTAGAACCGTATAATTCGTTGCGTGTCGAGAGAAAAAAAAGCATGATTTACAGCTGCAAATTGCAGTCTGATATTTTTGTGAAAAGGCCATTTATACTTACTTAGAGGCGATGCACCTGTGCCTAAATGCAATAGTGCTAACTCGATTACCTGTGGCTAAAGACAGATGGAGAATGGCGTCAGATCGTCGTGGAATGGAATGTAGCAAATGCCCAGTAAGGGAATCTTTACCTGTGGCGATGAGCGCATTGACGCTTTTTGATTTCTCATTTTTCAAACTACCACGAAGTACAGTCCTTAACAAAATAATGTAACTTGAACTCTTTATAGTACGATCCGAAGAAAACAGTAGGTTATTATTAATATTATCGATAATGGAATTTTTATGGAAATTTAGTGGTAAAATAACATTAAATGAATTTAATAATCATACTTAGCTTGTTGTCGTACCGATTAATCATTAAATGCCTTTCTAGATTTTCTAAACTATAATTTTGTTTTTATCGCTTAAATAATTTTTATATGACGAAAATGTTCTTTCGATATCAATTTTGGCCGCATCTGTGACGAAAAGAAAAATTGTATCAATCGGCAGTATGTCTGGAGTAAAAAATTAATATAGCCTTCGTTGATAAGAATGATAAGGGGAAGGCAAGCCCTGTCTGTCGTCATCAACTCTACCACGATATTTCGTGCATTTGAAATAGATATAATAATAGAAATCCCAATGTTCGGATCAAGAAATTCCATATGTGTATAAGATTATGTTATCAATAATAATTTCTGAAAAAAATCAGTTTTTCCAATTTAACCCCCTGTATTTATATTTCAGTGATGAACAATGTTTTACTGAGATATTTGTCGTTAAATTATCTTATTTTGATGTCTGATACACCTTATTATTTGTTAATCACCAGATTTAAAATGCTTTGAAATAAAAAAATTAAAATAGCATGATAAAAAAAGGGTCGTAAGACGCCTTATTGATTAATTAGTTTTACGCTCTATTTGACTGGATTTTGTTTCATTTAATAATTCAGAGAAAATAATGGAATCTATTTTTTTCACTTTCCTTTTCTTATAAATAATTTTATGAAATTATCAGAAGCTGCTTTTTCCTTTTAATGGTGTATAACAACTGTTCTGTACCTGTAGATATACAGGGTTTTTCAAGTTGATGAGCTATTAGAAATATATGAATTAGTAGAAGGAATTAAATTCTGAAACTTGGGCTCATTTGGTTATTCTTTATGCCGCTTCTTTTAAAAATATTTTCAAGTTCGATTTACATCCGGTTATACCGGAAGTCGATACCAACTTTGTTATTTTAAACGGAATGGTATATTTTTTATGCTGAATTCGAATAAAACGTGTAATTCTAAGGTAAGTTTGATAACCAACTTGTACACCTATGACGATCGGTTTCTGAGTTAATTTAATTTATAGAAAAAAAATTGTTACCGCAACCCAAATTATAAAAAATCATAACTTCCACAAAATACGACTAAGAGTGTTGAAATTTTTACTAGTAATAGCTGAATATTAGTGCTAACGCCTTGACAAAATTGAATTAAATAATTTATACAGGGCGTTCAAAATAAAATTCTAAAATTGAAAAACTTCAAACACGAATTACCTCGTTTTTTTAAATGGCACCTACTATTTTTTATTTTTTCAATCGATTCCTTTTTTTATCCTCTTTCGATCTATATGGATACTTCCTATTTTGTTCAAAAATTTTGGAATAATTTTGAAAAGAAGCGGCATAAACAATAACCAAATGAGCCCAAGTTTCAGAATTGAATTCCTTCTACTAATTCATATACTTCTAATAGCCCATCAACTTGAAAAACCCTGTGTACGTATGTACAATAATAATTGTGCAACACCGAAAGGAAAAAAAAGGGAAGCTATTAGTTTCCTGACAAAATAGCTCAATGTGTGGACGTTTTGCCGACAAAGCCACGTCCGATCGCAGATACGAGACACGGGTCTTTGTTGCACAAACTTTGGAACCTACTAAATGCTTCTCAAACGCTTAAAATCTTTACAATAACGCCGGAGGTACTGTTCACTGAATGGGAATTGGTTCGCATCCTTCTGAAGGAGGTCTGACAAATTAATGGATGTGTTGGCAGAGAAAGAGAAACACGAGAACCTAATATCCTTAATATACCAAAAATACCCGTTCGTTCGGGCGTTCTATTGCCAATTTCATGCGGTTGTTCGGTCACAATATAATAACGATACCTAAACACATATACACGCGGTGTATTGTAGGTAAGTACTTAATAGAAAATATTTACCTGACCGAAAATTTTATCCGCCCCTGAAATACCTTTATTAGTAAATAGATAGTTTTATGTGATTTACATTATACCTACGTAATATGCAATTTTAAAATTTTGCACTGAAGGTTGATTTGGACATGTTATGAGATGGAAAGGGAAACTGAATCAATTTCAGATTTTCTGAAGATGAAAGGGAATTTTCTCTAAGAAGTATTTTCAAAAGACTACCGTAATATCAATCATTAATCCTGAAATCCGTTCCATTTATTTTTGATATTAAAAGTAATATATTTTTGGTAGAAATGAAAGTACTCTCCTGCATGGTAATGCCTGGCCTAACCTAACCCACAATATTTTTCCATTAAAAATGCAAATGAATTTAATCAATACATAGTTTTGATAGGTAATTATTTTTCGAAAATGGGCCCCGCAGTTGTGTTTGTGTGTTGTACGTTGTAATAATAAAATCGACACAGATTTGGTCCATAAATGACCACTACGTTTTTTTTCTTTTTCGTGGAGTTGATGGTTGTTAATGTAATAAAAAGAAGCAGTGTTTCACTATTGTATTCCGTCTCGCTAACGTACCATAAAACCAACGCCTTTTTAGAACAATGCCGAATGCCGGTTTGCCACGGTTTTTGAGTTACCAAAATAGGTGAGCCACCAAATTGAACGTGGGAATATTTACTTTCTTCTTTTATCGAAATTCAATGCAGCACCAGCACACCTGGACTTCATTATATACGTTTATTTTATTGCGGAAGTCGACGGACGGGATCAATAAATATGCAAAATTTTAATATTAATTACTAATAAAAACAGTATACATACTCCATAATGTCTATGTGATAACCATGTTATAAAATATACTATACGTAAAAATAATGAATCAAACAACTGGATACGTTTCACAACTTTATTGTAAATATGACAATTGTTTCGGGAAAATTAGCATTATCAAGGGTAACAGAGTAACTTAACGTATTAAAGGTTAAAAAGCTAAAAACTTTTGGGTATTTCATTCCAACCAATATTGGCACTCTTGTGCAAAGTCGGAGAGGTAGAGCGGAAGGCCCTCTTCAGCCTTTTTTAGGAATAGTGGGAATGGGTGGGTGATGGTTGAGGGAAGAACGATGAGACAGGCGAAATGAAGACAGAAGATAAGTGAAAAACTATCTGTGGAATATTACTACCCTAGCATTTGCCTAAATGATCCAAGGAAACTACAGAAAAACTTGGACTAGAGTAGCCGGTGGGTGACCTCCCGAATGCTAAGCAATGCTCTAGTCTAGACGACTAGACCATGCCGCTCGGTAAGGTTAAAATTAGGTAAACAGTATTTTTAGATTTTTACCACCTATATAATAAGAATGGGGAGTTAATGGAATCAAGTTCGGTTTGATTGTTGACTAAATTTTGTTTGTTATACAAATTTTATTGATTACTAGATTTTCCATTAGATTTTTTTACTTTTGGTTACATTATGAAGAACTTTTAGCTTCCTGGGTCTAAACTATCATTCAAACTAACACAATGTTCCGAAAACCTGGTTTTTTAAATCTTTTTTGGAAATATTATTTAAATGTTCATTTAGCCGTGTATTAGTTGCTCTCCCACTTTGACCAATATAAGTAGCATCACAACAATTAGAAAACAATTTGTAAATGCCACTTGTTTCCTTTACATCTCTATTAGGTTTGTTGTTAACTAGCAGATTCCTTAGGTTTAAATTGTTGTTTTCTATAGCGTAAATATTAAATTTCCTCAGCCTATCCTTGTATTTATAACTGACATCTTTGATAAATTTCAATTTTTTTAAAAAAATCTTTGATAAAGTTAATATAACAGAACTCTTAACAGTTTGGGGGTGCAACTGCTGTGAAACATGCATTGTCTAAATATATCTAAAATATGATTTAAAAATGTTTGCATCTGTTAGATTCATAAATAATTTTAGATTTAAATTTAAACATATTTTTAACAAATTTAATGTAACCTTGGTAGAAAATAATAATTACAATTTAAAGTTAGGTTAAATTTTTTCAAAACTTAAACCAAAGACAGTTATTTTAGAAAAAAGTGGTATATATAAAATACGTTGTAACAATTGTAGTGCCTGTTATATAGGACAAACTGGTAGAGCTATCAATATTAGAATAAAAGAGCGTAAAATAATATAGATAAAAAAGACAAAAAAACTGGTTTTTCCGATTATTGTGTCTCTTTAAATCATCACTTAGATATAGATAATGTTATTGTTCTCCGAGTGGTGTCAGTGTCAGTAAAAATAACAAATTTTCTCTCCTCGAAACGTATGAAATAAAAAAAAGCTTTAGCACAAAATATAGATTTGGTCAACAACCAACTAGAATTAAGTTTCGTAGATTCCCCTCTCATTTTATGTTGTAAGGTATTAATTGTGTGTATTAGTTTTAACCCTTCAGTATAGATCTTACTCTTACCTTTGATAATGGTCATGTGACCGAAACATGTCAGGTTTTGATTAAATTGGGGAAACTTTCTAATTGTTTTATTTTTAAATATTTTTACGAACAGAACTCTGTTGTTTGTTAATCTCAAAGCTATTGTTATATAATAATTTCAAAACTTTCTTGAATTCTTAATTCTTTAAAATACTGTCTATTATATATGGATTGTAACCATTGTTTCTACCTATAGTTTTTGTAGTGTTTAATTCTTCTGAAAAATCTACGTCTGACATGGGAATACCTAATAATCTATTAGTTAAACTGTGAAAAACTGCATATTTTGTTTGTTTAAGATGATTGGAGGTATATTGTATAGTAGTATCCGTATATGTAGATTTTCTAAATATTTTATACCGTAATTTATTGTTAAAAACTGCGACTAGAAACGGGTAAAATAGATACAAAACCATCCAATTTAGCAAACTATTCTACCTGTGCTCACTCATGACTGACCCCTAAGAATTGAGCCACGTAGTTCATGAAACATTATCTCAACATGTAATTCATGGGATTAATTCAATGGCATAGGTATCCAGATGCAGTGAGAACCTTCAAAGATTTATGAAACCTTAGGAACTAGTCACTGGCTTTCTGATTGTTAGGAATGTCGATTAAGATAAAACTTATATATAACAATTCTTGTTTATAAAACGATATCGGCTGGCTGACGAGTGACGAGTGCGTTTCTCACTTTTGTAATTAATGTTTACATTGTTTATTTATAATAACTCATGTTATACCACCAAAAGCCTATTATTGGAAATCTTTAACACTGATTTCTGCTGATTATGACGTAGTTTCTTAATTTGGACCTGATTTTGGGCCAAAATTGAATCAATAAACCATGTAGTCTTGGATTACTCAGGACGTTTTCTTCATCGTTTCATTTTTCATGGGTTCATCGGCATCAATTTTTATGCAGTTTTTTAACTTTTAATGAATAAGAATGTTCAATAAATAATTGGTTCAATTCATTGAAGAATGGGCTTCAATTGAGCAGCACGCACCCAGTTTTAGGTAGTTAAAGGCTTAACATGTATACGAGATTACGGGAATGAAAACTCGAGGATTCTTTGAGCGTAGCAAAAATATCACACCATCAATGGTTCCTTTTGGTCGTTTAGCGTCCGCAACAGAAGCGTTTTTGTCACGCCAAGTCCATAACTGGAAGAAATATGCGTACCTATACATATATACAATACATGTATGTACAGTACATTATATACTTATAACAGTAGGCAAGAAAGACAGTGTATATGTATGTAATACAATGTGGACTGACCATGGCAATGGCGCCACTGTGTCGGCTAGATGCATACTCAGGTGCAGTTCTTCGGCCTGTTTCTCGTTCCCACGTGTGTTGTTCTCTTGTTGGTTGGTTATTCGTTCAGCCACCCACGGATAGCGGACACTTGGGTCCGCCAACTCCCAACTCTGCACGTTTTTATATGGTTATATGGTATATCGCTGGGTGCTGCTTGGATCTCTTTACCTTTTATGTGAGAGCGAGGCGAAATTCGCAATCAGTCACGTACTTTTGTTACTTTATTATTTACTACTCATTCGGCCTGGTGAAAGTGGAGTATCACAATTCAATTTAAGAGCTGAAATTAATTTAAGTTGCGATTTACTAACACTAATTTGTGTGATGTCCTCATAGGGCAAAAATTTGAGGAGAATCCGGCTAAATCAGGACAAGTTTTGTTAAATCAAACGAAGCCTGTCCATCACTAACATCCCTGAAGTCAAAACTTGATACATAAATCTCTAATGAGTAGGTATCTATTCAAAATTTCAACTTCTTGGAAATTACTTCCATTATGATGTACCTAATGATAACTAAAATAAAACTTGACAATGGAAATGCTGCAATTGTTCTTATGATGGATTTGTAAGATCCATTAAGAGAAATGTCCTTAAAGCTTTCATCACTGTGTTTGTGCCTACTTCAGTAACTTTGTATAGAATTTTTTTGGATTTAAGCAATCAAAATGTGCGTAGCAAAATTTTAAGTGGAACCTAGGATACAAGACACGCTAACGTCATTTAATTCTTAAAAACTTCATGAGTTTTTCTGTAGTCTGCTCACCAAACCTCGATTAAGAAACTTTCCAGTTCGATAATAATTATAATTTCTTATATATATATGAATATACTCAAAAGTACCTAAACTAGGGAGGAAACTTCTTCGTTATGCCTTTCTCCTCCACCATAAATATCTTATATAGGCAATAAATGAACATAATGTAATTTTTGATTAAAATTGAATAAAAATCATGCAATAATCAGCTAGGAGTTAAATGACAAGATTTACGGTATCAAATTAATTTGAAAATTCATTTTTATTTTACTTATATCTAATCAAGTGCGAAAGATGGTCTAAATACAGCTAGAGAAATTCTGGTCCCTTTGCCACTGTTATACTAGTTCTTTTTCGAATAGATTAGATTATATATTTATAATTATTAAGACATAAAATGTAATTTGAGGATCATTGTTAACGTCTGGTATTAACGACTAATTTTTCTCAAAGGGCTTCTTTAATAGGTGACCTCAAGATAGATGTACCTGCGTAAGTAAGTATTTATATTTTTAAAAATGACTCGTCATATATCCAGTTCATTTAGGATTATAATATCTAAGTATATCTATTAATTAAACCTTTTTGTCCTTAATATATTGGTTAGAAAGCGAACACAGGGAAGTATTTTCAGGGCAATTTTTAAAGTATAGAAAAGTGACCAAAAAAGAGACGCTTTTTATTTCGTTTTATTTTTGCGGTTTCTTTTTTAAATATTTCAAATTTTTAAGAGCAAAATAACGACAACAATGATAAATGTAGTACAGGACACGATAATTTATTTATAACGCCTCCGTTCTCTTTTAGATAGAGGTACGTTATACTTATCTGAAGTGGCCAATATTATTAACAAGTTTTAGAGATCGTTAATACCTTGAGCGGTCGTAACAATCGCGAATAATAAAACGCGCACGTGTTCAAGTAGAACAAAATTAAAGTGTAAAATTCTTCCCTTCTTCGGCACTAAACAATTATGTGTAATCAGAGAACAATCAGGATGTCATAAACGATATTTGTTCGTTAATTATGCGAGACTAGTGACTAATGTTTTACAAAACGTACATTAATACTACGGAGTGTATAATTGAAAAAACAGGTAGTCAGTTTGAGTTAATACAAAACATTTTTGTAAAAAATATAAAAGGATAGGAATATATCTGTGTGATGTGTAATTAAAATTATTTTGTCTATAAAAAATTCGAGAGCTTTGTGTTCCTTTATAGGTCATTTAGTCATTACAATCAACAAAAAAGTTTTTAAATCTATGTTACTGAATAATGTTCGATATTTTTGTGCTTGATGACGATGGTCTAGGATTTTTTATTTATTTATTCTTCGGTGACAGTACGTATCAGACGTTTTTGCCAATGATTGTGGTTTGTATCCTCCGGAAACGTAGCAAGTTGTTGTATTGAGTCCTTGACCACAATCTGAAGGCCTTAAAATCCTTCAGTCTAATTAAGAATTTATCCTCTTTTTTTCAGCACTATTTCCTGTACCGACATTTCTGAGTGCTTCTTAAGATATTTAATCGATTATAATGAACAAGCATCTCCACCACGTTCATATTTCACTTATAACAACGGAATCTCGTCAATTGTTCTAAAATAATAACTTCATTACAGCAAACAAGGTCCCCCTTATTTTAAATGGGCGTATGAGTTGTAACGCGGACATTTACAGACAAAACAGATGTGACACCTATAAGTCTCATTGTAATGCGTCGCCATGACTTGGTATTTTTTTATTAAATACCCCAAGAGAGGACGAAGAGACGTGGAGGTATGCAAGCAAACGGCTCGAATAGCACGATGGTAAAGGGTGCACACCAACTCTCGTCTCTAATCATGATAGATACACTTTTTTAAAAAATGGGCCAGGAAAATAATCTTTCAGGAGTAAATAAATTATTTTAAAATACATTTATAAATTGATGTGGAAAGAAAGAATTAAATTATCTATGTTTTAATATTAGGCAAATGTGTTTATGAGGTTTCACGGCAAAACTACCCTTTTCTTGGTCTATTCAATTTAAACATGATGTTAGCCGTTCCAAACTATTTTGCCAGAATCTCAGTTCATTTAGTTTTGGAATTGGCTACTTCTTAGTTTTGACAAATATGCAGATCAAAACACGACAAGCTAAAATTCAAGGCTAAGACCACGTGTTCTCGTCACTTGCTCAAAGAGATTTATTACCCTCTGTGGATATAATAGACACGTAAGATTTCACGAGACTCTTGATTTTTAAGGATCTTGAATCAAGATAAGATCAAGACAAGAGCACCGATGTAAAAATAGAGACAAGATCAAGAGAATCACGTCGAGACTTTTGAAGATTACAAAATTTTGTCAAGAGTCTCGACATATTTATGCAACTAACTAGTTTTTTGTTATTAACAAGAATGTTTGTTTACACATTAAAGTTTTTTTTAAGTTGTCCATAAATATGGAGCCTCTCGAATCAAGACAAGAAAAGTAATTTTCCTCGTCTTTATTTTCAAAGTCAAGACAAGAATTGGATGTTGAAATCAAGACTTTTATCTTTATGAAATCTTAATTTTTAACTGTTCCGATTTTTTTTTGCAGTAGGAATTCCTCGTTGAAACCCTAGGTAGTTTTCTAACAATACAGTCTCTTGGTAAAGGCGAAACACAAAACAATAATTTGATCACAAATGGCTTCGCCTTATTACCTACGTTGTTGAAATAAACTCTTTAGGGGTGGATTCAGAATTTAAATGTTCTAATAAACTATTGTTTCTTTAGTTTTTGACATTATAAAAGTCATATAGGTATTCCACTTTTAGGTTCATCCTTTTGCTAGGTAGGTACATGTTAGAAGAAGTAGAGGTTGATGGCGGGTGGAATATAAGTGATCCTTAAGAAGATGTAAAGTGAGTAAGTGAGTGTGTCTTATAAGATCCAGTTTTTGAGAAAACTTGGTCGCCATCACCTTCGTCGTGATCGCGTCTGTTGCACACGTGCATCAGATGGACCGACCGGCCACAGCACCACAGCATCAGCATCGTACCGGCACAGTTACTACCTAACCAGTGCTGCACACCTGCATTTTCACAATAAAACCATATCGGCAGACACCTGAGATTTCAGCTCCGCGTTCTTTCGTTGCAACGAGGAATCCGGGCCCAGTCACTTGTAATTTCGTGAATATGATGTCGAAAATTTACGGTACGGTCAAAATGGCATGCAAAAAAGACGACCGTTTGCGACGCCACGTATCGTATGTTCGCAATGTAACCGGGGCCTTTTTTATTCCCAAGGCCTGACCATTAATTGGATCCCTCGGTCAACTTGTGATCCGTATTAGGGATTCAAGGCGACTGCCTTCAAGAATACCGAAATTAATTTAGCGGCAGTCCTGAATCATTTACCAATAAAGGATATTACTGAGATACTGATCTAAACATTTTATTTAGACTTGGATGTATTAGGCCAAAAAAGATCGAATACAAAGATTTATAAAACAATTTTACACATATTAATAGGTGACATACAAATCCTTTTTCTAAATAAAAAGATATGAAATAAGTTTTAAAAATGAATAGGATCTAGTAGAGATGATTAGCAACTTCAAATAAGGGTAGGTCGTCTCCAAAATTTAAAATTATTCTGGTTTGATAGTCTTTAGAAGACTCCTGATATTCTGGGCGCGAAGAATGATAAACTATAGAAAGCCCGAACTAAAAATCCTAATGAAAACTCTTCAACATGTCGTTGACTCCTGTGATTAGTTTAAAATAATTCATATTCGAAAGAATTCTGCAAACTCTGGATGAGCTAGGTGTCAAAGATGGTGAAACATCGAAATCCAGAACTAAAACTCCTAATCGAAACCTTTTAACGTTTCACAAGCCCGTATGGTTGGGTTATGTCTTTTTGGTCAAAAAACCTTAAAATTATTCCAAATTGGAAGGTTTTAGAAGATTCCTGAAGATACTGGGCATGAAAAACAGAGAAACATCAAAATCTAGAACAAAAAATCCTAATCGAAACCTTTTAACGTTTCGTAAACCCGTATGGTTGGTTTATGTCTTTTTGGTCAAAAATCCTTAAAGTAATTCCAAATTGAAAGGCTTTAGAAGATTTCTGAAGATACTGGGCATGAAAAACGGTGAATAATCAAAATCTAGAACTAAAAATCCTAATCGAAACTTTTTAACGTTTCACAAGCCCGTATGGCTGAGGGTTTTGTCATTCTAGTCAACAATCCTTAAAGTAATTCCAAATTGGAAGGCTTTAGAAGATTCCTAAAGATACTGGGCATAAAAAACGGTGCAACATACAAAGCTAGAACTATGAATCCTAGTAGAAATCTTTTTATTTATCATTAACCCGAATGACTAGGTTAAAACGATATATTTTCTAAAGGCTTCAGAAAACTGTGGAAGAGTTGGGAGTAAAAAATGGTGAAACATCAAAATTCAAAACTAAAAAACCCTAATCGAAACCTTTTAACGTTTCACAAGCCCGTATGGTTGGGGTAAGTCATTTTGGTCAAAAAACCTTAAAATAATTCCAAATTGGAAGGCTTTAGAAGATTCCTGAAGATACTGGGCATGAAAAACAGTGAAACATCAAAATCTAGAACTAAAAATCCTAATCGAAACCTTTTAACATTTCACAAGCCTGTATGGCTGGGTTATGTCATTCTAATCAACAATCCTTAAAGTAATTCCAAATTGGATGGCTTTAGAAGATTCCTGAAGATACTGGGCATGAAAAACAGTGAAACATCAAAATCTAGAACTAAAAATCCTAATCGAAACCTTTTAACATTTCACAAGCCTGTATGGCTGGGTTATGTCATTCTAATCAACAATCCTTAAAGTAATTCCAAATTGGATGGCTTTAGAAGATTCCTGAAGATACTGGGCATGAACACGGTGCAACATTCAAAGCTATAACTATGAATCCTAGTAGAAATCTTTAATTTATCATTTACCGGAATGATTGGGTTAAAAGGATATATTTTCTAAAGGATTCAGAAAACTCTGGAAGATTAGGTAGTTAAAGATGGTGAAACATCGAAATTCAGAACTAAAAATCCTAATAGAGTCCTTTCAACTTTTTACAATCCCGTATGGTTGGGGTAAGTCATTTCGTCAACAATTCCAACTTGAAAGGCTTTCAAATACGCCTGAATATACCGTGCATGGAAAACAGTGAAACATCTAAAGCTAGAACTATGAATCCTAGTACCTTTCAACGTATCAATACGATTAGGTTAAAAGGATTGATATTCTTAAGGCTTCAGGAAATTCTGGAAGAAATGAGTATGATAGATGGTGAAACATTGAAATCCAAAACTAATAATCCTTATAGAAAACTTTTATCATTTCACAAGCCCGTGTGGTTGGATGAGGTCATTTCAGTGAACCTAAAGATGAAAAACGGTGAGACATTCACAGCTAGAACTATGATTCCTAGTAGAAACCTTTCAACGTATGATTGACCCGTACAGTTGAAATGTGAACAATATTCGTGAAAATTTGAGTTTGGTGCATTTTTTTTTAACATAAACATATACCTAATCGATAATGACTAGCCGTGGGACCCAATTGATATGCCCTGTCTTTTTTATTCCGGACTCAGCGTCGTCTTCTGTTGCCTGTTACCTTATGCTTGTGCGAAGACGAACTCAAATTTAAATTAGACTGCCCACGACGACTGCGACAGTAAATCACAAAAGCCATCTCAGTAAGGGACAGGTGGCCATTAAAGCTTCTTTCGCCGTTTGTTGCAGCTTATATCTCCGCGATTTAGCCGCACATCAATCACGCGGCCGTTCTTGCATAAATGTATCGAACCAAATATAAAATAAATATTCAGTTTCCGTTTGCCGGATGTTCATCGACCGACCTCCTAACTATCTATACCTTCTAAAGCGATTGAATTTCTTTTATTAACTTATATGTTTGTAGAAACACGTGTAATAAAATCAATTAATTCACTTATCTGAGAACAAAACTAATAATGAATGCAAACGACATCGACAAGGTAAGCTTAATTTATTGGTTTTGTTGAAGTCGGATTTTACGTATTGGAAAAGACCAATAAATTTTTAATGTAGCTCACCTTTCACCAACAAGAAAGGAGTAAACATACCTAAACTAAGATAACATAAGAAATATGCTACATTCATCATCTTCTACTTTTTTATAAGTATTTAATCTACAATAGCCTCTAATTTTACTTACTATTGATAGTTGACTTTACCCCCTTCTTTAAGGCTGAAATATTACTAACAATAAGATATAAAAAAAGATGAATAATACATAGAGATCATCAGATCATTAAATAATCTTGAATTTCGAACATAAGTGGTATATTTTGTTATGAGCCGTCCTTTTGTTGAATAAATGAATTCAAAGGAAAATTGCCAATTTAAAATAATCGGTTACCAACAAAAAACGACTGTTACCGCGTAATATGCGATCCATAAATTACCCCTATCGCCGAAATATCTTGGGAGACGGTCGGCAGAAAGTCGTCGGGACGGATTCCTTAAATAATGAGCTGATCTCATAAATCATGCTCAATTATTTTATCGGTTCGATTGCTACGGCGCAGGTACCATTTAAGGGAATACGTTTACGATGCCACAATCGGCCAAGAATTGAAAACGCGCAACAAGAAGAAGAACATCATATCATCTTGATCTGACGAATACACACAAACTCTCTCCACCAACAAGGGTAATTTTATGCACATGGGTTTAAAAGTACCTATATCTATCTATATATATAACGGGGAATAGAGACATTGCACATCAGAAAAATTAGGAGAAAGCTGTATTTTTGGATGAACCTTTCTTTTGAAGTTCTAAACAATATCCGAAAAGTTCCCAGCGATACATTTGTGCCGCTAAAATTGTTACGAGGGTTAAAGGTCACGATAAACATTTTTTCGCGAATATCTCGTTAATGGTTACTTTTATTAAAAATTAGTGGTTATCAAATTTGCAGCTTAGGAAATTGCCTGTTGTCACTTTTTTGTAAAACTAACGGTTTTCGAGAAAATTCGATTTCAAAAGTTGAAACATACACTCCTCAACGACAATATGTAGATCCATCGTGTTTCTTGACTGAAACTGTTTATCGTGAACTTTGACACCGCGTAACATTTCTAGCGACACATGTCTCGCAGGAACGTTTATTTTTTAGAAGCACAAAGATAAGGTTCATGCAATAATCCAGCCTTCACCTAATTTTTCCGATGTATGGCCTTTTTTGTCTTTATTTCCTGAACTACAATGACTTTTAAGTTATGTTTCATTTCAATTTTTACAAAATTTAAATTAAATTGATAAAATATAGTAGGTACCTACAAAGCCATAGAAAAATGCTACTCAATCATGAAAATAAATATTTTATCGTAGGTACCTACTTTTAAACGTATATTAGTCGTTAAGTATGAAAAGAACTTTAGTCGTTTTGAAAGTGACCTTAGCCACCTAAAGTTTTTTCCTCGAATATGGCTTAGATACGTGGACGACATTTTCGCTATCTTCGATTTGAGCTCCAGAAGTCTCCAAGACTTTCTTGATGTTTTAAATTCACGTTTCCCTTCGGTCAAATTTACTGTTGAATTTTGATATCTATAGAAAACCCACTAATACCTCTAGATTTACAACCAACGACTCTAATCATTGCGTTTAACATAAAATGACTAGTTTTAATTTTCTTGTACAAAGATTGCTTAGTTTTCCTCTTAGTAAAAGTAGATATCATAGGGAACTCTGTACAATTAAGAAAATTGCGATTGACAATGGTTAGAATATTGTAACATCATTGATAAATTAGTTAATAAGATTAAATTTAAGAATTCTGTTTCAAGATCTTCGACTTTTCAAACAGACACCAGTAAGACCAAGTTTATAACTATGCCATACGAGCCAAGATTTACTCGAGCATTCGAAGGCATTTTTCGTAAACTTGGTTTTCGCATTGCCTACAGTTCAAGTGGTAACTCCCTTTAAACTCTCCTCGGTAACCCCAAGGATAAAATTCCTTCCTTAGAAAAGTAGGGGATATATGAAATTAGCTGTAATGACTGTAGTAAAAAATATATTGGACAAACTAGACGCTCGAACCAAACTAGGTTCAAGGAGCATTTAGCTCATGCACGGTTTGGTAGAGCCGAAAAATCTAGTGTTGCCCAACATATTCTTACTGAAGATCATAATATTAATATTAATAATCTTAAATTAGTTAAGGAAGTTAGGAATAATTGTCTACTAGATAGTTTTGAAAGTTTATACATTTGTAAAAATAACCAAATTTTACTTAACAATGACAAGGGTCCTATCCCTGGATCTCCGCTATTTAGTCTAGTTTAATTATTATTTTTTGTTATTGTCAAGGTCCATTAAACATCATCACTATTGCTGCTGAACCATGTTCACTGAACCTTAACAAATTCCAATATATATTAGGATTAGTTCTCTTTTAGGTTTAGTTCACTTCAGTCCCTGAAGAAGGTAACTTTGTTACCGAAAAGTGCTTCGGACAACTAAAGTGTCGTGTTTTGGTGTTGGGGTTTGAGCTATTTTGTTCGTTCTACAACAACCGCCAAAGTTTTACACTAACTACACAACACAAACTTTTGTGAGTTTTATTTCTACATTGTTCATTAAAACGAGCAAAGGGCAGATTGGAGATTGCTCTTGCCAACAATGATTATTCCATACACATTGAAACTTTTTATTTTATGGGGTACATGTTAATGTAAGTGCTTCTATAGTCACAAAAATTTTAGGTGGATGATCTTGACACTAAAGCTCTAGTGCGAATAAAATCCTGCGTAGGATAGCTGAAAGGAAAAATAAGACAATGCAAATTAGTATCTTGTGATGGATGATCTAAGATTTTTGCAGAAATGAAAAACGGAGGAGTTGCAAAGTAATATCTTTTAATTTCATGGTAAATTGCATTAAAGTTGACCAATTTGTATATGGCTATTGTGGATAATTCTCCTGTTTTTGATGATTTAAAAAATAAAAGTTAAAAGAAAAAGAACATAGTAGCATTTTTCCAATACCTCTTCAAACACAAATACATAAGTTGTAATTAAAAGTCGAACAAAATCATGCTTCTCAGTGAGAAATATTGAAATTATTCATGGTGAATGTGACGTTTAACTCAGGATACTTGAACGAGTCAAATTGGAAACTTATGTGTTTAAACCTAAAGAAAAAATTGATGAGCCTTAACGCCCCCTGAGGGAAAAACGAGTCATGGAAATCAAAAACGTTATATAAAAATCTTACTCAGAGACACCCACTTACTTAGACTCAAGCCATGATTCTATCAAAGATATCATTAACAAAAACTCACCTCAAAACGATACGTTTCATCGGATCATAAAATATCCATTCGTGTTTCTTAACTGAAACTGTTTGTCGTGACCTTTGACCCCGCGTAACATTTCTTGCGACACATGTATTGCTGGGGACTTTATTTTTTGGAACCACAAAAGTAAGGTTCATGCAAAAATCCAGCGTTCACCTAATTTTTCCGAAGTTTGGCTTTTTGTCATTATTTCCTGAACTACAATGACTTTGAAGTTTTTTTTTAATTTTTAAATTTGTGTGAATTGTTTAAGGTTTCCTTCTCATTAATCAAAAGGCACGTTCTTTAAATTCCAAAAAGAAACCGTATAAAAAGTAGCCCTTTCATTTCATATCTCACCGAATCCTAAAATTCCACCTTTAGACTTCAGTATTCTACTTTTGATTATTATTTATAATGCAAATTCAATTATTCTTTAAAAAGTATTATCTTGAAAAATCTCGGCATGTCCTTTAAATGGCAAGTGCATCGTTTTTTAATCCAATCGCATTAGTAAGTATTATCAACACAGACAGGCATCAGACATATGCATACAAGGGTATTGCAGTGAGAATATTCTCGTTTTTTATCCTATTTATTTTATTTTATCTTCTAAAAGTTATTTATTGATGTTTGAGTTGATCAGATATTTGTAGAGCAAAAATATGGAGTTTCGAAAACAAAATTGAAAACAGTTTTGAAAGAGTTCCTATTAGAGATCAGAGCTAGTCAAAGTCCTCATCATAAGGGTTTTAAGCCCCAAGTCTTTTGATCCTTGAAATTCCAATTTCATTTTAAAATCAAAGGACTTACATCGAAAAATAATTATATTTAAAGACCTAAGTATCAGGGCTTGAATTATATTGTTTTACTTTTCTTTCTACTTTCAAAGGATTACAAGCTCATCCAAAGGACTTCAAACACTTTAATAGGACTTCGAGTACCTTGAAAGGACTTTAAACGATTTGAAAGTGCTTGAACTCCTTTATAAAACAATTTGATTATCAAGCCCCTAACACTTTTTCGCGAAAGGGTTTCTAAGCTCTGAAAGGAAAGCATTTAAGCTTGAGATAAATATAGACTTAGCCAGGAGAGATAATTGGACAAACAAAATTTGTATTCTCGTTCGTTTAGCATAAACAGGAACCGAATAAACTGTCATGAAATTCGTTTACAGAAATTTTAAGCAACGCTGAGCGTTTATGGAACTTTACGGACAATAAAATTTTGGAAAAGGGAGACGAAAAAGCATATTGTGACGTGTTCGGTCACAGAAAACACAATTAACAAAACAAAACAACGAGTTTATTTAATTACTAAAATTAATTTGACTACACTACAGTTATGAACAAGTCCGCACAATTTATTTCACTAAAGTCACTTTTTAATCGCCGTTCCGGTAGACACTATTTATCGCTCTCTATGAACACTATCGCCTCTATGGTTCGCCTGTATCGCCTATCGATCGCTTTGCATCAGCTGTTACTGTAAACTGTCAACTAACTCGGTGTGAGTGTCTCGTCCGCTTTTATAGTCTTCTCAGCCTTTTTCTAGGGTATTCTACAGCCGTCTAGTATTCCAATTGTTTTCCCATTGATCTTTGCTGGTGTTTTCTAGATGTGTCAGGAAAGCCGAGAATATTCCTTATGTAATCAGGGAAGATGTTCATTAATTATGCTCACACCAACTTAATTGGCAAGTACTCGTAACAATATTTTCGCTTAGTCTAAACACACCTTAAAGTTGGAAATCGTGGCAAGGATTCGGATTTAGCTGAGAGAGAATAAATCAACCACGTGTACATATTAAACGGTTTTATAGCGAAGTTTTATGTCCGAATCCGATGAGGTATTCAAGCGGAAATTGAAATTAATGAAGTAATGGGACGTACCGATAATTGTAAGGCATGCAAGTGGTTACTTTTTTCCAGCCAGAATACTTTAAAACGACTTCTTTGCCTTCTATTCTTTGCCTCAACATTTATACCGCCGCAATTGCGAACAAGCGCCTGGTAGACTCAATTAACAGCCGTTTTTCTGACGACCAACTCTTTTGATCGGACTTCGAAAGCCGACCGATTGGATCCTTATTAAAATGCCGAGAAAAGTAATTTAAATTTATTTATCGAGATTTCATGGGTTTTTCACATCACTGATCTATACAGGGTGTTTTAAATTATCAGGTGTTTTATGCAAAGAACAAGAACAAGCAAATTCAAGATAAAAAAAAGTGTGTTTGTTCATATCCACGCTGTAAATATTACAAATTACTTACGTTTCTAAATAATATCAACGTCAGAGCTTTAGTACCTTATGCTTACAAATGTGCTTCGAGTCCTTTGAAAGGTTAGAAGTACCCACTCTATTTTCAAAGGATGTTTTTTTTCTGAATTCTGTTGTAGATTCAATGAATCAAACAATCTTTTTAATAACGATATCAGGTAAAGATGGATGTTAGTGGATTAGGGTGGAGAAAGTATCATTTAAAAATAATGCGGCTTATATGCGCGTAAATACGGTTCTTTGTTCGTATGTTCATAATTTGTAATTTAAAAAAGGACTTCAAACACGTTCAAAGTACTTAAAGCTCCTTCAAAGTGCTCGAAGCTCTTTTAAAGGTCTTGAACTTTCAATGGGCTTGGAGCCCTTTTCAAGTGCTTTATAGTAAGGCAAAACAATCAAAAGGATTTTTTGATGTACCTAATTGAAGCCCTGTTGGTTTAATTTAAGCCCTCATGATGTGCTCAAAACCATTTTCCCTAGTGCTTCAAGTTTGTTGTATTTTAAGCCCTTTTAGTATAATTCAAGCCCATAAAGCGTGCTCGAAGGTCTTTCAACAGGTTCTTAAAAAGCTTTTTGATATATTTGAAGCCTTTTTGGTGTCTTTTTCTAACTCAAGCCCTTATAGTGTCGAATTCCTTTTCACAAATGTTTTCAGCCTCTTGATATAGTTGAAGACCTTTTGGTTAAATTCAAGCCCACATACAAGTGCTTCAAGACTTTTGGCGTATTTGAAGCCCTTTTGATTTATTTAAAGCTCATGCAGTATGCTTGAACCTTTTTCCACAGGTGCTTCAAGCCTTTTGATGTATCTATTTAAAGCCTTTTTAGTGTAACTGAAGCGTATATGGTGTAAAGACAGCCCCTATTAAAAGTGAATTTAATTACTTTTCGATGTAATTGGTAATTCAACGACAAAAACACTTTAAGTAACTTTGTTCATAGAGCTTGAACTCATTTTTGTAAGGGATTTGCTCAGCTCTAATCACTGTGCGTTGATGCCTTTACTGTATGGAAGTGGTGAGGGTTGAATCGACTCCTCAACATTCAAAAAATCGAATCGGTCACCCACCACCATGGTATCTCAAACTTTGAAATTTCACCATAAATAAGAAAATGTTTCGTATGAAACATTTTCTATTGTTAAATAGTTTTCTCTGCTTTTTTATTGTTGCTAAAATCCAGTAATGTATTGTTAACAGTCCACACAACAAACCTCATCCCTTCAAAAGAGTTACACGCTTTTAAATTTTGCATTATTCACTATTAAAACAAAAATATAAAAAAATAACTAAACTACTTTTCATTTACATATATCTTCTGAAGATGTCCTTGTAGGGTGAAACAATTGTTTAGAAAATTAAAAAGGTTAGTGCAGACCCCTCTTTCCCAGTAGGCACTTTGGGCAAGTGCCCAGGGCCCCGCGATCGATAGGGGCCCCCCTCAGATCAAATACAAAGTCTCTAGTTCCTGTCAGATAACCAAACGATAACCAATATTTATTACCCAAAAACATATAATTTGAAGAAATCGAACCTAAATTACTGACTACAATACCAACTTAGTAGCTTTTACATGCGCGAAGCTATTCTACTGTCGCCCAAAAATTAGGCTTTCCGACTTCAGTATACTTAGATAAATTTAAATATACGTATAATGGTATACTAAGCACATACACATTTTAAAGAAAAATCATCAGTAGTACACTCATCAGTGTGACTCGCTCCATTTAAATTAAGCGATGCATGAAGCTCCAAATTTCAATTAGCCATTTAATTTAATTGAGAAGTTACATGGAAAATTGAAACAAAATGTGTTTGACTTTATATTTAAGGAGATGGTGGAATGGAATCCCATACAAGTTTGGACCTGGTTTGAATATCCATGTCCAAGAATAATTTATGCCACATTAGTTAGGTATAAACTTACCATAAATGCTAATAATAGGTACATATTTTATTTATTTACAATGAGTTTTAATAAAACAATGGAATTTGTGATCTGATAGATTTTTTTTGAGAACTTCGGTTCACATTGAGGTTTTTTTTATTATAAATGAAGACTTTTTATTATTACTTCCGTATATTTTACATAAATACAATAATTTGTCAAATATCCATTCGCAACATGACGATTCTTTTCGTACTTAACCAATAAGTGAATTACATTTATCTATTCGTTTCATGTGATTGTAAATAAAAATAAATATTTAACCTTGTTTATCTACTTTCTTTGTCTATTCTAACAAAATAGTGTTCTGTTAAAGTCATAGGGGCCCCATTATCCTAATATGCCCAGGGCCTCCAATAGGTTAAAGACGGACCTGGGTTAGTGGAAACTTTGTGTTTTATTCGTTTGTTTATTCTTTCATTATGAATCCCAATTTCCATATTATAGTAAAGGCTGAAACAATTGATTACTAGTTAGGAATTTGATTTTTTTAAATATATCATACTCCATATACCTACTGTATTTAAATAACAAATACTGAAAACGCCGATTTATAATGTAGTTTATGAGGGGTGTTCAAGACAACCAAGCATCTTTTTTTTTATTCATGTCACATGTACGGAACCCTAGTAAAGTTAGGCCTGCCTCGCGCTTGACTGGTTTTTTAACTCTTGTGGGGAAAGTCTCCTTCAGATCCAGGAATATATGTAAGCCAAAATTCCGAGCTTCTTGGACTTTGCTGATGACGTGATTTCAATCTCTGAATGATTTTACCGTACCTACATTCATGTAAGTAAGTACGTTATGTATGTACGTATGTAGGTAGCTATTTATATTGTACAACATCTCAACTTCTGCTCACAACATTACCTACATTCATCTGTAGATAAATATATGTTATAACTACGCAACTTTGAAGGCATTAAACTGATGTATGCGGCAGTAGTGACAAGAAGTCCATGTAACTATGACTGCATATACCTAGTGAGTGAGTGAGTGAATAGCTAAGGCACCGGTACCGGTTTCTATGAAGTGTCACGTCTCGCGAGTCTCAGGCATTGTTTTCTCGCGACTGGAAGGCGCCAGTGGTACCTGACTGTCGCACATTTAGCATAGCAATTAGCTTCTTGTAAATCATACCTATATACCTAGTCATTCATGTTGATCTTAACTGCTATTCGTTGTTGGCCAACCTACGGCAGTCAATGGGCAAACGAAACACCACTTTGGCTTACTCGTATGGTTGTTATTGTATATGTTATGTATGGTGCCCGTAGGTACTTCTTGTCGTCAACTATGTTATTGTTATTATACATCAACCACTACAATAAATATATATATACATACGCCCGTGTACGAAGTCTAATGCTAATATTTTGACCTAAGACATTAATTTTGCTCCCACATTCATGACAACCAAAATATGTATGTATCTACCACTTAAACGTTATACTGTCAAATAGTATTCAAATTTTAAAAAAAGCGGATTTGGCAGACCTTTCTGCTTGGAAATGTGCTTTCGGCACATTCAGAGTCTTATTTCAAGTCTTTTCGCGTTTCTTAAACACTTATTGCTGGCTTACAAACAAATTATCCAATGTTTTGTAATGCGCAATGTACAAAAGAACTTTAAACTCCTTCAATGTGCTTGAAACCTTCTTAAAATGCTTGAATCCTTCTTAAAGTACTTGAAATCTTTTTACCTTGCTAGAAGTCTTACCTTGCTTCAATCCTTCTTAAAATTCCTGAACCCTTCATAAAATGTTTCAATCTTTCTTAAAATTCTTGAACTCTTCCTATAATGTTTGAATCGTTCTTAAGGTGCTTGCTTGTGTCCTAATTAAAGTGTTTGAAGCCTCCTTAGAATAATATCATTTTTCTTAAAGTTCTTGAAGTCTTCTTAATTTCTTATTATGCTCGAATATCTTGCTTGAAACCTTCTTACTATGTTTGAATCCTTCTTAATGTGCTTGCATCCTTCTTAAAATTCTTGAACCCTTCTTACAATGCTTGACTCCTTCTTAAAGTGCTTGAACTCTTTTTACAATGCTTCAATCCTAAAAATTCTTGAACACTTCTTACAATGCTTGAATCCGCGTTAAAGTGCTTTAGGCCTTTTTAAAATGCTTGACTCCTTGAAATGTTTTAGGCCTTCTTAAAGTATTTGAACCTCTACTAAAATAATTGAAAGGCTCTAAGCCTTTTGATGTATTTGAATCTCATTTAGTGTAGGTACTCTGATACTTTTGAATATCTTTTGGCTTGAAAGCACACACTTACTGTGTGATCCAAACCAAGTTTATAATTCAAGCGTGTTGATAAATTTCAAGATCTTTTGATTTGATGCAAGCCCTCTAAGTGTAATTGAAGCCTTTTGCGCAATGGCTTCAAACCTTTTAATGTATTCGAAACTCTTTTGGTTTACTTAATTAGGTCCTTTTAAGATGTATTTAATGCTTTAAACTTATTTACTTTTAGATGCGATGAGTAATTCTTGAACATTCAATTGGGGCTTCAAAGTTCAAAGCACTTTGGGCTTAAGGCTTGGAGTTCTTTTGAATGATTAAATCGAAGGTTCAATTCGTTTGCATTGAGCAAAATAAAAAAGTAGGTCTATGTATCTATGTTTAATTTTTGGGGTAACAGTAAAACATTGTGATTACACACAGAAGTTTAATGAGCATTGAAGATGGTTTGAAAGTGTTGGCGTAAAATACAAGAAGGTGTTTACTCATTTTTCAGGTTCTGTCTTGACCAATGAAAATTCCACATTTGTAATTTTTAGTCCAGTGAACCACCAAAATAAGTCCTGCATGCTGTTCTTTATAATACAATAGAATATTCGTTGAATAAGTCAGCAGTTAGCACCTCTTTTCATTTCTCGTTGAATAGCTAATAGGGTAGCCCACATGTTTTATTACAATAAGCAGTTGACCAAACCAATTCGGATGAAGACGACGAACCTACTCATTTAAATAAAATTTGACGCTTCATGTTTTGCAAATTTGATGAGGTCAATAAATTTTAAAAACGCAGATGCCCAAATTGAATTATCTTCATTTAGATGTATGCATACATGTATTGTACAATGTAGGTACCAAATTCGTGCTGATATCATATAAGGAAAGAGAAAACGCGTTCTTCTTATAACAAAACTCGAAATATACATAGAATAATCCTATTTAAGGTGTAGAGTACATAACACATGTATAATCCTTCTACACCTCCACATTTAATTCAATATGTATATTTAGCTGTTCTAACAAAAAAAACTTCTTGTGATCCCAATGTTGAGGATTGAAAATTTTATCTTCCTCAAATTGAGACCCAGGCTTTTTCATATTTTGTTTTATTTCATTGTATTTTTGTATATCTTAACAATTTATCATTTTGATATACACACCGAATATAATTTGAAGTTACTTATTTTATATTATAAATTAAATTGAAACTCTATCTATCGTTTTATTAATGAATTAATTTGTAAATTTTGTTCTCTTGTTGCAGAAGTCTAAGCAGCCAACGTTTTATACGACCAAAGTTAGGTAACCTAAATCTACAATAGGTGGCAGGATAATGGTGAGTTTGAATTTAAATTAAATTGGATTTTTAATTTCTCGTTTTAAATAATTTAAACATTTAGAAAACTGTTTTACTTGGCTGAACAAATATTCCTATCAATTTCAAATAAAATCTATAAACTATTTACTGTAGTAGCTCTATTTATTAAAACTTAATTTTGTTTAAATAATGTGAATAAAGAAAAGCCTTACAATTGTTAAATTTAACTTCCGCTCTTAATGTAAGTATATTCCTGTAATTACTTAAGTTATATTCCATAATTCTTCCCCTGAGTGGAATCAACAAAATAATCAGTCAAATAGGTATATTATTATATGGGATAAAAGCGAAACGTTAGTTCGTTTTTATAATAAAAAACATTTTGGTACCCCTATTTGGCTCTGATTAATTTGTTGATTGGTACTTAAGACTTGAAAAATGTAGTTTTACATAATATATTGCATTTCATCCACCTGATGAAGCCAAACTATGAAAAAAAGGGGGATTCAGTTTCGAGTCTGTTAGTGCAACGAGCGGTCCTAAAAACGTGATGTTTTGAAGACAAAGAAAGTGTATTTTTTAAGAGATAAAATCCTTTTATTTGGTACATATGTTTCAGTGCTATTTGCATGTATTTTTAACATTTGAAATTGTCATTTTAATCGTCTTAAAAACATTATGCAACAAGTTGAAACGATTTTATTTATCCTGCTGAAGGCATAATAATCTGTGATTTATTGTATTTTGTTTGATTCCTTTTTTGTTTCAACGTTTAAATCAAATCTTGGTTGTGTGACAATTATTTTATTGTTTCTTTGTTTCTAATATTTTGTATATTCTTTGTCGATCGTGAAAGTTGAGGGTTTTCCGGTAATATTAGTTGCTATTAAAATTTTATGGTACCTACACGTCCTAGATTTGCAGTGCTAAGAATATGGGTTTCTCTGCCATGCTTCTTCTCCCCGCAAGGACGCAAGCATTAGGCTGAGCCTTGCACTTTTGTTTATTTATTACTTACTTTACTTGGACTTCTCCCATCTTTTGCAGGTTATATTTAATAAAGTTGATATTTTGTATTTTTCATGCCTTTTATCTTAATTAAAAACACAACACAAGTATTCCCGATTTACAAAAACAGCTAATTACTGCAGGTTAGATTTCTAGTATTAATAACAACAGTAACTTGTAAGTTTTTTAATTTTTATATTTTTTAACTTTAAGTACAAAATTACTTTTCATAGACAATAATATCACAATTATTAGTGGATAATGTACCCACACAATTAACTACACAGTATATATGTATGTATAAAGATAACTTTACTACATAATTGTTGTAGGTACGAAAACAACGAAACGACAGAAATAAAAAGAACAAATTATAATAACATAATAATGCAATATAATGAATTAGTCAATATCTTCAATTAAATACAAGTATTAGGTGGAAATCTTTGGTAAAACGAGACAATAAAAATTAAACATTCGTTTACCCACCAACTACTTCATTTTAGATATTTGTTTTAACAAGTTTTGTTATTTTACACACATTTTTGTAAAATAACTACAATATTCACCAAAGTAAAAAATAAACGTTAGTAACAAAATAAGGAGAAAATAGGACGCTGTTCGTACATTAACCAGGACTAAAACCTACTCACAACCGAAGAGAATAATAGATATTTCACTAAATAATTGTTATATTAACAAGAATTAATCAGCTTATTTGGTAGTAAGCAATTTATTTTAAATCGCCACGCAAAATATGGTTTCTATTATTTAGTAGTCTTATTAAAATATTTTTATTTGCTGATTCAACAAGAAATTAAAACAATTACAAATAAATTAATTAAGCAGCACTGCAATTATTTCTTAAACAGCAAGCAAACCACATTAAACTAAAATAAAAACAATATAATTGCACAAAAGAAAGTACATCATGGCCTATGATTGGAAAACTTAAAATTCATTTAAATTTTAAATAATTTTACACTGAGATTGCGCTTAAGAAAAGTATTTTCAGTGGCAGTGATCATTATTTTAGAAAATAATTAAATAGAAAGCATTATGTACTTGTACATTATGTATGGATGGAAGGTACACATTAAGAATAAACTAATCAAATAAAACATTAGTTTGAAGTCGAATCCCAGTATAAAAGACCTTGGTACAAAAACAAATATTTGCCGTCACAAAACACCCTGCAAATTTAGTTTTGGTAGAGATATTTCACATCAAATACCTTCCATTTATTTAATTGGTAACAATAATTATTTATAATCCGGTGTATACCATGTCATCATTCTGTAAAATAATTCCTAGGCCAGTTGCCACCGGGAAACAAATACAAGATTTTTACTTTGATTTTAAAAATTGTTATTTTTTCTCAGTTCTTATACGACAGTCTCAACTGATTCGTTTTATTTGAACAATTTTAATATTTAATATTTTAAATGGAATAACGATATTTAACGTAATACTTTTTTTTAGTTATATATAGTCACAGCCTGAGCCTTATTTATTTACGATATTAATTAAGTATTAGTAAAGGTCTTCTCCGTTTTCCATATTTCCTAGCAATTCCTTCTTCTCTTCTTTTTTCGAATGGAAAGATCGTAACTTTGGTGGTTCAAAACATGGCTGAAAAGAAAATATACTTCTAAAGCAATATTCTTTTTAATATTAGATACATAAAGCCAATTTTTAAAATTTTTAAGTTATAATACAACTTCGTTTTAACTACTGGGTATATTAGAGTTACTAAAGTAGTATCCTTCTGTATTTTTCCAAAACAAACGATGCTATAAAAATATTTTCGGAAAACTTACTGTTTCACAGACGTTCATGTTGCAGCAATTTTCTATCGTGATCTCACACTGCTCGGGTGCTTGAGGCCGGTATGTGAGTGGTGTTACATTCTTGTTAACAATTATTCTTTTCTTAATCCGTGGACGGCGCCGTAACTTGCACACGAATGAAGCCAAAACAATAATGAGTACGAACATAACTATCATACAAACTGAAAGAACAATGATTGCTGGCTTTTCGGCATACTGCCATATACTTGTTTGTTCCGCAGACTCTTGCAATCTAACCAAGTTTTCTACGATATTAAAGTTGCCATCCTGACATCTAAAATAAATAACAAAAATTTAAAAAATTGCAAAATATTTTTATTATATCTAAATTGTGTAATTATTTACGATTAGATAACTTACTTGCAAAGCATTTCGCTCTCTTCATCCAACAAAGAGCTGGCATGATTTCTGCTACAATATAGTTCACAAATTTTAGAAAATTCGGTACTGTCTTGACACCTTATTCCTGAAAAACCATTTGTACATTTACAGATTGGAGTTGTGGTGCTATTGGTGGCAATAGAACACTTGCCATCGTTTAAACAAAATCCGTCACAGATATTCTTTTGGCACCTTGTTCCCATAAATCCTGGAGGACACTTGCATTGAGGATACGCTAACGACGTAAAATGACATTCACCGTGCACACAAAAATTGTAGCACAACGATATCTCGCAATTTGTCCCTGTATATCCTCTGTAACACTGACATCCGCCATCAACAAATTCCCCGCGGTTCAAACATTCGTGCGATTCATTTTTTTCCTCATTGGCGAGGAAAAATTCTGTAGTAGTACCTTTGTAGTTTTCAACGGCATTGTACACATTTTTACATTCTTCGCGCTGAATGAAGGTCGTGTCATGGACTACAACACCTTGGGGCATCGCATCGAACCTGTGGATACATTCTGGAGGACTGTCATCATGTTTGCTTTTCCTATTTAATTCATTATTGATAACATCCGTCCAATAAACGTAATCAGAATCGACAGCAACCCCATAGGGTTTCTGATGGGTGCCCTCAAATAAAACTTGTCTTCCTGTACCATCCATATTCGTACTTTCTATACGAAAATATATTCCTTGTCTGAGGTCTCCCCAGTAAATTCTATCTCTTTCGTAATCTATTGTTATTCCTGTAGGACTGAAGAGGTCATCACTTACCAAAATTTCTTGTTTCATTGTATTAAGCGATATTCTTGCTACAGAAGGTTTCATGACATTTAAGTTGGTCCAGTACAAATATCTAAAAAAATAATAAGAATGGAAATTTTGCAATACCAAAACGTACGTACATTATAAATTTAGTCTTTAGTGTTACAGTAATATTATTTGTTAATGATGTCAATTGAATCGTTAATTAAACTGAGTAGCAATAGCGATCGCAATTAATTATTCAGTTCCAGTTTGTTTGTTTAACTGATTCTTTAATAATACAATAAAGCATTCCATTGATAAATTTTAATGTCATTGTCATCCATAAATTCACGTATTGTTCTTTTTTATGGTCGAAAAGTTATTGGAGCATTTTTATTCTCAGAAACCGCATAAAAACACAATTAAAGTTTCTGAAATTACTGACTTTTTACTATTGAAGTAAAAAATAAATTACATTTAGTTTATAACGACTAAAGTAACATTTAGTTTAATGCCATTAAAAAAAATAGTTTTCAATTCTTTAGAAAGACTTTAAAAATGTTTAAACTATTGTTGATTAAACTACGACACAATTTCTGTTCTAATTACTACCTACACTAATTCATAAATGTTTTTTAATAACATTACCTTCTACACGAATCAACTGCAATATCATGAGGAACATCATCTTTGAAATAGAGTAGATTGTTCACTTTGTCGGAAGAATGTTTCAATGAAGCGTAATTTATACTATGATTATCACTATCAGTCCAATATAAAATATCTGTTAAAGTATCGACAGCTATGCCCTAAAATTGAGCAAATCACTGAAATATTTATCGAAATTTATGTATTGGAAAAGGACGGACAGACTCATGTGGGGAGGGACACATTCACGAAAAGAAATTTTTATTTCGGGTTTACTCAAAATATTTTTCTGATTCTGCCTTTACGTAAAGCACATCTATAAATTATTGTGTGTTTGTATTTCAAGTGATTGGGAAAGCAGAGTAGGTATTATCTTCATTATTTTTTTATTGATTAACTAATTAACTGTTAAATAATAAATTGTTTACCTTCACATCATCTGGAAGGTCTTTAACAATAGGTACTATCGCAGTTTGTTTGTTGTTTAATTGTATTTTAAATATGGTGTCGTTTAGTTTGTCCATATCACTGACCAAAAACTGGTGGCGGACGTAGTCATATGACAAGGCTTTTAATTTGGTAAATTGTTGCACAGCAGTACCTAACAACGAACCGGTATAATTTAGAAGTTTAATTTCATCCCCTACAGCTACCGCTACATCTGAAAAAAAAGAAAAACAAATATTAATATACTATTATAGAAGAAGAATAAATAAGGGAAATGTGGAACTTATAACAAAAATAAAGAATTACTCCTAATTATAAAGATATTACAGAAACTTTCAAATAGTCTTAATGCCCTCAGTACGTTTTCCAAAATGTTTTTGGTGCTAATTAAGGGCGAGTCTATCTTCTAATTCTAAATTCTAATGGTGGTAAAATGGGCGGGCTCATTTACAATAATATTTACTTCCTGCAATGCTCTGCTGTGTACTGTTTTATTTAGAACATATTTTGATAAAATTTTACTATTTCACATTTCAAATAAATTATTTATTTAACTATTGAAAAAATCAAAGCTGGTTAGAGGTGGAAAATAGTTTTATTAAAATAAAATCTTATCCAATCAATTTACCAACCCTCACCAACTTTCATTTTTCCAATCAAATGGAATATGTATTTTACAACTTCAACTTTTATATTAAGTAGATAAACAGGTACTTAATATGTAGTACTGTTTTCCAAAAATAATGACACAAAAATTGCATAATTATCTTACACGTGAGAAAGGAAAGCCGTGTTATCAAAATAATAACAAATAAACAATAATCATGTAAAAATAGATAAAAGACAAAGTCGGTGACCCGAGAAGACCTCAATAAATTGATATAACAATTCGATAAACAAACAACACGTTTTTTCAATTGAATTAATCCTGTTAAAGTTCACATTTAATGGAAAATCAAAATTGTTATCAGAATCTTGTAGCGCAAAAAAATGACGTCACAAATTATCAATGTTTTGTTTAAGAGTTTTCAACAATAAAAAAGAAAAATTTCAAAAATATCATGCGTCATAATTGCAACATTTACGTGGTATAAAAACGAGAGTCAATGAGTAAACAAACCAAATTCTGAACTAAATAAATAAAAATATAATAATAAAAAAATTGCTTAAGGGTCATAGGTCATTTGTGTCTTAATAAATAAGCATATGAATAAGAACTTAAAAAAAGCAGTACGTACAGTCGCTGCAACATCAAAAATTTCATTTGTGAAAACGCAAACTAAACGCCTTCAAAAAGGAGGCATATTTACATACAATGAAAGCAAAAATCATTCTATGATGATAACGACACTGCAACTGATTACGTAAATCCATTGTTGATAATGTGCTTCCATAGAATGTGTTTTTATTTACGATCATAATCAAATTATAATATTATGTACTTGGTATAGACTGTTTTAATATTATGATAATGATCGTAACTCCTTCAACCAATTATTTATAATAATTAGAAGAATTGCATCATATTAACTGAAAGTTGTAACAATTTAAAGTTTCCCAGGACCGGCCTCAAAACTTTTATATTCCATGCCAATAGGAATCAAAATCAAAGGTTTAAGGGGTTATAAAAAATATTTTGTTATTACAAAACCAATATCCGACGTCTCCCCTTTTAGTTAAGTTTTTCAAGGATAGGTATGTTTAAGAGTATAAAAGTTGGTAAGGATTGTCTCCTTGAAAAACACCCTGACCACAAGGCGAAACGTCAGCTGTTGATTTTGTAGTAATAAAAGATTTTTTAACCTCTTAAAGCTTTGATTTTGATTCTGCATTGGTATTTAGGGGGAGAATCAGAAATTACGTATAAATGCAACACCCTGCATATGTGAAAAAAATTTATGGCGCGTGTTTTATTTTACATGCACATTTCAAGTATGTACTTACCTAGGCCCCAAATTGTTTTCTGCCTAGGGCGCTTACTTGTCTTAATTCAACCCTTATGTTTCTATCTATAGTTGGCACTCGACTTTTTTACCAAAGGGTAAAAAAACTGAGAATTCGTTTTTTGCCATTCAAATTAATAATTTAATTTTTATTCGAATTTACTACCTACTCGTATTTAATGTTGGTTTTACTTACAGTTAGTGTACAGATACCATAAGCATAAAAAACCGTAATATATTTTGAGCTGCAATTTCTGTGAAGCATTATTTATTTAAATACAACACACAGCTAAATATGTTCACAAATTTATTCTAACAGTTAATTACTCGACAATTGGGCATTGCCCATTAACAAGAATAATTAGCACTAATCTAAATGTGTGACAAATACGGGCATAGTTCACTGAGAGGGGATGAAGTCTGTCGAATATTTTACAATGAAAGTTTTTGCTGTTTTTTTTATGAATTTAAAAATTTAATTTTACATAGTCTTAATGACACCAAAATACTAAAAATTTCAGGAAACGTTAACTGGGCTACAATACTTAATTTTTTTTTTGGAAATGAACAGAGATCCCTCCCTCATATTCAAATTTAAAATATATAATATAGATAATAAAAACATATTTATTTAAGTACGTATGCAATGAAATAAGTAATATAAAAAATAAAAATATATATAAAAGTATCAGTATCAATATTATCACATGTATCAAACTTTTCATTTATCACTTTTAAATTGAATTTACTCAAGTAAAGGATGTAAACGTCTCCAGTAAACATACATTAATAAATACATTGATTCAACTCTGACATTTTCATGTAATTATATTCTAAAGCACTAAAGCATTAGTTTAACAGACGAGAAAGCAATAATAAAGGCATGATGATACTGCAACTTTGATATTAATTATCGTACATTGTATTATTTCAGTATTTCAGTCTTCTATTATGTACAAAAAAAAAAACAAATTTATGGATTATTGTTAGTAAGTGAAAGTTAAAAGTGAATGATGTTTTCCTTACATAAATAGTTTTGTTTTCTAATTGGCATTACTGGCAAATAAATAACTTGTGTTCAAAAAGGCAAACGTTACAAAACATCCGGATTTTCTTCATTTTCTTTTGTATCCGACTTCCGCAAACTGATTTTTATGATATAATTAAATATTATTATTTATTAGAGTTGGTTATATAATTTTTGTTATGGTTCTGTCTGCCATTCCGGAAATGTAGCTATAAAATATGTGCCTTGATAAATCAGTATATGTATGTACATAAATGCAAGGACATCTTTAAATAATTTATGACTATAGAATTAACATGAACAATAAAATAATATAATAATAAAAATTTGGCATGGTTTGAACTCAGAGACGTATAAAATTAACAGTTATCAGGGAAGTCACTACTAGGTGGAAATTCAAAAACTAGGAATGTTAATTTATCACTATTGTTATCCATTATAATGTTTTTTTTACCTATTAACATTTTATGTCAGCTTGCAATAGCCAACTCTATTATTCTTACAGGAGAAGAAAAAACTTCTTGTAATAATAATGATCCATTTATACCTCTTTTAATGTGAATAATTGTAGTTAAAATATTCAAATATTCAGATATAAATACAGTCGAACTTCGATAATTTGAATCAGCATGGGGCAAAAAAAATTTGGAGGTATTGAACATTTTTCAATGCGCCACTTTTTAAAGATTTAATTTTTGGCCAAAAGACAAAGTTTTTAAAGTACGTTTTGTCACACTAATATTATAAAGGTGAAAGTTTGTGAGTGTGTGAGTGTGAGTGTGTGCTACTTCTTCACGTCTAAACGGCTGGAGCGATTTTAATAAAATTTGGTATGGAGTTAGCTGACACCATGGATTAACACATAGGCTACGTTTTACTGCGGGCAAATATCTTATTCCCATGGGAAAATCGATGAAATGAATTCGCGGAATATTATAAATGCGAAAGTAACTGTCTGTATGCTACACAATCTCGCCTAAAATTTACTGAACCGATTTAAATTAAATTTGGTACAGAGATAGTCTAAAGCCTGAGAAAGGACATACGCTACTTTTTAATGCACAAAAAGGGTTATAAGGGGTTGAAATAGGAAAGTTTGTGCGGAAATTCCGTAATTTTGAAAGATTTTTTAGGCTTTTGATTAGATATAAATAAATACGACATTAAATGTTTGTAAAAATTTTACCCTAAAGGGGATAAAATTAGCCGATGAAAGTTTTTGTGTAATGACGTCGTCCAAAAAGCTTACGGCCCAGAAAATTAAAATATTAAGTGTAAAAAGTTATAGAGGTTTTGTTTATTTGGATCAATAAAAGTAGTTGAATACTAGCTATATAAACTATTTTAAACTATAATTAAATTATATTAATCTATAATATTATAAGTGCGAAAGTTACGCAATAACGCCCAAACTACTGAACCGGTTTAAATGAGAACTTGGTACAGAGGTAGATAAGTAGATATAAAGCTAGAGGCTTGAAACTTATTGTTTAGGCTTTTGATTAGATATAAATACATTTAAAGTTTGTAAAAATTTTACCCTAAAGGGGGCAAAAATAAGTAATGAAAGTTTTTGTATATAATGACGTCGGCAAAAAGGCTTACGGCCCAGAAAATAAAAATATAGAAGAAAAAAATTTTAAATGCTGCCGAAAGTCACTATTCCACGCGGACGAAGTCGCAGGCATATGTAGTTACAAATAATCGTAGAAACTGAACTGCCGTAGTGCTTAAATGCATGGTACCGTTATTAAAAATAGATGTTAAAATCGTACATTATTAAGTGAATCCTCCAAAAATTTAACTTATCGAAGTTAACGCCAAATATTATCCTCGAATTATCAAGATATTCGAGTTATAAAAGGTCCACTGTTCAAGTTATCAAGTAAAAATTAGACGTACCTATTTCTCACAGTTCATGTTATTGCCAATCAATTTTGTTCGACTTATCAAAAATTCAAAGTTTGACCGTATGAAATTACTAATTCTATTGATTCTCGAAGCTATTAGGTAGGTACTTGTTGAAACTTATCCATAACTTACATAATTGATTTATTGAAACTGTTGTTTTTTATTTTATTTAATTACTAATTCATTTAGCTAAAAAATTACTTATCAACCAGCAAGTCTAACTAATATTTAGGTATAACCCCGAAAAAAGATCCTAAACACTTAACTAATGAACTTTATTGATTGTGATAATTATCTTTTATTGTAATAAGGTGCGCACACTCTTACTCCATTGGCAGTTTAGGTATTTCCTTCCTTTTTTAATTTCCAATATGTTTCTCTTTAATTTATATTTATAAGGTGACCACTTACTTATGTGAAAGTCATTGACCAAATAATATAATAGACAACCGCCACTGATTTATTATCTATCATTCACATTTACAGTTAACTAGGTATATATTTCCAGGTGACTTCTTTCTCAGAAATTGTAAAGGTGTTAAATTATGTAAATGTCATGTCTCATATGTACATTATTATTTTTATATTTATATTTATTATTATCACTATTATTCAGTGATAAGCAGAAGGACAAATTTAAAACAATGCTTCATTATTATACATAAATATGTAGGTATAGGTATCAATAGGCTAGGTACATTAACATGACCCGTGTTTATATGACGTAAATTCCGGGCAAAGGGGGCGCATTGACGGACATACATACGTCTGCGAACTCGTGATTTCAGTCACGTACTCATTTGCTAATTTTTTTTTTCTTTTTCAATGAACCAATTTTTTGTTTATGTGATTACATGTGAAAATATGGACGATACTTATACTAAACTCCAAACTCTGATGTATGGTCAAAAAGTGACCCGCAATAATCATTGTCTATTTAATCATCTTGGATTTACTACTACAACAGTGTGAGATGAGTAATGAACAGTCAAAAGATGAACTTACGTAACAAACATACAATAATGCATTTAATCGCATAATCTTTTTATATTTTTAATTTTCATAATTCTACTTATTGAAAGTTTCGAGTGAGACAAGGAGATTAAAATTGGCACGGACTAAAATACGTGTATTTTTAACATATGTACCTCATGATAATAACTGTTATTAGTGTTATTTTATTATATATAATTCGAAAAATGTTGCTCGCTTTATGTAGCATCATGATGTACGAATATCGAAAAAAGATGAGACATAAAAATATCACATGAGTGATAAAGTATGTGTAATGTGGGCGAAAGATAGAGGAGTTCTAAACCTCTGATTATATGTATGTTCCTTGAAATTTTTTTGTTTACCTTACATACTTATATAATATTTAGATAAGCTAAAATTTAAAAATTAAGAAAGGTACTTATGTACAAGTTAGTTATTTTTAATATTTTATTACCGTATTTTTACAGGTACTTCCTTGTTCCAAATTTTACATAATGAATGGAAAATTTTATTTTAGAAATCTAAATATAAGAGAAGAATGAATATATCAATATTTTTGGAATCTTATAAAGAAAAATATTCCTAAATTTAAAACATTAATTTATCTCATTTTCCAGCAGTCTTTATTTTAAAAAAATGTAATTTTTGTGTAGAGAAATTGAAATGACCTTAAATAAACAGACCTTAATGTAGTTCATAATCGGTCAATCATATTTTTAGTGCAAACGACCAATATATTTTCGAGAAAAAATTGTGGCAATGTTATCTATTTATGAACGGATATGGGTAATTATTCATTATTTACACCAAGTAAACAAAATGAGAAGACCTTCATGTGATTTCCGAGTTTTATGCTTTTACTACTTTCGTGTTTGCAAATACGATTATTACTTGAACAAATTTAATTAAAAAAAAAAAAGTGTTTGTATGCACGAAAGGTCACGAAAGAGTGAACGCATAATTCACTGTGTTTAGTACCCTAAAAATTAATTTAATAATTATTAAATCTATATCTCCCTAATGATAAGACAACAATATTCTGAAAGTTTGAAGATAAGCCTACCTAGGTATATACTCATATGTGAGCTTTAACTACAATAGAATTTCGATAACTCGAATCACCCGGTGACGCAAAAAAAAAACGCGTTATTGAATATTTATGCACTTATTTTTTGTAAATGAGCATTAGTGTGCACCACTTTCCACTTCCACTAGATTTAATTTTCGGTCAAAGGACAAAGTTTTCAAATGTAAAAATATTTTTAAAAAATAAAACAAGCAGAAAGTTTCACCAATTTAATAAAAACCTGACATGTTTCGGTCACATGACCATTATCAAAGGTAAGAGTAAGATCTATACTAAAGGCTTAAAACTAATACAGACAATTTATACCTTACAACATAAAACGAGAGGGGAGTCTAGGAGCTTTAAATTTAAACTTATTTTTAACAAATTTAATGTAACCTTAGTAGAAAATAATAATGACAATTTAGGTTCAATTATTTCAAAATTTAAACCAAAGATAGATATTTAAGAGAAAAGTGGTATATATACAACACGTTCTAACAATTGTACTGTCCGTTATATAGGACAAACTGGTAGAGCTATCAATATTAGAATAAAAGAGCATTTAAATAATACAGATAAAAAAGCGGCCAAGTGCGAGTTGGACTCGCCCATGAAGGGTTCCGTAGCAGCAAGTAAAATAATATAAACGTTTTTGCAGTTCGTTATAACTTTGATCGATGTTTTAATAATAGTGTATTTTTTTTTTAATTAAGTTATTGATAAGTAAACATTATAATTAGGTACATAAATGTTGGGATTTACATCTAACTATATGCGAGCCCAATGCCCATATAGGCTTGTGATAGCTAAAGAAGCTAATATATATTCCAGTTTGACAAGAAATATTTTCAAAAATATTATCAATTTGTGTGCTCGGGTAAGCGCAGTCGCACCCGCTACCGATCAAGCCACGCCCCGCGCGAATTATAATTATTATTTACTTAGGCAGCTATTACAGATTTATTATTAGAAAATAATGGTTCACGGTTTATGCATAAGGTTTATGTTTATGAAATAAGATGTTTTTTAATTATTTTTATATTTGAGTTGATTGAATGAAAGGTAAATTACGGTTTACGATTTATGACGTATTAAAAAAAAAAAAAAACTACTTACTAGATCTCGTTCAAACCAATTTTCGGTGGAAGTTTGCATGGTAATGTACATCATATATTTTTTTTAGTTTTATCATTCTCTTATTTTAGAAGTTACAGTGGGGGGAGACACATTTTACCACTTTGAAAGTGTCTCTCGCGCAAAATATACAGTTTAGAAAAAAATGATAATAGAAACCTCAATATCATTTTTGAAGACCTATCCATAGATACCCCCACACGTATGGGGTTGATGAAAAAAAATTTTTGAGTTTCAGTTCTAAGTATGGGAACACCCAAAATGTATTGTTTTTTTTTCTATTTTTGTGTGAAAATCTTAATGCGGTTCACAGAATACATCTACTTACCAAGTTTCAACAGTATAGTTTTTATAGTTTCGGAAAAAAGTGGCTGTGCCATACGGACGGACAGACAGACAGACATGACGAATCTATAAGGGTTCCGTTTTTTGCCATTTGGCTACGGAACCCTAAAAAGCTTTGGCACAAAATATGCATTTGGTCAACAACCGACTACAACTAAGTTTCGTAGACTCCCCTCTCATTTTATGTTGCAAGGTATAAATTATGTGTATTAGTTTTAAGCCTTTAGTAGGTATAGATCTTACTCTTACCTTTGATAATGGTCATATGACCGAAACATGACAGGTTTTTATTAAATTGGTGAAACTCTCTACTTCTTTTATTTTTAAATATTTTTACATTCAGTATGTTTCACAACAGTTACACGCCCCAAAGTGTAAAGTTTTTAAAGTATACAATCGTAGAAAGTGAACTGCCTCACTGCTTAATTATATAGTACCGTTATTCCCCCAGAAAATTCGACTTTGAGTTCGAAGTTGGCGCCATATATTGTTGATGCTATTCCCAACCAACTTGATTCGACTTATTGAAGTTTGACTGTTGTTGTTTGAAGGCTTCATGATTTTTTATTGATCGTAATATATGAGAGTGTTTCTTATCACATTTGTAGTGCAATAAAATGTAAAAAAAAAAAACGCCCATACCAAATATTTTTTAAATTCAAAAAATGGCCATTAGTATAAGACTGATAATCACGTGTTTGTTATTATCGTGTTAAAAATTATTCCAGACATGATATTTTTACGTGTAAACAATTTATATGACGTTGTGATAAAAAACTAGAAAACTATTAAGTAAAATAAAAATATTTTATGTAAGGATTCTTTTCATTCAGAGTTCCAGAATGGCATAAAAGTCTACAAAACCCGAATTTTCAATGCAGCCCTGTGTAATAAGAACTTTTTAGCAAATCCCTTCAAAACCGCCTAGGCAGAATAAAAAGTAGCGAATTATTTTCAGTACAGGTGCATAGAAAATTAGAACCAATCATTGCTGTAATAGTTTAAGTGACTTGAATTTTCAGCTTATTGTAATTATATTATTATAATTCATAATGCCATAATTACCAATTTGCAAACATTACAGATTGCATGACATACAAAACCATTATTGTAGCTACAGGTGGGTATTCGTAATACCTAACTAATAACGTTAGTTTCAGCTTATTATTTTGTAACGCTTTAAAACATAAAGAATTACCAATTAAGGAATAATGCTGCAATATATTGATTAACATTATAGGGTAATTAAATTGAGCTAATGAATTATTTTAAAGTAAGATGCAAAAATTAAATTTCATTGCAAGGGCGCGTTATGATTGCTATTGGCCTAGAAAGTATTTCTGTATTTCATGAATACACTAGGTACTAATATATTATGGTTATGATTATGACAAAGAAGTGCATATAAAAAAAAGGAAATAAGTAAATAGATAAACAATGAATTGATATTTTAACAACATAAAAAAGTAATAAATGATAAGATGTGAATTATTATATGTTTAAATAAACAATGTCTTCGCCAAAAATCATTATTATATCAATTTTATTATCAATTTGCAGTGTGCACAAATTCTTTGCATTTTTCAGTATCTATGCACCGAACAACCAAACTTTTTCATGGTAGTAGCAGATACATACATATATTTTTTGTATTTAATAGTTCGCACTGTCTACAGTTACATATTTTTACATATATCAGTGCAAAATATTGTAGTGAAACCAGCTCAGACTTCAATAATCATCAAAACTTACAATTAGCCTATGTTGTTCAAGGACTTCGAAGAATATCTACACTGGTTATTAACGTATATCGGGAGAAATTGTGTTGTGGTATAAATTAAATAAAAGGCACGAAAAATGCAAAAATACTTAACTTTATTAAAACTGAAATGCAAAACGTCAGGAAAGTTCCAGTAAATTTAGTAATAAGTGCCAAGCTCAGCCTAGTAGAACTTGCGTGGGGAAAGATACAAATCTAAGATGTTCAACGACAATCTGCCTTGTACGAACCTCCTACACACCACACATGCCTTTCAAATAATCATTTATAACTGAAGAATTTTTGGGAAAGTGATCCAGAATTGCTTGAAGGTACCGATGTCCCATAGGGGAGGCTACCCACCCGGCTATTAGTTGAATAAATTAAAAGAAAAAACCTTTTTTAAAAAAAGCTTTTATTGAAATGCTCTAAAAAGAAGAAAATAAAATTTTCCTTTAAAATTTTAACTATCAACTTATAACCTCATTATACACAATTTATATGATCATAAAAGTTTGTCGCGGGGTTTGCTGAAATTTAAAAAAAATTAAACTTAGCAGATTAAGTTACTCAATTAAATAGGTACTAGTTTATATACACAATTAAATCACGCGACAAGCTTTTATGATCATATAAATTGTGTATAATGAGGTTATACGTTGATAGTTATAATTTTAAAGGAAAATTTTATTTTATTCTTTTTATAGCATTTAAATAAAATCTTTTTTTATAAAAGGTTTTTTCTTTTAATTAATTTTTTACTTTTTAGTTATCGCTGGCTAGGTTTCTGAGTCTGTTCATCTCATTCAACGCATCGTTGTTTGATTTTGGAGTTGTCCTTCTCCTAGACAGGTTGCAGACCAATGCTGATGACGCCCATCTCGCCAAATCACACAAGTCAAAGTTAATCAACCGATGTTACAGGCTCAAAAAATTCTACCTCAAGAATAATCGGGGTCTCTACACCAAATTTCAGGTGGATTAGAGCAACGGAGCTTATAATCACCATCTTTTTTAAACCTGCCTTTTTATTCTCAGCGAACCCTTTCATTTAATACCCATACTATAAGAAAGCATAAAAAACTCTAAAAGTCCGCCATATTGGATTAAGAGTGATGTCAGAATATTTTTCTAATTATTCTCGGCAAGCCCTTTCATTTGATACCCACATTGCAGAAGTGCATAAAAAATAACTATTCCGCCATATTAGATATAGAATGACGTCACACAGCTTATCGTGTATTGTCATCCAAACTAAACGTGTAGGTATACAAAATTTCAGCTCAATCGGTTGAAGATATCTGCTTCAAAATTGAGTAGCAAGATTCCACCCGAACAAACATACATTGCAAATTAAATAAAGGCTTTTAAAAAGAATATGATCTGGACGACACATAATTTTCAAATTCAAAGCCGTAAGGGATACATAAATAGAACAATTTTTGTGAATACTCCCAAATTTAATAAATATCCTGCACGGGAGAAAAAGGTCCACAACTTTCTGAACGCACCTGGTAGATCGACAAAAAACATACAAAACATGAGAAACAAATAAACCACAAAATAATTGTACAACTACCCAGACTTGTATTAAAAAGACAAAACAAAATTTAAAACAAACAAAATGTAACAAATCAATAGTCATAACACAAATTATTACGGATTTTTCAGGATAAACGAAATTATTTCAGATTATAAATGGTTAAAATCATCAATCCTAATGTAAAAAACTTTATGAAAATAAAATAATTATTCACCATCAGTAATCAGCCTTCGACAATATACCTACCACAAAATAAAATAACAGGATTTTAACTAAAGCTGGGTCGATACCGCTACTCAGTATCGGGTATCGGCCGATATTGGCAATTTTCCGATACTGGCCGATATCCAAAAGTTCAGATATAAATGTATCTGAAATTAGATCCTTGTGCTTTTGCTTCGTTTCGGTTATACTCGTCATCGTCAACCTGCACTCATTGGAAAAATGAAGTTACATATCCAAAACTAAAAACATTGGCAGTTTGTTACTTAGCAATACCAGCTGGATCAGTTTTTTCAGAGCAAACCTTTTCAAAACGGGCATAATATAGTGAAGCCAACTAGAACTTCGCTTACATCGGAAACACATTCAAAAACTAATATTCGTCAAAAAATTTTTTTATTTGTTAAATTGAATAAAGAATGTTTAAAATAAAACAATATTTTTATCTTAATTTTCGATATTATCAGACATTGTATGGGTATCGGAAGTATCGGTATCGGTATCTGAAAGATGGTATCGGCCCAGTCCTAATTTTAACCGTCAAAAACTACGCTATCTTTTGTCTTTAAACACATCATTTCCTTATCGATCTACACACCACAACGACTCGATATCGAATCCTTTTTTTTTATCAGGAATTTCAAAGTACCACGATGGTACCACGACATCGCGTCGCTCTATTCATTTTTTCGTATATTTCCGGTTATAGGAACCAAAACAGAATGTACCTACAATTAAGAAGTTTTGGGAAGTACTGACAGAAAATTTGAAACTAGAGGACGTTATTAGACCCTGCTTATTAAAATATCATTAGTGTTTACTTTACTCGTTTATGCACTATTTATATCAACTGTCTTTTATCAACTATCCATCCGGTCGATTTATTTAGTCATGACATTTTCCTATTTTCGAAAACTTTTCATAAATTTGATTTATGTACGATTTATAATCTTTTGGGGAGGTAAATCAAAGATGCCACACGTAAATGCAATTTATTAAATTTTTGTAGCACAGTTGAGGTTTTTGAGACCGCAACTAAATAAATAAATTTATGTGAACAAACTGTGTACAAAATAGAAAACTTGTAGTGAATTAAGACTTTCAAAAGTATTTAAAACATTTTAACCGCAAACCACTACAGTAAATGCATGCGGAATCTTTGTTTACAAATTGATTTTTGTTGTACGTGCTAAGATAACGATTTTATCGGAACAAATATACGTAATTGCTGAAACGAATACTATTAATACATACTAGGATTTACCGTTGTAAATTATATAACACGGCTTTTATTACAATCAGTGCAACGAAAAAAAAAATTAATGATTAACAGAGATAGCGAATTACCTTATCTGATTTATAAGGTCTTAATTACAACATACGTAAATAGAATTGCCAGTGATACAAATTTTAATGAAATGTATTTAGAATAATTTATTATTTACTACATGTTTTACAAACTTAATTACTCAAGATGTGATAGGATAGAATAGCATCCACATGATTCTTATATTTAAGTACTGAAGATTTTTAATTATTTTAGATCCACTCAACTGCTTCTCTAATAAAAACTGAAAATGACCATCCAAAAATACAACTAATTGTAAGAACAACCCCTTTCTTACTATAGCAGGATGTTCGATACAAGCGAATTAGGTACATTATACATAGATAGGTACTATTCAAAATTCAATACATTCACATTTATAAACAAACTAGCAGCAATACCCGGCGTTGCCCGGGTAAGAATATATTACACGTTTGATGGAACATTCTAGAATATTCGCGAATTTAGAACTATCCAGAACATCCCATAATGATTCAAAACATTTTCTAACTTTTTTTAACATTCTGAAACATTCTTGAATGATCTTCAAGATTTTGGAACATTCTTGAACATTGCCAAATCATTCTGAAATGTTATAATAAAACATTCTTTTACTTCTTAGAACATATTTGAACTCCCTGTAACATTCTAAAAAAATCTGCTTCATTCTCATCACCACTCCGTGCTGTTTGCTGGGTGAGTGGTGACATCAGTAGACGCCTGGCGGGGATGACTAATCGATTGATAATAATTGATCAGTTATCGACCACTGAGAGTTGAAGATGATAACAGTACTAATAATAATAATAATAATTAAAAAAATGGGGGTTGATCGTAGAGGGGTGAAAATTAAGGGTTGTATGTATTTTTGTATGCTGTATCATAAAAAAATAAAAACAAAAAATTTTGTCTAAAAAATTTAAAAAAAATTTAGGGGTGGACCACCCTTAACATTTAGGGGGATAAAAAATAAATGTTGGCCGATTCGCAGACCTAACCGATATGCACACAAAATTTCACGAAAATCGGTCAAGCCATTTGGGAGGAGTTTAATTACAAACACCGTGACACGAGAATTTTATATATTAGATAAAATTAAACATTCTTCGAATCTTTGTCAAATAATACTACGTAAATACATTAATGAATTAACTTTTAAATTTTTGCGAAATATAAATGTCTTGTGGTGTTTGAATCGGAAAACTTTTAACCCTATTTTAGTTCAGTGTTAATGTCAAGAAAATGCTAATAATGCGATAAGAACTTGTAAATGATAATAATAATACATAATCAAAGAGTTTAAATTAATTAAAAGTTCAAATGTAAAAGTAAACAAAATCACGCGATTTTTAATAGAAAACGTGACGTTTTTTGATTTATTTCTGATATTGTTATCAGGTGAATAAACTAGAACGTTTTGAAAATTTTGGAATAAATATTTATTTTCGCTTAGTTTTGATTTGTTGTGCAATAAAAAAGCGTTTGCATCATTATACCATTTATTTTGTCTTGATTTCATTAAACAAAAAATAATTTATGTTGGTGTATTCAAAAATATGTAATTAAAATTTAAAATTCGAACTAAAGTACTTATATATAGCGATTTTAAGTAGGTAATTCATTCACTGATAACCATAATTCCGTCGATTTTTGTAGTGGCAACAAAGACACAAAGAGACCACATTTTCCGGATTTTATTTGCCTATTTTATCTCAAAGGAAATTGAATGATTGGCAGCAGAACGTTATCTTTGTGAAAAACGAATCAAATTTGCATTACAGTAAATAACATTGTTAATATTAAGTTATCAAAATTTTTAAATCTGCATATTTAAGCTTTCTTTTAATAAGTTAATTATAAAATTGCTAAGTATTTCATAGAAACCCTCAAAAATTATGGCAGTTTATGTTTTATTTCATTCGTAAATATAGGTAACTATTAAAATTTGAAAGCAAACAAAACTAACTAGGAAAAATGACTACAAAAACTGTTGTTAAGAATTTTCCTTATCACGCATTGATTTACCATCTGAATGTAAGCATAAAACGTTTATGGGAGGGTTTTTCCATTTGTAAATTGTAATTTGTAACTATTAAATTTTTCAAAAGAGCAAACAAAATTAGCTATGAAAATTTATCACAAAAATTGATGTTCAAAATTTTCCTTGTCAAATATTAATTTACTTTACTTTTAGAATGAGGCATAAAATATTAAAAAATTTATTAGAGATGCAATTTTCCAAATTTTTAAATTCATTTCCCGCCTTATAAAAGAGAGTTTGTTAATAAACACATCTTGCGTTATTTTTGTATATTGTTGTTCAGAATTTCAGAATTTTTACTAGAAAGTATTAATACGTTTACATTCTGAAAATATAAGGATAAGGTATTAAAAATTTAGAGATTAGCACGAAACTCTCATCAAAACTTTTGCAAAGAAATATATAACTATTGAAATTATTATTAAAATTAAATTAAAACTATCACAAAAACTGTTGTTCAAAATTTTTGTCTTCGAGTATTTATTTACTTTCAGAATCAGGCATAAGATGAAAAGATTTATAAATTAGCATTAACTATTAAAGAAGATGTAATTTTCCTAATTTTTAAATCTATTTAACGCCTTCTTTAATTAGTATATTACTTATAACACTTTCTGCATAATTTTTAATATATGTATTATTGGATTTTTATTAACTAGGTAGGTATAATAAGTGATAAAATTGCTCAGTATTTCATAGAAATCCTCAAAACTTATAGTTTATGGAAGAATTTTTCTTACTTGTAAATATAACTATTGCAATTTTTATAAAAGCAAACAAAATCAACTAAGAAAACAAAACCTATTGTTTAGAATTTTCATAATTCAGGTATTAATTTACTTTAAGAATGTACAAACTAAGGAAAAAATGGGTATGTAGGTACGTGTACATGATTGTACATACGTATGTTCTGCATTTTTAATTCAAAGCGAGGTTACCCTTTGTTCATTTACGATAATGAATGAATTAATTGAAAACAATGACTGGAAATATGAAATCTTCGTCCTAATATTATTGTTTTCAATTATAGACAATACTTATTGATATGGATGTACCTATATGTATTGCTTCTGGACAGACATAATATAATAGTTCACTTTTCAACAAAACAATGTTGGTAATTAATTGGTTTGGGTTACCTCAAAAATACTACGAAAAGCAATGAATGCAGTTTATTTATTAGCAAATAATAAATGCAACTTTTCAAGAAGAAAAAAGAAAAAGTAAATTCTTTTGAATTATGTATCTACATATAACATTGATCTGGAGGCACACCATTGTTTGTACAAAATTATGAGACGTATTTTTACCTAATTAAGTTGCATATTAGTTTAAAAGTTTAAAAATTCTCTTGAAATGAAACAATTAATTTTAATTTCATTAAATACATGTCGTTTAGAATGTGGGGAATGCATTATTTCAAGTGCCTTCAATGCAACACAACGCTTAACAATTGAGCAAGCGTTTTAATGTGCTCAATACCTTCAAAGACATAGTGAAAACGAATTCATTCGCGGTTGTAATAGACAATATTGTCTTTTCGAGGTTAACGTATGATGAAGAAATTGCTGTGAAATTAAATTATATGTGAAAGACATTATACGAAAATACAAACTGAATGGTGGGCTGCTGAAACTTCAATCAGATATAAAGATTGGGTAAACGTTTCTTGTAATTACCCACTAATTTTGAAATTATACACCCTAGTAATATATGTGTTTACAAAGACAGTTTTTAAATTAAAAAAATGCATAGAATCTTCCCAGCTTGAATTTACGAGCTTTCTAAAAATACAACAAAGATTATCGATCATGTAAACAAGCAATTTTCATAAACCATGTATTTCTCATTACTAAACTCAATTGTGTAACAGATAGTAAAGATTAAGCGCACAAACCTTGATATATCTGTAACGATATGGAAATGTAATAAATATGTAATTAAACAAGTGTGCTCTAATTGTGTTGTACGTATTTGCGGAAACAAAAGTTGTGTTTCACAATCGACAACTTTGTACTTTTTTTTTAGGTAAATAACAGATTATTATATAGTAACAAACTAAAAGGGAATGGTAACGTAATAAATTGGATAAATATTTATTAGGATAATAGAGGACGTTATTGAAACAGAAGTTGACTTATTAGTGTTCTCGAATATTCATAAAGTAAATATTATTATACTTTTTAAGAATTTATTACAGAGAATGGAATGGAGCTTTATCAAAAAAAAAGGTACCTACTGTAGGTAATGCCTTGAGTATACACAAAATAAAAAAATATTTTGCTGTTAAGGCACATAAAAGAAATGTGTATTTACAACCTTAATTTCAAATATTTTCAACTTAAATTTAGTAAATAATGAAATGTAAAAATTTTGTAAATAATTAACCAGACGAATGGAAAATCTCTTTAAGGTTTCGAGATAACAATCTTGAAGTTTCTCCATAATATTTTAAATAAACATTTTTTTGAACAATAAACAATCACTGTTCGAAACAATAATAAATAAATAAAAATCTCACAAATCAGATCAAAATGTAATTGAGGTGCATCCTATGCAGATAAATATTTAATTTTTTTTATATTTTATATTCTTGTGAATATTTAACAAAAGTTTTAATTAACACTTATATTTAAATAGAGACAGCGAAAACTCTGACCGTAGTTCCCTTAGTTAGTGAATTATTTATTAATTAATGCTAAAGCAGAAGTCAATATCTTAATTTATTATTAAAATATATCCATGCAGACGTTTTAATAAAATATCTAACACTGTAATAGGTATAAGGTTACATTTATACTTATAAATAGTAAGGTCAAGTTCAGGTAAATTATAATATGTACTGTAGTTAGTCACAGTTGCTCGCAATTCTATTAGGTACATTTAAATATTTTACAATCACCTTGGTAGATACTATTACTTAATTATAATAAATAATACAATTAAATTTATTGTCATCTGTTCAGTGAGCACAAGGAAAATTGTATAAACACTATTCTCTAATAACTACATGAACCTAAATACATACCACCATATACCTACAACTGCTTGTTAGCTAATTACCTATCGTAGTGTATGAATTAATTAATTTTAAGCGCAATAAAATCCAACCATTTGCGTTTCATTTTGAGGGTACAAATATATATTTTTTTTAATTTGGAACTGACGATTAAACGATAAAATAGGTATTCGTACATTCAATCCTTACGAAGGGTACAATCGACTACATATTTAAATTAATTTTTGAAATATTATACGACCTAAATTTATATTTAACTGTAATTTTGTAGCCACTAAAACTCCAACAGTGGGCTAACAATTAGAATCCAACAATTGATTAATAATTAAAGACCAGTTATATTTTGTTGATTTTCTTAATTGTAAGATATTTAGAGGGCACAAAATTTAACTCTTGCCTTATTTCTAGCTAGTATTCAAATATGGATAAGTACTTATTTTTTTCCTGTCTCACTATATTGTTTAAAACTACAAAAAAAAGTTATGCAACGCTACTATTTTGGGCTTTACCTATAATAGATGTATTTATGTGCATAATGATAAATATCGTCAACAGTGATTTATTATAGGTACTTACTTGAGCTTAAAAAATAGGATCTAAAACGTTCACCTTGGAATCAATAAAAATTTAATCAAGGGGATGTGAATATTAAGATAAATAATATCTAAATACATAAGTAAATATTTATTTTGTAGATACTTTTTTAGGTTGATAGCCCAATCAGGCAAAAATAGATCAAAAATTAAATGTACCTATGTATAATCAGAATCTAATAATACATAGTCCGCAGAATAAGTTATAAAAACTAATCAATATTACAAAGACCAAAGTGCAAATAATGCTAACGCATAAAATGCCTACTAAAGTCAATTACAGTAGTAGAAACATTTACGGTGCATTTATTTGCAACCTACTTTTACACTAACTTGCTAGGAAAGTAGGTTTTTTTTAATCAGTTATTTACCTGTTACCTACCAATTTAAACAAATAAAAAATATAGTTTTTTAAATAGGTATATTTCCGTAAATTTCTCAACAAAAGTCAGTAATGATTTAAAATCGGAAATTATAACTGTAAATAGATAACCTTTACGAAATGCAAAAATAAACCGCAAAGTTACTTATCTCTGATATAATAGGATGACAGTAGCCTACGTGACTATATGCAAGGCGCTTATGGCGCGCGAAAATATATTTAGCCTTTAAGAAAATCAAATTTCTGACTTACCCCATCTTTGACTTATCATATGGGCATTAGAAACAGCTGAAACAAGCAAAATCGCACTTAGTTTAATTAACATTTTCAATTAAAACAACTTAAAACGGTTAACAAAAGTCCATGTGATTTTTTTAATGCATACGAAGTTCGTGCGTCAACGGCAACAGTTCGAGCAAAATGCTGGCGTATTTGTCGATTATTTTACAATGTGATATACTCCGCGTGCGTAGAGTTTGGGATATATATTAAACTTATGTATTTTATCTCTCACTTCATCCAACGTTGCATTGAAATTGCTTTCTCTACTACCGAACACCGGATACGGTTGATATCCAGTGGCGGGGTGACAGAGTACTTTGAAGAGATTTCTTAAAACTACATTTTCGGTCTTACATAACCTAATATAACCTACAAATAGCTTACCTTAACCGATTTTAACCTTTCTTATCCTAAATAGATGGAAACCATTTGATATACATTCCTTCAAACAAAAGGAACTACATTATTCAGTTCATTTGTGCTGTCTTTACCTACTGTAACTTGGGGTTAGGTCAGGTTACAACAGGAAACCACAATACGAACAAATTCGTTCATCTTCTTTACTTGAACGGTTATTTAATAGTTTCCTCTCATCAAGGTTAGATTGGATTAAAACCTAGGGTTAGGTTAAGTGATTTATATATTTTGTTACGTAATATTATGAATTTATGATTTAAAAATACTTGATTTATTGGTTATAAGCTTACACTAGGAAAGAGAAGGGGCTCGTAACATTGGATATTCTGTCTGTGTTATGTTTTGATGCCAAAATTGAGTTTGACGCTATGTTTTTGGTTCCCAACATTGTGCTACAACCAGTGAAGAAAATTGGAAACTGTGTGAAAACTGTTTAACTTATTTGTGCTCTTCTTGTTAATGCCGCAGTGTTTCCATATCAGTATTGAAAATGAATACTCTCCTCTTTTTCCTAGTCTTGCATCTCTAGGCTTCTACCCACATTCAGCGCTTAATAAGGTAGGAACTTAACAAAAATGTTTCTTTAATAATAAATGAAAACAATTGTAAGATTAAATAATTTCTGTTGTGCCACTTAAAAGGTTTTCAAATATTTTTTTCAAAAAGGTACCTAACCTAACCTTTATTATTCGCTTATTAGTTGGTTAGTTAGTTAATTTATTTTATTAACAAAAATAGCTATTTACAAAACTACATTTTAACAATTCACAATTTTATTATGATTATTATAATTATGCATAATACAAAAATAAAAACATAGCAAAATTACCTACACCCAAAGCCATAGTAGCTGTATATTTTCGAATAGCAAGTTTTTGAAAATTTAATAAGAATTTCCTTTTCTTTAAACGACTATTATTTTGTATAAAACGAATTAATATTAATTAATTGAAACTCCCAAATAAATACTTGCCCATGTATCTGTTACGCCTATGTTTGTCGAATCATATGAAGAATGCACCTGCGCCTTTCAGTCGTTGTCAGTGTGTTTAGTGGTTTAAGTTTGGTTTGTGATTTTAGTGTTAGAATTAGTGAAAAAAGTGGTGTTTTTGACTGAAACTATTTATTCTAATTCCTATTTGTTTCTACGATGGGTAAGCAAAGAAATCTTTATTGAAACCAGTTATGCATGCTGTATGTTTCATCGTAAGTTTGAGGTTAGAGAAGAATAAACAAACATAGTTATATATACGTGAAAAAGTTTCTTTTTTGAATTAAAATAATTAATTAATTAATCACAAGTCTTTGCATTGTTCTAAGATTTATATTAAAATTTTAACAAATATTGCGTGAATTCAGAACAGGCATTTTATGCTAACTAGTTTTTGGTGTAATGTTTTGTCTTGAATAAACATTGCTTTAATGTAATTAAAAAAATCACAATAGCATGATAAGGGGTTATTACTAAACGTTTATGTTTGGTTTTAATTAAATTAGTTTACAGGTACTTTCTTGAAATTTACACTAAAAATGAGAAAATATAACAAGAACACTTTTTTTAAGTATTGTAAAAGTGCTCAGTTATGCCTATAGATAATTATAACTATCAAAAATTATTTGAATAAAATAAGTTTGTTAGAATTTGAAAGAAGAAAAGGCGGTGAAAATAGATATTCAAAATTGTCCTCTTTTTGATAGTTTGTGTGTATCTACAGTAATTAAAGCGCAATTTTAATATCAGTAAATTTAATTATGACACTAAGTAATAAGAAGAACGCAATTATATTTTATATTCAAAATATTCTTAAATGGGTAGTTTGGAATTTAGGTATAATACGGCATAACGAAGATTTTAGATCTGCTACGCTGTTGTTCGCGGTGTAACATGGGCTGCCTATACTGAAAGAGAAATTTTTAGAAAATTGTACCTATTTAATGTTATTTGGGTTGACTTATCATTTATTAAAAAGGGCGTAAATAACATACTTTAAATTTATTTTTGGAATAATTTGGCACTTTTTATGCTTTCAGTAAAAATACTATCGTTAATAAACATTTTAAAAAGTTTCTCATAACAAATTATGATATTTCCCTTTTTTAAAAATTAAAAAATAAAACTTTTATATACATAAGTATATACATTTTACTCACTAATTGTTTGTTTATTAACTTTAAATAGAAAATATGTATGTGGTTGAGAAACCATAATAAATCACTTATATTTGATTTCACAATTTATTGAAAACAACTTTTTTTAAAGTTTCGAAGAAGTTACACTGGACTTGAGTTTGTAATTTTTTTTAAATAAATTGTGTCATTCAAAAGTGCCTTTTATAATTGAGTATTATAAAGTTTTATCGAGCAATATTAACAGTGGACATAAAATAATTGGTTTATTTAAAAAGAATTTTGTTGCTTTCTCAATTAAATAATGTAAACATACAAAATTTAATTCAATTAACTAATTAACTGAGACTTTTTTATCATTAATAACCAATATATTTGCTTCGTAATTTATGCTGTATGAAAAAGGTCGTCATTAATGGCCTTATTTATAAATTATACTGTCCCAGTGGTATTGTTTTTGTTCTGAAGTACCTGTAAACTATTTAATATGAATTGCGAGGGTAAAAAGGTACCAATGCCCCCAGTACCGTCTTCTTTTTTTGTGTTAGTGTGGCCATCTATTTGCAAGCAAACATAACAAGCAGATCGTACGCATTCGAATTTCGAAACTTGTATTCGGTATATTCAAAGTTTCGAATGAGGTTGTGCGTGCCCGCGCGCCTGAGGCCTCACAATCTATTCTTGACAATCAAAAGTGAGTTTTATTAGTCCGCAATAATTACCAACGGCGACGACGACGACTAACCGAGACGCCGAGGACGGCAATTCTATTTTAGCCGTCCCGTCCGTCGTCGTTTTCGCTCTCTACATTCGTTCCTGGTTTTACAACTTGTATGTATTCGTTACGTATTAATCATTTAGTTAGTTAGTTGCATGGTGTTATATATTACCTGTGTGTTGTTCGTACGGGAATAACAAAATGTGGAAAGCATCAAAAGAAGCGCGCGATAATAGTACAAAGCGTTTGTGGTTTTTTGTTAATCAGCTGAGTGTCGGTATTACAATAAAGTGTTAAATTGAATTGACCTTCTTCGGAATTATCAGCGCTGGTCCTGCTCGCTCATCTGACGTATTATGTGAGTATATAATTTGTTGTCTATTTTTAATTTGTGTGCGTGCGCGTGAAATTGTATGTGTGATTGTATCTATGTTTATGTTTTTTGGATGGTTTAGGTTGTAAAACATAGATTGATTCGAAAACTTACATGCATGTTTTTCGTTCTTGTTGCTTTTATGGGTTTATTTATGTACAACAAAACAACTATAAGTATAATATTATTTGTAACATGTAAATTTTGTACTTATTTGTTGAATTTTATATTATATATCTTGTTTTATACAGATATTAAATATTTTTGAATAATAGCAACAAGTATATGATTAGAGGTCATGCATAGATGTACATAATAAGTAAGGCACCAAAAAAAGTTTTTTCGTTCTTTTAAAAAGTTTTTAGTGCAGATATCTGATCCATTTTACAATTTGCTAAATCTATTAATTTTTGTGTAACGGGTTTTTTAATCAAAGCCTGGTAAGTAGGTACCTATTAGGTACTCTTAAACTTTACGTATTAAGTCGACATAGGTACATACATAAGTAGGATCGAAGAAAAGTAATGTATTTTTGAAACAAAATAAAAAGTAACTTCAGGTTAAAGCCCGAAAACAAAGAAAAGCAGTCGTTCTGGAATACTTTTGGATATCCTTCATAATAAAACTGAATCTAAGTAACTATTTTTTATTTTTTTTTTTAAGAAGAAGAGCATTTAAATAAGTAATTAGGCGTCACTTGTTGAAACTTTATAGTTCAATTTAAATAAAAGGACAAAAATTTCAAAACATTAGCATTTTAAGGTGCTTGAAGGTATGTATTCATATAATACTCCTTTTAAAAATTCTAAATATAAAATTAAACACCATTGAATCGAGGAACTCCATATTACAAATAAAACAATCACAGTATTTTGGTTACAAAACGATTTATTGAAGACCACAATGATCATTTCGTCAAACAGTGGTTGTTTGTTCAGGTGGAAAATATTACTAAATTTACAATTAGCTTAATACGAAATTATTGTAAATTGTCTTTATCCTGATAAAGATAGGTATTAAAATTCGTGGGTATATCTAAAAATAATCAATTAATTTGTATCTAGTTAGAAAAGAGAGGAAACTTAGAAGCAAGATTGTCCAAAATGCACAAATTTTAAACAACTTTTTCACGATAGTTTCTAATAAGGGGTTCCTTTCATTTAATTTATCCTAGTAGTAGGTGAAATAACGAAGGAAAAAGTAGATTCTCAGATTTGAATTAGACTAGAGGTATGTATTAAAATCCCTAACATGTATATTTGCAATATTTAAGCAGTCTCTTATTGGAACATGTTTCAGCTCTGAAAATTGATACACATAAATACCTGTTAGTGCAATAAAATATAAAAAAATGCCAATATTAGTTATTTTTTAATTACAGTAACTAGCTATTAGTAAAAAACTTGTTAATATGTGTTTGTCATTATCCTATTAAAAATCGTTCCAAACGTGTTAATAAAAGATGTAAAATAATTAATCAAAAGCGGTCGAAATATCGTATTGAATTATTGAATACGCTTCTTAGTTCAGTGAATATTTTTTAAAGGAGGATTTCTGTAATTTAATTCAAATCTACAACAACGTATTCTCAGTTCATGTATAGGTAATAGTAAGTGAAATAAAAATATTTAGTTTAAAAATCGTATTCTCATACAAAAAAATGTCCATAAAACTGGAATGTTCAAAGGTTTCGGGTTCCTATTAAAGCATAATTTGAGGATCGAACTCATCATTATTTTAGAAGATAATGATAAGGTTTTTATTAAATAAAAAAAAAAATGGAAATTTTAATATATTGGTGTAACAGTGCCCTGAATAAATGCAGACGTCGGTCGCAGAGACTGTAAATATTTGTATTTAATGTTTTGTTCGATAAAAAAATGTATAGATACTTATCGTTAAAAAAACAAACATAATACAACGATTCATTCATATTTTCTGACCAAACCTCTGAACGACATTAAAATTGTACAATATCACTTTTAAATCAAATGGTACAAATATTTTGAGTTACTGAGGTTACCAGCACTTTTCGAGTTTCAGTTCAACGATAAAATAAGAAGTCGTTAAGTATCTCTTCTACATGACGGTTTACTTATTCCAAAAATATTTTACTGCATTCTGAAGAGAGCAACAGAAATCGTTGAATTTTACAGAATTCTTGGCACAAATATATGAAGTAAATTGGGCATATCCATTCGAATTGTGTATGAATATCTGTTGAAATATACCTGCTGCAACAGTTTACATAACTTAACATAAATGCAACGGGTATCTGTATGTTGGTTACTAAAATTGAAATTTGGTTATGCAAAATCTAATTTAAGTTAAGCAAACTTCCTACGGTTTCTTAAAAAGTACTATCCTCTTTTTCATGTTTTAAAATTTAATTACTTACTGAATTACAAAGAACATGATCAAAGAGAAGTTTCTGACCGCTCCCCTGAATTAAAAAGTAGCGAAAATTGAATTCTGATTGAAATAAAATAAAATGCTAATAACTAAAATGTACCTATATATATACACCAGGGAAGTTGTAAAATTTCACCCCAAACTATTGAATATTTTTGACCTTTTTTCCCCATGCTATCTTTATAAGATATATTTACAGTTAATGAAAATAGACTAATGAAGTTATGATTATTTTATTAAATATATCGTATAATAATTACTAGAAAAACGTTTGCGTGCCGTGCATATTGTAATTTTGTTCTTGTTGGTTAATTTTAGTTATGGAGTTTTTTTGTCAAATTTCTATCGAAAATTTGCTAATAACATTACCTAATGTTCATGTTCATGATGTGAAAAACTAATGGTTTAAAGGCTACGTGTTGTACACATATTTATAACTGTTCGATTCATGTTGTAAGAAACATAATTACATTTTATGCTTAATTTGACTGTATTGTGTAGATATTAACAACAAGTAAATTACTTTCTACCTGTCTTAACGTTAGATAGGTAGGTACTTGAGAAAACCAACCGTAAGGTTAAACATTTCTATTTCTAATCATAAGTTTTGGCATATGAAACTATTATAAACACACTCAGTGAATGTAATCGTTATTGTCCAAATATTGAATTTTAGGCAAAAAATTGGGTGGCAAGAGAATTTATTGCTGTCATAATTAACAAAGTAACAAGTTCAAACAAAACGCCATTTTTCAAACGAAAATTAATTTTATTGACAAAAAAAATGATAATTAATATATATATTTTAAGAGGGTAGAAGGTGCTAAGCTCGAGTGAAAAAAAATTAAATAATAAAGACAATGTAACTTCAATGACCGGAAATCCCCGTCATGTAACACATTCCCCAGCCAAAGTTGAATAGACGTATAGTCATTCACACTATACGCCGTTAGGAAATGTTAATGCTTACATTCAGGGCTGAAATACCTATGCATTCGTCAAAACTACAAACATGATTGGGACTTCCCACAGCTAACAAAAATGTGTGAAACAAAAAGGCCGACAATCCAAACAAAATTTAGATTCACTTAGAAACGAAAATAAAATTAAAATCACAGATTTTAAACTTTAATAAAATACAAGAAAACTGTTAAACGCGAGCTAGTTCGAAACAAAGAATTTAGTACTACTTGGCACATCCTCGTATTTAAACTACCACAAAGTTACAAACAAAAAAAAATAGGTACCTACATTTGTGTAAATTTGAAAATAATTTACAAAGTAAGCAAACAATGACGTATAACTTTAGAGCAAAAATTAGTACAAAACAAACATGAAAAGAACAAAAAAAATAGTTGTTATATTTTACATAAAAATTATTTAAAAACAAATGTAATAAAATATGAAATAATTAAAGAGGATCAACTCACCTTAATTTCAAGATACAAAATCACTGAACTACACACAAAGAAAGAAAACTTTAACGATCAGCAAAAAAAACATCTCTTTTCGGAGGTTTACTTTTTAAGTGGTGGTGATTCCCTAACTTTTTATCAGTGCGTCGTGTCTCCAGCTTTTCCCCCTCTACGCTCTTAAGATAAGTACAGTAAAATTACTCTAGGTTGGTCTCCGGGATTACTACTTCTTAAGATGCGCAATGGTAAAAGGTAACGCCTTGCTGGCGATAGCCACAGAGATGCAATTGCATGCTTGGTTTGAAGCAGAGTACTTGTCAGGGCGCATACTAAATCGCCCGACTATTTATTTAAAAATGGTCTAAATATTTTATATAATTATTATATTTTAAAGAATATAAAAGCTGCCAATATAGTCTGCAAAATGCTACGATATTAACACGTTTCATTACTGAAAAGTTATCTATGTTAAATAATGTTGGGTACATAACAGTATCGGGAGGTTCAGGTATAAACTAAATTAATGACTACCGGAGAGGAGACATCAAGCACCCCTGTCTTAAAACTAGTATACATATTTGTCGTAATTTGTCGAGCGTTGATTGTATCTTTCTTCCTCCGAATGCGTTCTCTTTCTTTCTTCTACGCCAAATGTAAAATCTTCAGAGCTCATGTTGGAGTAATCAAGCTGTACCGAAAGAACTCTTTCTTGAGTACGTCGGGACCGTCGGGACTTAGGATCCCGTAACTTCTGTTTTTTTTTTTGGTAAATCATAAGAGGTCGCATAAATTAAATAAAACGAGATTAAAATAAAATGATTTAAAATCCGCCTGAAAGTGACACCTTCAATATTTCTATTTTTTTATGTTACATATAATCCGGTCTCCACGTATTACATGTTACTTTCTATCTTCTGCTTTATACGTTCTTATTCGCAATCTTATATTGTAAATGATTCTGTTTTTATTCTTATCCCTACCTCTACCATTTTTCTAAACTTACAATATTTTTGCACATTTTTCCTCTTAGTTTTCTAATCTATCACCCCACCATTCTTTCATGAAAATTTTTATTTCCTTTGTACTTCCATATCTTCCTAAAAAGATAATATACCCTTTTGTGAAAGCCCTTCCTATATTTCCGCACCTTATTCTTTGTACCTACTCCCTATTTTTACAAAACTTATTTAAATAGTCTGCCCCGTGTACTTTAGGTACCAAATCCAAATCTTATTATATCGCTTGACATTATTTGTCTAATTCCCTTCTTTACCATTTGTTTAACTCTCCTCTTATTGTATTAAAATTTTCTTCTTTATCACTTTTCTCCCATGTCAACTAACAATCTTCTGACGCATCTATTTCCTTTAATCATTTCCACACATTTGTTGTTTAAAATAGATTTTATTTCCTTCATTAAGCAAATTTTTGGCCATCTATCATTTTCCATCTCTCACGTTCTTAGGTAAAGTATTTCTACGCTCTCTGTCTCCCTCTCTTATTGTATATTCTATGCTAGTTGCACCCAACTCATTTCTCCATATATGTATCTTTGGCTATGTTTCTTGCTACCCCTTAATACCATTTTGCAATATCTTGCTTGTACTGGGCCTAATCCTTCTAAAATTTGCAAATGAGTATGAATGATATTTTATTATTTGTTGCATATTATGTTCTGAATTTCTAATCCTTCACTGTGGTAAAGGCGGTAGGCACCTTAGACGTCCATCAGTAGTTTAGGAAAAGTTTGTCGTTTGTAATGACATATATTCATTCAAACTGATTTAGAATTTCTTGAATGTATTCGAAATAAAACAGCTTGTTTATGTTTCGTCATTAGCCTATTTTTAGTTTTAGTATGACTTCATGTGAAAACAACTACCGCCCCGACCAAAATAACGCGTTAATCGAGTCATTTGGTTTTTCAGTAGTGTCATGCCAATGACAATTTTTTATTGACTATTTAATATGCAGTTTCTTTTTTACTATGGCGGAAGTGTTGTGGTATCTTCATATATATAGATTCAATTTCATTTCTGTTTCGATAAATGAAACAGTGTGTCATAAAATCCAAAGTAAATCCTACTGCTATTATTGACGGCAATCTTCAAGTACAATATTACTTTTTGACATTACTTTTTGGAATTTGAGATAGATAATTTTGGAGAGAGGGAGAATCTTTATCATTCCGTGACTCCTGGTAATCTTATTTCTGTTGATATATGTGGGAAACGTGTACGTTAATCAATTGAAAAATCAAATAAAACAATAGTTTGTTGTTAATTTATAGTTTATTACTCGGAGGAAGTAGTGCAAGGGACGTATCTACCGATTTGTGTGCCAACACCGAATGAATACTTTTCTTGCCTCTTCAAACATCTGCCCGGGGTGCTTTCGGGCTACCGGGGGTAGGTAGTTTGAAGAGACAATCTTTATTGCAGGTCATAAAGTCGTCTGCACTTTTGTTGGGTTAGCTGACCGTTATAGAAATATTTATTTTCAACTTTAAAATATTACGTTGGCTGCGTCCCCTACAATATATACTATATATATCAAACCGAAAAACTTATATTACACTAATAATTGCATTATGTTATTGGTAGGTACATTGGTAAAATTTTGATGAGTTTATTTTCAGTGTACACACACAACCTTTCTGCATTTTATTATAAAATAAAAATGACGAAAGTTTGAACTTCACATTAAGACGATTAGATCTACCACGTTTGTGTATAATGTACCTCATTAGAAAAAAGGAAAACACAATTTAGTAAGCCGTCTGTTTCTATTAAGGTCATGTTGAATAATAGTGTACTTAAAATTCGTACTCGTTCATAATTTTTTCACAAGGCTACTTTATTATTTCATGGACAATGCAAAAATGGGCTTATGTTGTTTATTTACGGATTTAATCGATGTCGTATCTGTCGAATAATAAATTATCTCCACAATATTTATAAAAGAAGAGTTTAATAGGCATTCAGAAAGTTTTTTTTAACTCTCGCATAATTTTTCATGCATCATGATGTAAGCTGTGGAACGTTTTGTTTTTGAAGAAAGAAAAATGAACGTTAGTATTTATATTACATAAATGGGTCACTGAAACACAATAACGTGGTGTCTTATGTTTTATGTATTCTTGTAAGATAAATTGCCGTTTTGTTAATTAAAATGAACAACAACGAATTACTAGAAAGATTCATCAGATCAGTCAGGTTGAAAAGACGTGTGTATGTATGTACTAGTTAGATGAAAATTGAACTAAAAAGAAAAAGATCGGCGATTATTAGCTAGCGACGTACCTATGTATATGAATCACTATAAGGCGTAAAGGACTTAACTGTAATAGGTACATAAAAGACTGGATGTAATAAAAAATAATGCTTAAAGAAATGAAACAAAAAAAAAATACGTTTCATATACATTTCAGTATGGGAAAATGTGGATGCTTGGCATTCAGTTAAGATGTGCCGCTCTCAGTAATAGTAGCAACCATTAGGGGCGGTATGTCAGCGCGCGCACACTGACTGATGGCTGCTATTGGGAGTTCCCCAAGACACTCCCACAAGTATGAATCCACAAACATATCTAAGAAGCGGCAATACCTTGATCGTGAGATTCCCAACGTCATGATACACTCTTTCATAACCTGTATGTTCAAACAGTCAAATCATTTATAAACCGTTTTTTACTAACTTCGTGTTCTCACCAAAAATAAACAATACTTGATTGATTTCTCTAGGTTTGTGCCTTTATGTATGCATAATATTTTAGTATTTCTGTAGGGCTTAGTAGTAGCCATTAGTATGTTTTTCAAGTTTTTTTTTATATTGACTCCAGTCGCGTTTCTATTTCGGTTCTTGAGTAATTCCGCCAAAGCTCGACACCCACTCAAAATCGTAGTATTTTCTATTTTTAATCCTGACTGTTACAACAAACAAGCACAACTGATTTATAGGAGCGATATTAGAACATGAAATTAAGTCCTATACATTCGCAAATTTTGTTCCGCAAACTGTTACTTTCCATGTTATTTTTGATATCCCATTCAAAATTAAAAAGAAACTGCTAGGTGTATAAAATATTGATCGATTTTTGCTTTTAGCATATTTTTTTCGTCTGCAGTGTTTTGCAACAAAATTAAATAACGTTTTAGTCACAAATAATTTATTTAGCCGTGGCTTCTTCAGGTGTGTATCAGAAATATAGATTGTATAAAGATATAGATGTTACAGAACTTAAGATCGTTCCAACAATTTTGTCGTGTAAATTATATCATCGTAATAAAATGATACGAGTATGAGTGCTTTTATCTTATTTTATTTTATCAAAATGAAATTCGTCCTGTAGAATTCTTGAATTTATGTCTTTGTATAACATGAGATGTAGTGAAAGGCAACGTCACTCATTCTTTGAATTCTTTCCATTCACAAGTTAGTAATAAATACGTAACATTAACATCCTGTGTGCTAGAGAACAGACTGTAATGTAATAATGTGCAGCTTCCCCCTTATGATTTATTAAATTATTATTATGCAGGATGATTACGAATAGAATGTCTCACTGTAATGTATATACGTAATTCCTCAATGTAGATGAATTGAGAAAATAAATACGTAGATCCACACTATGGATGAATTATTTATTTATTAGACTTCTTAAACATTTACGTGTTGTTAAAGCTTTTATGGTTAATACGAAGATTTTGAATGCGTTTAAATATTTGTCAAGCTCTTATTGTCATCACTGATTAGTTGGGAAACGCTTGGACACAGTAAATGCATCTGATAGACTTTTTCTTCGACGTTTTGGTAGCAACTTTTTGGATTTCCAAGTGTAATGAAAAATGGGTCAGAAGGTATTTTGTGGAACAATGTGTGTGCATGTTTTGGTAAAAGCTGAACTACCTATGTAATTAGATTTTGTAGCATATGCTAAATGTTTTTGTGGCGCTTTCCTAGTAAACTTTTTCGAAATAAAAATAAAAGGTTTTTATTCGTAAAATTGTGGGCGAGTTTCCGGCAGTTTGTACAAATACAGTTCGGTGTAATTTGTCTTTACACAAACATACAAATGTACGTGAACGCATGTATTTTACTTAACTTCGAAATTCAAAGATGTGTATTGTTCGTATTTTCGAACAAACGACTTCACAGAAGCGTGTAATTATTTTTTTCGTTTTGTGTATATTTTGGATCAAAGACAAGGCGAATCGAAGGATGTAGCCGAATCTTTTTGTTTGCTATCTTCTCCAAACATCTCAAAATATGCATTGAGCAATACAAGTATTTGGTGTATGCTTTTAGGAGCCCTTCATAAATTACGAAATTTATGAATGATCCTCCATGTGCTTTATTTGTACTGGAGAAAGAAAGGCAAAACAGGAAATTCAAGTTTTCCTTGTTTATTTTTGTATTTTTGAAGGTTGTGAGTAAAAATTAATTTGTAAAGTGCAAAGTAGGAGTTCCTACAAATATGTAGATACATAGATACTTTCTTACGTAGCGTATTTTGATAAGTACTGACCCTTGGCCTGTTAAAATTAATTTTTATAGAGGTCTCAAAATTCAGTGATTGAGTCAAGACACAGCTTGTATTAAATGTTTCGAAAATGCAACTTTAAAAATAAACAGAAGCTATTAGGATGTTTTCTACGAGTTATTTTTAATCTCCTTCAGTTCGGTACGAACAGGAAATAGGTTTTAACGAAAACAGAATCTCGTTTTTAATTATCTGACGTACATAGACAGAATTAAGTGTTTTATTACACAAAACAGGTGACTCTTAAAAGTAATTCCGCAATTAGTTTCTGCGCAAATCCACTGTTCTGTAGAATTCAATAATAATGGTTGAGCAAAATAGTTACAATAATGTTTTTTAAGTCTAATTAATCCTACATTTACTTCCTCTTTCCCAATATATTTTGACCCCTTCGTCATGCTGCGTCACACTCTTTGCGATACCCTCTCTAAATATTACGTAAAAAAGTTTTTATTTCAAATAAATATTTTGTAGTAAAATTGTTTGGTTAACTGTACTTTTCCTTAGACCCCCTGTCACATCTTATCACATTAAGCGATACCCCCCTCCCTACTATGCGAACGTATTTTATGAACTGCCCCAAACTAGAATGGCCAATAAAGTATTTGGAAACAGTAATTTAAGCTTGATTGTTATAGTTAAAACTAATAAATTGCAACAGAAGTGGGCGGGGTTATCTGGATGTCTCTCAGGCGTATAGTTGGCTGCATAAATATATTATGTTCCTTTGGAATCGTCGGCAAGGTTATGATACGAAATGGCTGACATAATTAAAAAGCATGTATTGAATGTTAGGCATAACCTAATAATAACCATATAGACCAGTGCTGAAGCCTTCAAAAATAGTAAAAAGTGAAAAAAATTATAGTAGGATGAAACCCATTGGAAAAGGAAGAGAATATAACAGAAATGAAAGGAAAAATTATTTACGGGCGATCTGAGTTCGGGAAGGGGAAGGGGGTGAGTTTTTAAGGGTAAAAAACGGTTTTCCTTGATTTCCGGAAAAACTACAAGTCTATGGAAAAAGGTTAAATGGCAAAGTTGTAGGTAATAAAAAGATCTACAACTTTTGTAATTACACTTTTTTCACATAACCTCACAATTTATGTGAAAAATTCAAAAAACCAAGTTTTTGGTTTTTTATTTCTTTTAGAAAAATTTTTTTTTCCAGAAATTTGGTGAAAATTACCTATTCATGTCCCAAACACGCTGTAGGTAATTTTTTTGATTTGAAATATTAATTTTTTCATCTTATTTTTACTTAATATCGAAAAAACACCATAATTTTCAATCGAAAGTTCTCACGTCAAAATATCTGTTTTTTTAAAAAAGTTGGTGGGCTTTTTCTTCGTTGAAATCTCTACTTTCTGATGGTGTGAAAAAAGTCTAGATATACAAAAGTTGTAGATCTTTTTATTACCTACAACTTTGCCATTTAACTTTTTCCATAAGACTTGTAGTTTTTCCGGAAATCAAGGAAAACCGTTTGTTACCCTTAAAAACTCACCCCCTTCCCCTTCCTGACCTCAGATCGCCCGTAAATTATTTTTCCTTTCATTTCTGTTATATTCTCTTCCTTTTCCAATGGGTTTCATCCTACTATAATTTTTTTTGCTTTTAAAAATTATTGACCCTGGTCTAATAAAATTGGAAGGGTACAACTAGTTTTGTATAATTCAAGTTTTTATGTACTTTCCGTTTTTGATGAAAGCTTCACTCTTTGAAGAAACTGTGAACTTAAATTTAATGATAGTTTGAGGTTCCATGTACCACAGACACAAAAGCAGCCTTAATAAACCGATGATAGCTTTATGCCTCCTTAAAATCCATCTGTACTCACTAAGAAAGTGGTAAACTGCTACCATATGTTTGCAACTAGATGGCTAAGTACCTAGGTACTGTTCAAGAAATGCCATTAAAAAAAAATTAACATTCGAAGTACACAAACATATTCGGTCATGAAATATTTAAATTACATACCCTTAAAGGTCGGTGAACCATTTTAAGCCTTAATAACTAATGTACATAAACGTATTTCTAGATGATAAAAAGTCCGGATGTAGAAAAAGCGTACGAGATTGTGTAAACGGAAGTGCTTGCATATTTTAGTTGTTTGATATATTTGTGCCTTAAATAGCAGCCTACATTTGGTGATTTTTGAACATACGTTAGCATATGTAATCCTTCTACAGTATAGGTACCATAAAATTTAATCAAAAAAGTACTTTAGAAAAATACAAAGACTGAACGATGGTTTGTTTGAGACATTAAGAGTACATAGTTATTTTTGAATTTTAGCCTTTTGTGAATAAGACCTAAAATGTAGGCACTTATCGATTTTCGTGACTGTTTTAAGAAGATTACCATTAGATCAAGTAATTGCCCGATCTGAAAGGGAAATGAAATTAATTTGTTCCCTCTTAAGACAAACCCAAAAGATTTCCTAGAATTCTCCCGGTGAAAAATAAATTAACAGGCGTTGACAATCCATTAGCTAATGAATGACAATTACTTATGCGTAGGTATTAGGTAAATTAAAGTTCTTTTAGAAGGGTTATAGTACCCTCAGAGTGGTTGAAAGAACGCTAATGAAGTGAGTTGTAATCGTACCTACTAGGTATTAAATTGGAACTTTCAAACTTTACGGAATTATTCTCTTAACGGTATTAGGTAGCAACTGTCATAATTAATGAATAATTAATAAAATTGTTTCTTATTGAGAGTGACGAATATGCTCTTTTAAAAATATTTATATTTTTATTCAATTCGTTTTTATAAAAATTGTCTTTTATATCGACGACGTGAAAATCTTCCTGGTTGAAAACTACGTCTACTACTTGATTCCATTAAAACTCTTTCGATATTTAGTGCATCATGTGCCACTATTTTAAACAAATAAATTATTTAATACAATGGTTTTTACCAAATTTTATTTCCATGACTCGACGTTTGCTTCGATAATGTTTTCGTGCATGGTACTGTCTCTTTAAACACTAGAGAGTTATGTTATGGTATGGTATAATAATGTCAAATAATTTAAATTTATGTCCTTTCAAAAATCGTATTCACGAACCACCGTGGACAAGCATCTACCAATTAAATTCTAATAAAATTAACATAAGTTAATAAGATTATAAGTCGTCGTGAGTGAACCTCTGATGGCCTCGAGATAAATGTAATGCTGCAACTGTTGAATTATTGATTAATATTAATAACAATTTATATTCGATTCGCATTCGCTAAAGACGCCAAGTGTGAGAATAATAACGTGTTTTTTGTTGATTGTTTACTTCTGTAATTTGCTTAAAATGCACATGAATTTATAATTTTGTTAATTAACCAAGCGTGTTTACTATTATATATGAAAATGGATCAATTCGAATTAGTATGGCAGACCATATACGACGTGCAGTACATATTTATGTAATACGAATCATGGTTAGTTAATATTGGTTAATTCCATCAGTATTCATATCTGACTGGATGCCTTTTAGAGTAATTGATTGTATTTTAAATTACGTTTGATTAATATGGATGTAATTAATGGACGCATTTGTAAATCTCGGCTTATAAGTATGTTATCACAAATAAAGTTATTGTTTATAGAACTGTTGACATATGACCAAAACTTAAATTATTTTTTTATACGTTAATATCTATAATATAAATGTAAAAGGTAATAGCAGGGCGTGGATTTATTTACAATCATATCTAATAAAGGTATTAATAAGCATTTTAACAACAACGACCCAAAACAGTAAATATATTACTTGAATTTTGGATTAATGCTTCTCTAACTTTAGCTTATTAGAGTAGAAAGTTAATCACACTAATATTATAAAGGCCAAAGTTTGTGAGTGTGTGAGTGTGTATGTTTGTTACTTCTTCACGTCTAAACGGCTGGAGCGATTTTAATAAAATTTGGTATGGAGTTAGCTGAAACCATGGATTAACACATAGGCTACGTTTTACTGCGGGAAAATATCTTATTCTCATGGGAAAATCGATGAAAATGAATTCGCGGAATATTATAAATGCGAAAGTAACTCTGTCTGTATGCTACACAATCTCGACTAAAATTTACTGAACCGATTTAAATTAAATTTGGTACAGAGATAGTCTAGAGCCTGAGAAAGGATAAAGGCTACTTTTTAATGCGAGAAAAGGGTTGTAAGGGGTTGAAATAGGAAAGTTTGTGCGGAAATTCCGTAATTTTTAAAGATAGAAGCTTGAAACTTATTTTTTAGGCTTTTGATTAGATATAAATGAATACGACATTCAATGTTTGTAAAAATTTTACCCTAAAGGGGATAAAATCAGCCGATGAAACTTTTTGTGTAATGACGTCGTCCAAATGCTTACGGCTCAGAAAATTAAAATATTAAGTGTAAAAAGTAATAGAGGTTTTGTTTATTTGGATGAATAAAAGTAGTTAAATACTAAGCTATATAAACTATTTTAAACTATAATTAAATTATATTAATCTATAATATTATAAATCCGAAAGTAACTCTGTCTGTCTGTATGTTACGCAATCACGCCCAAACTACTGAACCGATTTAAATGAGAATTTGGTACAGAGATAGATAAGTAGATATAAAGCTAGAGGGTTGAAACTTATTTTTTAGGCTTTTGATTAGATATAAATATGACATTTACTTAAACTTTGTAAAAATTTTACCCTAAAGGGGGCAAAAATAAGGAATGAAAATTTTTGTGTAATGACGTTGGGACAAAGGCTTATGGCCCAGAAAATAAAAATATAGAGGAAAAAAATTTTAAATGCTATCGAAAGTAACTACTCCGCACGGACGAAGTCCGCGGGCACAGCTAGTAGTTAAAAAATTTTCTTGGAGGAGAGGAAATCTTCAAAAGACACCCAGATATTGTAAATTATTGGAGTTGGATTTTAACTTATTTTGGGGGGTTAGTAGGAAATGTAAATTGGGTTGTTTTACAATTGTACCTATGCTATGCGTTGGCATGTGGGTGATTTCATATGCGCATAGCTTACAATTTTTGAAGGCGTAAAAATCCCTCCATTGATATCATCTAAAAAAAAGGCGAGTAGGTAGGACACGGTGTTCGAATATTACGTGAAAAGTAGAACAAAAAACGATTTTGTTGATGAGTCACGAACCGCTAATACAAATACGAAATTTAAATAAATTTGAATTGTCAACATGCCGGTAACACACAGATATACGTATTCATATACCTTTGTTGCCTTTACCAAACAATAAGTGCCAAACAAAAAGATTCCTTCTATTGTGAGATGTAACAATTTTTTTTTTGTTTATTGCCATAGACTTATATTTCCTTTAATAAGTGATTGTAATGTACTATAATTATGGTATGTATGTGCTATATGTCTGTGTGGTTAGGTACATGTCACAGAAACCACTTTGTTCTTTATAAGTAGAATAAACCGTGTGCTACATACGCAGGAATTTAATAAGTAATTTATGAGATGTGTTTAAATAAAATTTTACAGAGGAAACTCCTAAAGTGTTATTTGTTAGATTAATTGTAACTAACGAGGTTAAAAATAATGTCAAGAATAAATATTTCAAGACCTTTGGGGTAGAAACTGTAAGTTGGAATAAATTTTCAACCAAAATTGCCCTTTTGGCAACTTCTATGATCATAGTTGCTACTTTATCTCGCCCATCCCAGACACGAAGAATGTCTGTGAGTTTTTTTAGTTTCCTAATTTGAAAACTTTTTTATCGTTCCTTCGTCCTGCCCATCCTGGGCAATTTAATTAAGCTAAAAAAATCTATTAGTTCGTTTAGTTTCTTAATTTGACAACTATTTTTTAGCACAGTTTCTACACTATCCTGCCCATCCAAGACAGTTTATTTAGGCTAAGGAAGTATGTTAGTTATTGTAGATTCTTATTGACAACTTTTTTAACCAAGTTGCTACTTCATCCTGCCTATCCTAGACAATTTATTTAAGCCAGGAAAGTGTGAGTTCTTATAGTTTCTAAATTTGACAACTTTTTTGCCATTGTCGTTCCTTCGTCCTGCCCATCCTGGGAAATTTAATTAAGCTAAAAAATCTATTAGTTCGTTTAGTTTCTTAATTTGACAACTATTTTTTACCACAGTTTCTACACTATCCTGCCCATCCAAGACAGTTTATTTAAGCTAAGGAAGTATGTGAGTTCTTGTAGATTCTTATTGACAACTTTTTTGACCAAGTTGTTACTTCATCCTGCCTATCCTAGACAATTTATTTAAGCCAGGAAAGTGTGAGTTCTTATAGTTTCTTAACTTGACAACTTTGACCATAGTTACTACTTCATCCTGCCCTTTTTAGGCAGTTTATTTAAACTAGTAAAGACTGTAAGTTCTTTTAGTTTTTTTTTCTTGGTGATTTTTAATGGCTTAGTTTTAAGCTTTTACTGCTCAATTTGAAAGTTGTAATATGGCTTAGAATTTTGACAAGCCCTATTCCTTTCATCTTAATTATCTACCATTACCACTAAGACATCACAGAAAGTTCCAGTTGTATTAACCTTTTATTACTGCATTAAATAATAGTACAAACGAGATTATGAAATAGTATCTGTTGAATTTAATAACAGGGATAACAGAGATTAAATATTGCATGTTTATAAGTACTACCTATATCGATTAGCCATTAATACTGAAATGTAAGAACCTTTTCAATGACGGGAGTTCAATTCAAGAGCAGATTGCGTGTTACTATTTTAGAATGTATGTACATATGTAATAATCGCTTCAGTAAGTAGAACAATTAACAAAGAAAGCCTCTATGTTAGGTATTTATAAAATACATTTGAAAAAAGTCTCTTCAGAAGAAGGATTAAGGAAAACTCAAAAAATGACAACATTTATTTATATTATTAGCAGCAATACCCGGCGTTGCTCGGGTAAGAATATACCACACGTTTGATGGAACATTCTAGAATATTCGCGAATTTAGAACTATCCAGAACATCCCATAATGATTCAAAACATTTTATAACTTTTTTTAACATTCTGAAACATTCTTGAATGATCTTCAAGATTCTGGAACATTCTTGAAGATTACCAAATTATTCTGAAATGTTATAATAAAACATTCTTTTACTTCTTAGAACATATTTGAACTGCCTGTAACATTCTAAAAAAATCTTCTTCATTCTCATCCCCATTCCGTGCTGTTTACTGGGTGAGTAGTGACATCAGTAGACGCCTGGCGGGGACGACTAATCGATTGATAATAATTGATCAGTTATCGACCACTGAGAGTTGAAGAGTTTAACAGTACTGATATTGCTATTAATAACTGGGGGTTGGTGGTAGAAGGATGAAAATGAAGTGTTATATTTATTTTTTAATGCCACACATAAAAAAAATTATCCAAAAAATATAAAAAAGTTAGGGGTGGACAACCTTTACCACTTAGGGGTATGAAAAATAGATAGTTCCCGATTCTCAGACTTATTGATTATGCATATAAGATTTCATAAAAATCGGTCAAGCCGTTTCGGAGGAGTATGGTAACTAACATTGTGACAGGACAATTTTATATATTAGATATAACTTAATTTTGTATGGTTATCAATCACAAACCTAATTGTATAATTTCCTCTTCCCAAAATATCTTGATTATCACTGAACTATTAAAGTTCATAAATTTTTAGATCTTGGTGCTACCATTCACCATAGTAATAAAAGTAAACTGATATTATTAAACTTTTCGAATACCTGTACCTATCCAAAAGTTTTTTATTGCAATGGATTGATTAAAATTCTGTTGTGTTGAGGCGACTTTACCGTCGCCAGTTGCAATACGCACTAATAAAGCTTATCGAAATAACTCCGTGGAAGGTGGTGCCCATGAACTGTACTTTTTCTTTGTGTACATGGACCATTGAATTTATAATTAGTGTTATTGAAGTAATGTACGTAATTCCTCTTTAAATACGCTGGTACGAACACAATATAAAAGTAACGATAGATAATTCAAGAAAGTGAAAGTTTTAATTTTTGCTTTTGAAATGCGGATTTACGAGAATGTTTTCTTGTTACAAAATTTTATGGTTAACTTTTGTTTTGTGTCTACCTTTAAATTACATGTTCATATGTTCTCAAACGAATAGGATTGTAATTTTTGTGTAATAATCGAACGCATTAACATAAATTAATTAAAACAGTTTTTCCTATAGGTATTTAGAAATTTTGTTACCTTACAAGTAAATAATAATAAATTTTATGTAACCAAAACAGTTATAAGAAAATCGGTTTACCTTTCATAAATTTCCTATTTTATAATATTTTTTATTGTCAAGTGGTTGATCAAAATCGACACTAATTGATTTTTTTAATTGGATTATCTATCTCCACTGTTTTAACGCCCAGAAACAGTAGAACTGCCTCAAATTTTGTTTAGTAATTTCAATCTTCTTTATTAAAGGTATCTAACGCAAAATTTTATATACTATATTCTAGAGATGTTAACATTAAAACCTTATGATGTAAAAATTTCCCCTAGCAATATACTTCTTCTTGTTTCGTGTTTCCATCAAGGAGTTTTCTATTGAAATAACTTACTAACTTTTGGTTATTTACTTAGTTATCTATTGTAATATATAAAATTGTCGTGTCACAATGTTAGTAACCATACTCCTCCGAAACGGCTTGACAGATTTTTATGAAATTTTATATGCATATTCAGTAGGTCTGAGAATCGGCTATAATATTTTTTTCATACCTCTAAGTGATCCTAAGGGTTTCCCCACACTAACTTTTTATATTTTTTGGAAAAATTTTTATAATGTGGCATTAAAAAATACATACAACCCTAAATTTTCACCCTTCTACCACCAACCCCCAATTTTTAATAGCGATATTAGTACTGTAATAAAACCTTCACCTCTCAGTGGTCGATAACTGATCAATTATTATCAATCGATTAGTCATCCCCGCCAGGCGTCTACTGATGTCACTACTCACCCAGCAAACAGCACGGAGTGGGGATGAGAATGAAGCAGATTTTTTTTAAATGTTACAGGGAGTTCAAATATGTTCTAAGAAGTAAAAGAATGTTTTATTATAACATTTCAGAATAATTTGGTAATCTTCAAGAATGTTCCAGAATCTTGAAGATCATTCAAGAATGTTCCAGAGTGTTAAAAAAAATTAGAAAATGTTTTGAATCATTATGGGATGTTCTGGATAGTTTTAAATTCGCGAATATTCTGGAATGTTCTATCAAACGTGTGATATATTCTTACCCGAGCAACGCCGGGTATTGCTGCTAGTTTTAATGTAAAATTTAAGTTGTTATTTGATGTCATGTAGCTGATCAGAATCGAAACTGATTGACCTGTTTTTTTTTATTTGATTTATATATCTTCTCTTTATTGACGCAGAGGAGCAACAGAACTGCCAAAAAATTGACTGAAACTCAACTTATTATTGATAATTTAAATTATCATTTTCAAAGGTAACGCAAGATTTTATAAATCATAGAGCAGTTAAATTAAAAGCATTTGCAATGTAAACCTTTCCCTTAGGAATATGATTCTTTTGATTTTGTTTTTCCGTTAATGAGCATCTATTAAAATAACCAAAAAACTTTTGTTTATTTAATTATTTTGATGTAAAATATGATTTGTTATATAATTAAATTGGGTTTAGCCTAAATCGTTAATCATGTAATTAACCTTCCAAACCAAAAAAATCTCGTTGACATTGACCTTAAAGATTTCGTTTTAGATTGCAATTGGAATTTGGTATTTCATTCCATATTTTTGGTACCTACCTAATACATATGTGTCAATACATATATAATTTTCCTTATTTATTTAACCCAATTTTCATTTGTTATAAAACGTCTAAAAAGTGCATACCCAGTTCGTTATTTCCTCTTTGCCATTTATAATGTCAATGTACGATAGTGACAAGAAATTCTGATAACAAACAAAACTGTTACAAAATGACGCGTATTTACCTTGCTCTGCTTTCATTCGTTTTAATATTAATCCCCCTTGAACTGCATAGTGTAAATATTTATTCTTTTTTATTTTGGTATCAGTTGCTAGTCGATGAGAAAAGTTGATCGCCTCAATCAATCTTTTATTGCAAATATATTTTACGCTGCTTCGATGTTTTGATTATTGCACGGCGGGTTCGTTTACTTTTTTATCCGGAGGCCAACCTTTACTTCATCTAATTACAATGCAATGGTCAAAACGGACACGGACGTAAACATTTATAATGAATAATGAAAATCAACATTATCTTGGACTCGTTGTGAGGTTGTGGTATGTTCAACTTTCATTTTTATTGAAAGATTTAAATTGAAACAAGATCCTTTATTTTTATTTGATAATTGTTTGGTTGAGAGGTCACAGTTTCAATTTTCTTGATATTTTAGTGTTCAGTTCATCATATTAAGTATGTATATATAATTTGAACGTCCTAATATCCTAGCAAAAATATTTTCTCAGATCGCTGCGAACAAAACTTTGTTAATGCTGCCTTTTCCTACCCTAACCTTACGATCTTTAACAACAAATAGGTAAATGCATGGGTCGTTTAGGTAAGATGGCAAGGTTGTGATAGGAGAAGAAACCATGAATAAAATTAATGTTGTCATGATCATGTTCTTTCTTTTGTTTGCAAATCAAATTAAAATTAAAGTTGTAAAAGTCAGGGATGTAACAAGACAACACTTTTATTATGAGGTTGCCATTAAATGTTTATGTGCCTTAAATTGTAATGTTAAACAATCGTTTCTTTTTTTAATCCCTTTTTTACGTTTTAAATTTTTCCTTCGTAAATGTGTACGCAATGTCGTCAACGGAAATTACTACATCTGCGATGCATGCACTTAATATGTACACATATGGTAATAGCTTATTATTAATTTTTACCTCCCATGTTTTAAAACCAATTAGGCAATTTTGTCCCGAAAAATTATAGTGTTAAACGACGTTGTTACTTTCTGCAAACAGACTATAACTAAAGGAACTAATTGTGTGAAAATTCAAAATGAATGAAGCTGGAGCATGTGTACGATAGTTGTGTAAACAATGCAGAAAAACTGTCTCTCCCTGTTAACTTTATATTGCAAACGTGGTATTAGCAGACTCCGAGAAAATTAGAGATCCTTAGGGAGCAAACAATTAAGGGGATAATGGGTAAATAAGTTTGAGAACAAGTGGCAGGGTTTAAATTTTAAATTTGGAATGCGGAAAATAAATTTGAAATGTGGTGTTATACAATGATCATGAAAATACTTAATGTATTAAAAAAACAAGTACCTAAACAGCAGTAGCACAAATTTCAAACATTTTTTTACGTTTACCTTTGTGACCAACTGTACATTTAAATTGATAATGAGTCATTGTGAGTTTGTATGCATGCATAAGATAATAAAATATAGCTGCTATCGAATATGCAATCAACTACATATACATGTGTATGTAGGTATACACGCGCCTTAATTTCTCTGCCTGGGGCCATTTACCAAAAGAAGTCCATTCGCTTTCCGACTTATGATTGTTAAAATAAAATGTGTGGTAAATATGTGTAACTTGCATTCTTCGGCATCCTGGCGAGCCCTAAAAATATTTATTGACCTAGCCACACCTTTAGAACTTTAGAGTAATTGTGAAAACCAAATTAAAAATGTTGTAAATCTATTTTTTTTTTAATTAACACTTTAAAAACGTTGTTTATTAAGTATACTGATAAATGATAATAATTTATGAGCTGCAATGTGAAATATTCCGCAATTTCAATTTAATGATGATCCATTTAGACGAGTTAATTGCAGTGCAATAATGACGCGCAGAAAACGTTCATAATTAGCACAAGTCTTAATTAACTTAAATGAAGAACTAAGTTTTTTGCGAATACTTAACTGTTAGTTCATCAATCCAGAAAACAATCTCTTTCGTTTCTCCTAATAAATAAACCATGAAATTTAGTGTGTACATGTTCTAGGAACATTGAAGTTTCACAAAATTGATTTTTGAAGAGTGTCTAACGTCCTTAAAAATTGCTGATTGTTTCTTAATTCTAACAATAAGCCAGTTGATTAGTACCGGAAGTTGGCACCATCGAGTGAAGGAAACCATCTCCGTATAACAAACAGAGGAAACGATCAGATTTCCTTTTTAACTTCGCAATTGTTAGTTTCGACTGTTCTATTACTTTAAAACCGTTTTCCATGCTGTTAATTTCTATTCTTAGTTTGTGAGATATTGAGATTAGTTCATTAGTGTGTAGTAGCTCGATCATTTCGAACGACTCGGCTGCTGTCTGTTCAATGTCATAAAGGCAAAAAATTACTCTAAATAAAAAGTTAGCTAGTACCCTGAAGGTCATCAGGTCTACTAATATTGCCGTACATAATTTTGTATTTATGCCTGTAGCTATGTTCTTTTATTATTATTGTATATTATTTGCATTGCCAGGTGAATCATAATAACCGTTTATAGTAAACGTGCCCAAGGCGAGACGAAATAGGGCAAACAACCTCATCAAACTACTTAACAAACGCGGTAGCGGGTGTTCGGAAAATACTATGGGGCCCCTTTTCATTTACGTCTAATTTTCCCCTGACAAAATACAAAATTAATTCATTTTACTTACTTATAGACATTCATCTATTCATGAACTATTTGCTGACAGTTAATTATAAAGTAGATGTGTAGTTTACGCTTATTTAATAACATTGAGTCCTAATGTTCTGTTAAAAATGAAGACTCTAATTGTAGACGATCGATACCGGTGGCATATTTGATGTATATGTATTGCATAGCTGGCAGCCGCTGGTAATATGCAGCTACACTGTACCAGACTTTAGATTAGCACGACAAAAGGAACTTACTGGAAGTTTCCGGAAACAATCGGAATATTTCATGACTGTATAAACAAACAACTAGCTATCTAATGGGTTATAACCGATACACAAATGTTGGCTAAGGCTTTCACGGTCGGAGCTTGTAGCCGGTGAAGATTCCTGGCTAGTAGGCCGTGGTCCTGGCGATATCTTCCTCGCTGACATTTCGCTCACAACTGTGGTTAGCATTTTCAGAGCTTAGTTTGTAATCAGTTTGAATCTAGCCCGGAATCTTCACCGACTACACAAAAGTTAATCAATGTCGTATCTTGTTTCGATGAAAGTATCAAATTAAAACTAACTGTGGTGGTGTTGTGATGAAACATGTTTAATATTTGAGAAAACACCAAAAACAGTAGGTAGATGTTTCAACAAGATTTTTATTACTACTTGACAATTATTGTTTCGACTAAAACGTCATGTTCAAGAGTACATTGACTCTTACTACTTGACAGTATTGTCAATGTACTCTTGAAAATGACGTTTTAGTCGAAACAATAATTGTCCAGTGTTAATAAAAATCTTGTTGAAACATCTACTGTTCTTTGTATTTTCTCAAAAGAAAGTACCAAAGTCAGAACGCAGTTCAAAAATTTGTGTGAAGATGTTTATAAAATAAGACGTTACCCTAGAATGCAGAATAAGACCAAGTGCTCATTAGATAATTTATGCTAATCCAGCAATGTACAAAAAGCTTTTTAGCAGTGATATTGTTTGAAGGGTTCATTTACAAAAATAAACTTAATAGTCAAAGTAGAGATACCGATAATCTAAGAAAGAAAAGTGATTCCAATACGACAAAACTTTTAACTATGTTGTTTTTTTATAATCTTAAACCCGTTACAATAAATTAAATAAAAGTAAAAGTGACTGATTACGTTTTCTTCACAGCAAAAATTTACAAATTGCAGTCAAAATTTAGAAGTTTAATTTTTGTAGTTATTGACGTCTAAAGAACAACATGTAAAAAATGATCATGCTGAAAAAATCCGCTCTTGTTTAATAAAAAACTCCTTACAGTAAGAAAGGGTATAATTTTCCAAAAAGAAAACGCTATTTTCACCTCAAGTTTATAGGTTTTTCTTGTGAAGAAAACGAAAGTCGCTTTTACTTTCAATTTATTCTAGTTTAAAGTTAGTTTAAAAAAAACTAGCTGCGAAACCCGGCGTTGCCCGGGTTAAAAGAACATCGCACATGCAAATCTTTCTACCATTAAATATACGTTGTATGTAATGAAGACGAAATTTATTTATTAATTATTCAATATTTCCTCGTTTTTTTTTTTTTTCTTAAATAATAGTAGCCTAAGTTACTCCCTATTACATCAGCTATCTGCCAGTGAAAGTTCCGTCAAAATCGGTCAAGCCGTTTCAGAGATTAGCCGGAACAAAAACAGACAGACAGACAGACAAAAATTGTTAAAAAATGTTATTTTTGTATATGTACCGTTTATACATAGGTACACTAAGTAAAAAGCGGTTATTTTAATATTACAAACAGACACTTCAATTTTATTTATTTGTATAGATTTGTTGCTATATTTTCTATTAATTCCTAACTAATTATTAAAATAGATAATTTTCCATTTGCAAATAAATTGATTATTTTTAAACGACGAGGGCTTTGCTTACATTTGCACATTTGAAGTTTTTGGAGACTATTATGTTTCTGACATCTTGCCTTGAAGTAATAATTTTCAGCCTTCACTTTATTTAACAACTAAACACTTTGTACTCCACGCTCTAACCGTGAACTTTAGACTGTTTCATTCTTTTTATTATTTTGGCTTGCCTTTTTAGGCTGCTTTTATGATATTCATAGTAAAAATATTTTTTACTGACCTTAGGCAAGGGTCGATAAACTGGATAAGTCCTTTCTGGTGTTCAATTCAATGTAAGTTTCTTGTTAACTATAGTAAACTGATAAAGTAAAAGAATTGTTTATTTTGTGAAGCCATGGTAAATTCAAATAGACCAGCATAAAAAAAAGTTTTCGTTATGTGTAGAATTTTTTTACATTAATACAAGTATTGGAATTTTGACTCCCTTACGGTAATAAATCCATGAAAGAAACCAAGCTCTTGTACCTATACTGAATTTGAGAACTAAAATATGATGATGTAAAACAAGATAATCTTAATGGCCTCGTATTGTGTTATCGACCTGACTTAAACATATTGTTCTACCATCAATCGTGTCTAAAATTCAGACTGATTCGTGTATGAGTGATACATTTTAATTGAAAATAGTTTTTATTAAATAGGCCAAAAAACTTGTACGATGACACAATATAACCATGGTCATTATTACTTCATACTTCCCTGATTTTTCATTTTACAATTCCAAGAAAGTTCACGTCACAGCTATTAGGTTTTGTTGAAAACAATTTTTTTATGGACTTAGGTTTCTTAAAAGCTATTGTAGGACGCAGGTTGATCCCAGGTATGTTACAAGCTTAAATGAGAGGACAAATTAAAAATGATAATCCAATAGAACAAAGGTGAAGACAATGGGTGGATGTCTGGGGCATCATAACGTGTATGGTAGACCTTATGGCCTGGATATGAATTTTCTTACGTCGGTAGAGATTTAAACTCACAAGCCCAAATTTTTAGTCATTCAAAAACCCCAGTCTATAAATAGTGGCATTTTATTTTTAAAAATTGAGGAGTCTTGCTGTGGGAGAGGATTTTATGTTCTCTACCTCTTTGATACAATTTGGCCAAAACGTAATAATGCTCCTGGTAGTTGCATAAAGTATAGACTTAAAATTTTAAAGTAACACGAAATGCGTAGAGGGGTTTCCCGAGTTCTTATTTTCAGAAGAATAGTTTTGCTCTTTAAATACTATTAAATAGTTAAGAAGGAAGAAATAAGAGTACAGTTTCATGTGTTTTTACTAGCATTTGTACTCACTTCAAATGTAGTATGTAGTTACTTTAAAAATGTGAGATATAGCAAGCACTCATCTTTATGCTCAGAACCCATTGCTTATCATCTTGAGAGCAATCGATTTTACGTGACCGCGTTCAATGTAATCTTATCGATTACGTTCACTATCGCCAACGTCTTGTATTATTAATGCACATATGTATGTTTTTCTCCCAGGGCTCCTCGAATTACTGACCTCCCTTGCATGTCAAAGATCCGCAAGATATACTATCAAGGTCTTTTATACTATTTACTTATATGGTTTTTTGACTTTGTGAATTTGCTATTGAATTTAACGACGTTAAATTGCTAATCCACATCTAAAATAATGTTTGCTTGTTTGGGCTAGAATTCCGATAGCTGTCGATACTTAAATGAGTGACACAGTCTGTGTCACATAAGAAGAGATTTCATAAAAAATTTTTGACTGACTGGATCTATTTCTCTTCATCTTTTTAAGATTAGGTTACGATTGCATTTAAATTTCAAGTTATGGGAAACTATTACAATAAAAACTTAATCTTCAAGAGGCCAGAATGAAAATTTGCTAGATTAGTCGACCAAAGTTCATGTAGACACTTTCTTCTAAATCTAAAATGATAAATGATAAATAGTGTACAAAAAATAGTCAATTGGTCATTCGGGGCTGTTCATCAAATACGTCACACTAAAATTAGCTTTTTTTGATCCCCCCCCCCCCGGTTGTCACGCTGTGTCACACTTTCTGTGACCCCCCCGTAAATATTACGTCACAAAAACTAAACACCCCCCCCCTGAACATGATAAATTTTGATTGATAATACACAAATTTTGATAGTCGAAAATATTTTTTTATTTTCATAATAAAATTTAATTAAAACAATAAATATCTTTTGTAACGAACAAATAAATAATATTTCTATGTATCAGAAGTCCAAGGATTCTGTAAAAATTCAGTAAAATTTTTTGATGAACGGCGAACGTCACGTTGCCCCTGTCCCCCCTTGCCACATCTATTTTGTAATTTTCTGAAAACCGAAATATTTTTTTGGATATTTACCATATATGCATATAAGTAGCTGAGTTTGCACGAAATTTTAGGAAGCTTAAAGCAAACCTGACTATCGCTTGAGTTCACTTTAAATTCCACAGTAAGAGAAGTGTTTTGTTTTGGACGCAGTTAGGTATCATGCATTTTCATGAATTGAAAAATAAATATAACCTAACCTAACTCAACCCTCATCCTACCTAACAATTTTTTAATTTTAAACATTTCTTTTAAAAAGTTTTGACTCGTTTGATTTCATTTAAACCCCCATAGTGTTGATGTTAGAATACTTGATCAAACCCTATACTGTCTCACCTTGGTCTAAGCCTGCCTTTTTATTATTAAAAATCGAAAAATAAGGACATTGACGTAACCTAACCTAGCCGAATTCAACTCTTATTCAACGTACATTTTTTTAATTTTAATGGATTTTTTAAGAGAGTTGTTTGACTTTGGTCTGATTTCATTTTAAATCCATAGTGAGAAAAAGTGTTTATGTGAGAACATTTGATCAATCCTTGTATTTGTCTCACCTAAGGCTGCCTATTTATTATTAGAAATTGAAAAATAAAGAAACTAACCCAGTCTAACCCATATCTCATGTAGGTAACCTAACAATTTTTTATTTTAAAGATTTTTTAAGAGGGTTTAACTTTCCTCTGACCCCACAGTGAGAGAAAGTGTTGATGTTAGAGTACTTGATCAATCCTGGTATTTACCTCACCTTGGTCTAAGGCCGCCTTTTTATTAATAAATCAACGTTCGTAATGGAATAAAAGTAATAATCGTCGTGCCCATGGCTTCCCCGGAAGTGGGACAAAGTTGTCGTAGTGCATCTCGCCACGAGTCTTTTAAATCGATTCCAAATGGGATTGTTTCCAGTCGGCTCGTAGGCTCCAAGCGTTCTACCTTTCTACCAAGACAACTAACCAAGCGGCTATTATCATTATCGTACTATATGTTAAAAGTTAAAACACACGAACTCTCGACGTTTTTATACGTAGAACAGTATCAGTATACGTTTGTATTGTCTCGCCTTGACTTAACTACATCGGTCGTTTTACTTTTCAAACAGTCGCTCATATGTACCTACGGATATGTTCATATTGTGTGCATTTAAAGTAGTAAGGTGCTTTTGAATATACGTTGCTTCGAAGACGATGTGTTGAGTACTGTGGTGTTGTAAGTTGTAGTTGTATTGTTCCTCGACGACGATACGTACGACACACCTACACGATAATATTCACTCACTCGTGCATGTTAATGACCGAAATGGCAAATAAAGTGGTAGAATGGGTATATGCTGTAAATTTCCTACCTACCTCGTATAGCTTCGAGTTAATCCTCATTATTATTGTGGTGGCATCAGTCTTTATCGACAGTTCGTTCAAATTTGTGAGCGAAACAAAAACCTTGTGACGACTTCTTCCTGTTTCTGCCGTTGTTAACAATAAGCGAAGAGTCATTATCATTATTATTGATTGTTGTGGTAGTAGCAGAGTAAAAGTTAAGTTCTTCGGCAAAAGCAAAAGTGATTCGCCGGATTCTCCCGCCACATGCAGACTTCGAGTGAGAATGAGAATGTTGGCCGCAAAGTTCTCATCACGAGTCCATGATCCTCGCTTGCTTCAGTGTTGTTATTATTACACATTCGTTCGCCGGGAATTGGTTGTTGTGCTTTAATAATATAACTAGACTAGTGTGCATTAAAGCGACTAAAACTGACTGTATTATGCATAGGTGGTTAAAGGTGCCGCTGCTACAAGGCGTTTTATTACACATATTATAATCATAATATAAGAACATACCATTTTACCTTATAGTTTGGATCCAGGTGTTCATCATGGTAGCCGGCAGCATGTATTTAGTTCAGGTAAGGCAAGGGTTTACGTACCTACCTACCTAAAATACATATTATATATATCTAAGGTACCTATTACGAAGGTACAAAGTGTTTCGAAAATTCTATTCTATTATTAAAACATTTTTTTTTGTTTTAATTATTTTATCCTTTGAGTACCTACATATAAATGATTATTAATTACGAACTAACAGCAGTTATCCTTGCTGCATTCTGTAGAAGGGGCAATTATTTTTTTATTTTTTAAATTATTAATACATACCTACTCCACTGTACGACTTTGACTAATAAAATAAAAAATTAGTCACTTGCCGAGGTTTCAGTACCTTGCCAAATTTATTATTTGTGTTTATAAAAATACTACGAATAAAAAAAAACATGTTCTCCAACTTTTTTAACTGTAGGTAAATGGATTTTACTTATAGATTTTCCTGTAATCTATACAAGGTATAAAATTTAAGGACGAGTAGTTTTGAAGATAATGGTCAATTTTCGGTTATTTTCTTAAATAAAAATATTTTAAAAAAATATGCAGTCAAGCTTCGATAAGTTAAATTTTTGAAAATCGAACCAATCGGTTGGCAATAGCATTTGATATGAAAAATATGTGTAATTTTACGACATAACTCGAACTTTGGAACTTCTATTACTCGAACATCTTGATAACTCGAAGATAATATATGGGGTCAACTTTGATAAATGAATTTTCTGGGGGAATCCCTCAATAATGTTTAATTTTCAAAGTTAAAAATATGAAAAACACAAGTTTCAAGAACAAATTTATTATATTGCACTACAATATTGTTTCACCACACAGTGGCTTCATCAGGTGATGACTTGATCACTTCATCACCTGATGAAGCCACTGTGTGGTGAAACAATATTGTAGTGCAATATAATAAATTTGTTCTTGAAACTTGTGTTTTTCATATTTTTAACTATGGATATGTTTCAACGATTAAAAGCTTATACTCTAAATAGTTTAATTTTCAACGTCTCCTTTTAATGCTAATTCAAGTTATCGAAGGTTGATTATAATTTATTATTAGACTCTCTCAACAAGCCTTTTCATTCGATGTGAAAATTCTTCTACTCAACTTAAAAGTCCAATTTTTCTAAAAAATCTTTCAATGTGCCAACTGAAATGGGTAGATAATGGTTGGCGTTTTATTTTTTATTTAAACGTCTAACGCATCCAATAATGTTGTAGAAATGACAATAAATAAAATAAATTAGAACTAATGAAATATCAGAATGAGTACTAGGTTTTTTTTACGAAAAATAAAATTTGAATACAGGCCAAATGTTGAGTCAATCTGTTTTTCTTTCCAATATTGTACCTGTTTCTAATTTTTGCTAGAAATTGTTTGTTTTTAATAACGATTTCATTCTTGAACCTTTCACACTAATACGTTACTTACCAAAGCTAAGCCAATATTTAATTACAATTTATTTTACTAACAAAAGTCGGTTTACCTGTACCAAACTCTACATATATACTTAAAAGTAAATTAAATAGAATAAGTAGACTGATGATGAGTTTAATATTCCCGATTTATAGCATATTTGTGTGAATGTATTGTATAGTTAATTGATAAAATATTAGATTTTAATGTGTTGGCCTTGCTTGGAATGTAGACCCTTAAAATATAACAGATAAAAAAAACTACTTTCGCAAATTGAATACCTCTGTTGTGAGTGAGTAATCCTTTCATGGAAGTAGGTCAACAACTTAACCTTTACCAATAAAAAAATTAAGATAATATTTGTAAATTCAATCGATAAGTCAAGTCGCCTGATAAACTAAATAAACTGATTAATACTAAGGTTTATTAACCCATCACTGACTTATTTATGTATTGTATTATTATTTCTTTTCTGAATTAATGATCTCATTAGGTATTTTTTGTATAGTTAGCCTGCAGAAGCGTAATTACTTGCATTCTCTGTACATGAATAAAGAATGTCTGGTTGTTCAAAAACATCCTTATTACACAATACAATGCATCCGTAAAAAATAAAAAATATAATAAAGCAATTTTGGATTCTGAGATTATTGCAGAAATAAGTGGAGAGGGTGGGCCCAGTGTCGCATTTTAATTGGAACTTTTTTCGATTCAAAAAATTAGCTATAGAATCTAAAAACGTCCCATTGAAATTCCACTGAGGGGCACATATCCATCTCTATTAATTTCTGCAATAGCCCCAATTGGCCTGGCCCATCATGAAAAGCAAAATAGATTTTTTCGTTCACGTCCACATTCCATCAAAGAAAATTTCTAAATTTAAAAAAAATTTTTGAGTCCTGTGTTTCGTCAGGTTTCTCAAACAGTTCTTTTACCAATAGATACATGCTGATCTTCGATTAAAAGGTTACATTACAGGGATTTTACAATCTCGCCGGTGCTTTTAGCAGATGTCCCTCATAATCCATATTTATTGTACTACATTTGTTCCTTTTATTAGTATGATCTCTCAAAATTCGTTTGATGTGTACATAAATGTAAAACGAACGCATGCACTCACGCATGGGTGCAAAAACCTTTACCAGTTAAAAATACATACCAAGTCGCGAATACTAATAAGGTAGAACAATAGATAGATGGATACAAGTGTTTGAAGTGCCTGTAAGTGTACAAAATATAAATACATAAATAATACATGTACTTAGGTATTACATAAATATACCAAAGAGTTGCCTAATCCATCTGGCATCTAGTAGGTACGTACATGGGTATACAAGAATAAAATATGAAGAAAAATACTGGTCACAGTGCCTACCTAAACATCACGTTTATTCCCAATGGGTAGAAATTATTCTAGTGCATGTTGGACCCTTAAGTATGGTTTTGAATTATTATTAGAATTGTTGAATTGTTGATACCTTTCAGCAGGACTACAACGTTTATATTATACTAGCTATGCCCGCGACTTCGTCCGCGTGGAATAGTGACTTTCGGCAGCATTTTAAATTTTTTTCTTCTATATTTTTATTTTCTGGGCCGTAAGCCTTTTCGCCGACGTCATTACACAAAAACTTTCATTCCTTATTTTTGCCCCTTTTAGGGTAAAATTTTTACAAACTTTAAATGTCGTATTAATATCTAATCATAAGCCTAAAAAATAAGTTTCAAGCCTCTAGCTTTATATCTACTTATCTATCTCTGTACCAAATTCTCATTTAAATCGGTTCGGTAGTTTGGGCGTGTTTGCGTAACACACAGACAGACAGAGTTACTTTCGCATTTATAATATTATAGATTAATATAGTTTAATTATAGTTTAAAATAGTTTATATAGCTTAGTATTCAACTACTTTTATTGATTCAAATAAACAAAACCTCTATAACTTTTTACACTTAATATTTTAATTTTCTGGGCCGTAAGCTTTTTGGACGACGTCATTACACAAAAACATTTATCGGCTAATTTTATCCCCTTTAGCGTAAAATTTTAACAAACATTGAATGTCGTATTTATTTATATCTACTCAAAAGCCTAAAAAATAAGTTTCAAGGTTCTATCTTTAAAAATTACGAAATTTCCGCACAAACATTCCTATTTCAACCACTTAGAACCCTTTTTTCGCATTAAAAACTAGCCTATGTCCTTTTTCAGGCTCTAGAATATCTCTGTACATAATTTCATTTAAATCGGTTCAGTAAATTTTAGGCGAGATTGTGTAGCACACAGACAAAGTTACTTTCGCATTTATAATATTCCGCGAATTCATTTTCATCGATTTTCCCATGGAAATAAGATATTTTCCCGCAGTAAAACGTAGCCTATGTGTTAATCCAGGGTGTCAGCTAACTCCATACCAAATTTTATTAAAATCGGTCCAGCCGTTTAGACGTGAAGAAGTAACACACACACACTCACAAACTTTCGCCTTTATAAAATTAGTGTGATTATACTGGAGTTGTCATATACCCTTTTCTCAGAAAGATTATCCTCATTTTAACGACATTCGGGAGGTACAGTAAAAAGTAAGTTTCTTTAATAAATATAATGTTGTAAGTAACATAGGGTTGCTGAAAAGGTGTCACAATCCCTTCATGGAGTGATGACAGAGATAACAAGGTATATGCCGAATGATGCTGGGATAAAACAAGCTAAAGTAAACTAGTTTGCAAATATATAATTGCCAATTTCCCTTGTTTTTGTAAGGAAATGGGGATATACAACATTGAAAATTAATTAAAAATAAATAACGTATTGTATTTAGTAAAAGTTATTAATAATCCTGAACGTATGTATGTTGCCAACACCTGTCACATGAAGTCTTTCCTTGTTCAATGGCAAAATTGACAGGGTGTATAAAAACGCAAATTTGCAAATTCAGATAAGACTCCGTCCGTCTTCAAAAATAAGTAATAACGAAGAGACTCCGTCTTCAACTATAATAACATAAAGATTTAGACTCTAACCAAAGTAATATAAATATTCGACATTTAATATCTAGTGTAATGTATACAAAACTGTATTATTTAAAGTACAAATATTTCGTAAGTACTTCTGTTTTCAATTGTATCTCAACATAAATAGGAAGTAGTCAAAAGGATTGCAACAGTAGGTATTTTTTTGTGTTATCCTGGTTTGCTTACACCTTAATACGCAATAATAAGTAAAAAAAGAAGACAACAATCTTATACTTTCCGTGGATAACAAATGAGAAACTCATACAACTCTCTAAATTTATATGATTTTCGATTATAAAATGCCAATTTAATAATAAAACTTTTTAATAACATTTGCATATGTTTTATTAGCTATCCAATGAGGCATGACCTGAAAAATAATTTAATCGAATCGAAGATACGTAAAAAAGAAACGAATTAGAAAAATAAATTGTATTCTGCTCTAAATCTTAAAAGGAAATTGGTGAATATTTCCAACCTGGCTCACTTTTTCCTAATGCATCTAAGGGTGATTTGATAGGTGATCTCTGCTATCAGTCCACAAAGGGATCGTGATAAATTTTCAGTAATCCTGTAAAAAATCCCATATAGTAGGCCATACCGACCTACCTCTGAATATCATTAAAAATTGATTCATCTGCTCTTACTTTCTAGAAAATAATTTCATACCTATTTGTAATTTTTGTATCAATCCTGTTCACTAAGTAAATATTTTCAAAAAATTAAAAACCTGGAAAATGTTCTACAAAAAGAATCATATATGTAAATTACAACATCTACTTACCACATTTTATTTTATTTTTATTGAGAAATGTGATACAAGCTTATTTAATAATAATTTAATATATATACATATGTACATTACAATACTCCTTATTAGTCCTTAGTATCGAATTTTGTTGTGTTCAATATTTTATTGTGGATAAATATTCCCTTTGTTTTCTATTAGTCATTGTAAATTCTGCGTATTCAGTTTGTTATTAAAATTAAAATAATTTTCATTGTTCACGTACAGTTAGTTCTATTTCATTGTAGTAATTCTATACACTTCAGTTATTACATTCGCACTTTAAAGTGATCTTATTATTTTAATTGCAAATGAAGAAGAAATAAACGATGTGTCCATATGTAAGTAATGTAGAATAGGTATTTAGTTTTTGATTTTTCTTTCATTTCATCGACAGCCAATTAACAGAAAAGTACTCTACAATTAAATTGAATAGACTAGACCTCAAGTATTTCGGCTCTGCTTCTTTCAGTTAATTGTATTAACGTTTCAGTTAATTAATGCACTTTGCTTAATTAAATTTTACAGAATTCAGTCTTGAAAGAGAACGGGATCTGTAACTGTAATAAATTTTCATTTCTTTTTTACGTAATATAACGTCAAGCCGACCAGTGGGTAGGTCCATAAATAATTGTTTTGCATTTAACTACAATGGGGGTTCTTTGGGTTATATATGAAGGTATATGAGAGGTCAAATTTAAAAACCTCTATTTCCTGAACGTCAGGTATGCCATTAGTCATTACTCTCACTTATATTAGCAAATAATTACCTAAATAGAACGAGAAGCGATTTGTGCGGCCACTCGTATCTATTGCATGAGCATTATAGGTATTTGTTTCCTTTTTTAATTTACTTACAATGGTTTTGTTTGTTATTCGTAAAAATCCTTCAGGAGATTGCTGGAGCAATCTGAAATACCAGAGATGCATATGCTCCAAACTGGGACGATTGTCAAAATTATGGATGTTTTGCCCCTCTAATGTTATTTAAAAAAAAATTATCGCTTTAGCTTATGAAAAATTGTCTGTTTTTTATTGGCAAGGGCAGATATGGTGGGGTCGTTGACCAAATGACTATAAACGAAAACCGACACTATTAATTGTACATACTTATAAATTAACGAAGAATATGTATATATTCAAATTAATTATACATATATTATTGACCCCCCTCCCCTTTCCACTTCTCGTAAAAGCGGAACACTCAGAATTAACGTTTCATTTGCGATGTCAGGGTTAGGTTACACTCAGTGGCATAACTACCATAGGGCTAGACGGGACAGTGCCCCGGAGCCCCCAAGCTCAGTGAGCCCCTCGGACTCTGACTTACAAACTATAAATTGTGTTCGAAATATCCACTAACTTTTATTAAAAAAAAAACCTATATTAATTAATTTATCCTGTTATTCATTCGTAAACTTTGCGTGTAGAACCAGGACGTGCCCTGCTATGCACAATAAAGAACTAATGATAAAGTAGTTTTCCAACTTTAAAGTATTTAAATGTAACTACATATTTATATTTTGAGTTGTATTGATAAAATTTTGATTTGTCGTAACCCAGATTCGTCTTAAAACGTACCTATAGTCGGTCAAGAAAGTGGTGTTATTGGATTAAAAATCTCTACTTAATTAGGAATCCGTACTCAAAGGGTGCTCAACGGGACCCTTTTAACGTGCCTCCGCTGTCTGTGTGTGTGTCACAGGACCGTATTTTTGAACGGTAACAGGTAGACAGTTTCTTTTATTTTCACAAAATACTTTTAATTTGTTCATTAAAATAAGTTACAATTTGTATTTGGTTTTTTATTTTATCATGGAGTCGACTGTATTACGACGAATCTGGACTTCGACGAATCTGAATAATGACAAATCTGAAGTACGTCGAATACGGAACAAACGACTTTAAATAGTTTAGTTGGAGCCCTATTTTATTTTTTGTCCCAGGGCCTTTGGTTACCTAGCTACGCCACTGGTTACAGTATGTAAAGGTCCCCCTCTCCCAACGCCAACCAACGCTATTAAAAAACATATTTTAAAATATAGTCGAGTGGGAAAAGAGGGGAGAGGACCTATTCATACCCTAACCATGCCCTGATATCGCAGAGTAAATGAATCATCAATTTGGCAGAATTTTGTCTTGTTGTAATGTGTCTATTTTTTTTTTTTTTAAATTTTGATTCCCTGAACATGCATTAATGATTATTCATAACATTTTAAACTAAATGGACTAATAAATTAGTTATGGTTATTTCCTCAACCCGTCTATACTTTTTAACCCCTTTTTATTTTGTGTCGCCAAAAATCCTTCTATATACGTTCGTTTTATGTATAATTGAATGTGCCAGCAAAATTTTAAGTTTTGGGAACTCCAACTATAGAATCATAATTACATAGGTACCTACCTATGTACTGACTTATACCTTACAGAGTTTACTATTTTATTACTGATAAAATAGTACTTTGGCTCGTTTTTTCTATTCTCAAACAAGAAATGCCTCCATAGTTGTAGCCTAACGTAAATAGTTAACATGTCTATTGTAGTATAATAATTTCTAATGCAGGGGACAGAGAAGACCCATCATAATCTTTAAAGCTGATAGTGCTGGAATGCGGTCGACCACCTGTGAACATTCCTGTTTTATGTATTAGTATTATATCCCTAATAGTACATATTTTACCTTCCATTTTTTATTTTGTTGTCGACAATAATTTAGGAATGTTTTTCGGCTAAAGAGCCAACACTTATTGTAATGGTACTGATGGTACTTTTATGTTAGAGATTAGAAATATTTTGTACACAATAAATTCTACTAAGTAGGTGTACCTATCTAAAATTTTCTTTTATATGATATTCATTTTCTATTTTTTATTCTAATCTTGTTATCATTCATAATTAGAAGTGTAACTACACTTTTCTGGCCCATTTAAGAAAGGTTACTGTTCTTGTTGGGCCATTTTTTGACTAATCTAGCAATAATTAAATATCCTTTGGGGCCGTTCATAAAATACGTTCGCACACAAGGGGGGGGGTCTTGGTGAGTGTGACAAGGGGGGACAGGGGGTCTACTGCAACGTGATGTACGCCGTTCATCAAAAAATTTTACTGAATTTTTACAGAATCCTTGGACTTCTGATAATTAGAAATATTATTTATTTGTTCGTGACAAAAGATACCATTTATTATTTTTTTTAAATTTGGTTACGAAAATATAATAAATATTTTTGACTATCAAATTTTTTGTATTATAAATCAAAATTTATCATGTTCTAGGGGGGGGGGTTTTTGTGACGTAATATTTACAGGGGGGTCACAGAAAGTGTGACACAGCGTGATAACCCCCCCCCCCCCGGTCAAAAAAGCTAATCTTAGCTTTGTGACATTAATGAAATATAAAAACGCTCCACTACCTCCAAGAACATCTATTGTTGGTATTACCTAGTTGGTGTCTCTTTTCATTAACAAATAATTTTAAAATCATTGCCGTTATTAATTATAATTATGAATAATATTTCAATTATGGAAAGATATGAAAAAGCAACTGATTTAAGGAACATCTTCGTCACGATTATTTTAGCTGAACAGACTTAAAAAAAAAAATAGTTTTATTAATAAATTATTGAAAGTCACTCGGTTAATTTTCGCAACTTACGTATAGGTCTTTGTTTGGTTTTTAGGCGTATTTTATGGCAATGTTTGCTTACACCTAGACTGAATGTCATTACCACAAGAAGGTCACATTTATTTATACTATTTAGTAATAATTACACTGCAGTTTTATTGTTTAACTCTGATTTTCAATAAATATAATAAACTATCTATGCCCGCGACTTCGTCCGCGTGGAATAGTGACTTTCGGCAGCATTTAAAATTTTTTTCTTCTATATTTTTATTTTCTGAGCCGTAAGCCTTTTTGCCGATGTCATTACACAAAAACTTTCATTCCTTATTTTTGCCCCCTTATAGTAAAATTTTTACAAACTTTAAATGTCGTATTTATATCTAATCAAAAGCCTAAAAAATAAGTTTCACGCCTCTAGCTTTAAATCTACTTATCTATCTCTATACCAAATTATCATTTAAATTTTTAATTTGAAATGATTGCGTAACTCAGAGACAGACAGAGTTACTTTCGCATTTGTAATATTATAGATTAATAAAGCTTAATTATAGTTTAAAATAGTTTATATAGCTTAATATTCAACTACTTTTATTAATCCATATAAACAAAACCTCTATAGGTAACTTTTTACACTTAATATTTTAATTTTCTGGGCCGTAAGCTTTTAGGACGACGTCATTATCCAAAAACTTTCATCGGCTAATTTTATCCCCTCTAGGGTAAAATTTTTACAAATATTGAATGCCGTATTTATTTATATTTAATCAAAAGCCTAAAAAATAAATTTCGAACTTCTATCTTTAAGAAATACGGAATTTCCACACAAACTTTCCTATTTCAACCCCTTACAACCCTTTTTTCGTATTAAAAAGTAGCCTATGCCCTTTCTCAGGCTCTAGACTATCTCTGTACCAAATTTCATTTAAATCGGTTTAGTAGATTTTAGGCGAGATTGTGTAGCATACAGAAAGAGTTACTTTCGCATTTATAATATTCCGCGAATTCATTTTCATCGATTTTCCCATGGGAATAAGATATTTGCTCGCAGTAAAACGTAGCCTATGTGTTAATCCAGGATGTCAGCTAACTCCATGCCAAATTTTATTAAAATCGTTCCAGCCGTTTAGACATGAATAAGTAACAAACATACACTCTCACACACTCACAAACTTTGGTTTTTGTCAGTATCCTCATTTCAATCAAGTGAGTACCATCTTAATTGTTTGTAAACAATTAATTGCTTTTTATTACGATTGTGTTTCTTTTTTTATAGTAAAGGTAACTATTTAGGATAATATTTTTAAATCAATACCTATTACTTTTATTTACGTGGGTCATCACAAAGCAGGTTATCTCCAGAGTATCTGGCATTTACCAGGAAAGACGAGAGAGTACATGGAACAAAATATTAACTTACTGTTCTGTTGGCTTTGAACAAGATTTACGACTTACAGGGGGTTTTTACTTCCCCTAGCCCAAACGATAGTAGTAGTTCCATTAGGTACTCCCAACGATCAGGTGTGTAAGACCTCTCCTGTCTTTACTCCACCCTCTCGTGTCAATGGAGGCGCATAAGATCCCTTAACTTACAGACCAACACCTCGAAGGAACCACGGCCACATAGAAGTATTTTTCAACAAATATCAATTCAATAATGCTGGCAACCACAATATTATGCCCCAAAATTTCACAAGCGCTGGCCAGTTTTTACTAATTACATACTAACTACTCTTTTAAGACAAAAACTCTTTCCTGGACTGATATACAGATATATTTATGCTAAGTGTATGTAATATTTCACAATTAAGAAAAAGGGATTCAATGCAATTTAAGAAAATAAGTGTTACACACAACCTTAATTAAAAATGAAATACGACTAGGTACCAAAAATACTTACATTAAAACAACAACTTTTTAACCACAATTAGTCAACAATTTTATTGTGTATTTACGCATATCAATTTCAAGGATATAATCTGTAATAAAGTCAACCATAGAGCGGCTGATTATTATTTGCTAATGATTTTAATTGAAATGTTTGTAATGTCAATTCGATCGAAATCTGTGTTAGGAATCGTTTAACTTTTTTATTCCATTACAGTATATCACTCATATCACATGTACATGTGAACAATTATTTACGCACTATATAATGGACATTTCAGTTGCGAATTCCATTGTTCTAGTGACACGTAACAACACTAAAAATGTTATATAATACACACGAACATGCGATTAGCAACAGCAGATACCCACATGGTATATTTTACAAAAGTAATAGGTACCTACCTAAAGTATGTGATACTATGTACTTTATTTCCTGCACTATTTTTTATTATACTTTTTTGACATTCCTTTGACAACTGAACGTGACTTAAATGCACGAAGATCCTAGATAAATGTTTTAGTAAAGCTATAATGCTTTTTTATATTGTGAGAGAACTACGTTATTTATTAATATAAATACAGTTATACAAAACTGTTTGCCAACTTTTGTAAAAATATTCAAAGGTGTTTTTATTTTTTTATGAATCAGCATGAAAAGTTTCATAAAATCCAGGATTATTTTTTGCCTATTGCTTAATAAAGAAAACACAAACAGAAAAGTGTTTGATTATTTTAATTACCTTCACTTACATCTTAATTAATTAATCTTGATATAGGATAAGTATCTTAACCTTTTTTGTGTCATTCTACTTCTTGGTTTCGTTTTTTGTTTTTTTTTTCTTAAATTATAAAAGTTATAAGTGTACGATTACGGTATAAGTCATTAAATCGATTTATGAATGCGTATATCTCAGTCTTGTTACTCATGTACTCAATAAATTTTTTATCGTAATTGAGAGGTACAGTTTAATAGTAGAATTTTAAGTAGTATAATTAGGTCGAACATATGGTTAATATGCATATTGTTACTGTAGATTAATTTAAACAATTGGTTCGCTTTTATCAGTGAAAATTAATATTTAGTACCTACTTATACGTAGATATTAATTCTAGTTTTTGTATTGACGAAATATAATCTCAATGGCAATCGATCAATAATGGATCAAATATACTTCAAATGTTTAGGTTTTTGTTGTGAAAAGTGACTTGATTAAAAATGTTTTAATTACCTAAGTAAGCGTTAAATTATTTCCTTATAATTTGTAAGTGTTTAAACAATGATTTTTGGAGCTAAGGAATTTCGAAATTTCATGAGCCTTGACCTTGACTTAACTCCTCCTAACTCAACTAGTTGAGCATGAGTTCCGCCTCTTGCTATTCTTGCGCACATCGTTGTGCTTTAGGACAACATGTGAACTAAAAAAATTGTATATAATTGTTAGGACTCATAAAATCTCTCCATCTTAATTAAGTTTTCTTTTTCCCAAAAAGTGTTTATGTAATATTTTCGACTTTAGTGAAAAACTAGTTTGCTAACTTGCACTAGAAAAAGGATAATCACACTAATATTGTAAAGGCGAAACTTTGTGAGTGTGTGAGTGTGTATGTTTGTTACTTCTTCATGTCTAAACGGCTGGAGCGATTTTAATAAAATTTGGTATGGAGTTAGCTGACACCCTGGATTAACACATCGTCTACGTTTTACTGCGGGAAAATATCTTATTCCCAGGAAAAATCTATGAAAATGAATTTGCGGAATATTATAAATGCGAAAGTAACTCTATCTGTATGCTACACAATTTCGCCTAAAATTTACTGAACCGATTTAAATGAAATTTGGTACAGAGATAGTCTAGAGCCTGAGAAAGGACATAGGCTACTTTTTAATGCGAAAAAACGGCTGTAAGGGGTTAAAATCGGAAAGTTTGTGCGGAAATTCCGTAATTTTTAAAGATAGAACCTTGAAACTTATTTTTTAGGCTTTTGATTAGATATAAATAAATATGACATTCAATGTCTGTAAATATTTTACCCTAAAGGAGATAAAATTAGCCGATGAAAGTTTTTGTGTAATGACGTCGTTCAAAAAGCTTACGGCCCAGAAAATTAAAATATTAAGTGTAAAAAGTTATAGAGGTTTTGTTTATTTGAATCAATAAAAGTAGTTGAATACTAAGCTATATAAACTATTTTAAACTATAATTAAACTATAACAATCTATAATATTATAAATGCGAAAGTAACTGTCTGTCTGTGTGTTACTCAATCACGCCCAAACTACTGAACCGATTTTAATGAGAATTTGGTACAGAGATAAATAAGTAGATATAAAGCTAGAGGCTTGAAACTTATTTTTTATTAGGCTTTTTATTAGATATAAACACAACATTTAAAGTTTGTAAAAATTTTACCCTAAAGGGGCCAAAAATAAGGAATGAAAGTTTTTGTGTAATGACGTCGGCAGAAAGGCTTACGGTCCAGAAAATAAAAATATAGAAGAAATAAATTTGAAATGCTGCCGAAAGTCACTATTCCACGCGGACGAATTTTAATATATAGTAGATTTGGGCTTACAAACAAAGCTATCTGTAAATTTTCAGAAAGGTTAGGAATGATGCTCTTTATTGTATGACCCAAATGCTGTTGTCATGGACTTTAATACCTCTGTAATAAAAATCAGATATCTCATGTTATCGTAAGAACTCCCTCATTTTCACACCAAAAATGAAGAAACTTTCATTACAATGTATTAACCAATGAACAACAGAAAAACATGTAACACCTGTGCAGTTTTATGTTGTACCAACCTGCCGAGTTGTCTGTAATATATAATCATGGCCTTATCTTTCGCGTTCCTTAATTCTTGTTATTGTTACCTAAATATTTTAATGTAAAGTACCGGCGTAAATTAATTTAACGAGTATACATTTTCTTACATTTCTGGGTTATTTGATTTCGACACCCGAAACTTTTGGCAATACCAAGCGCAGGAATGCTTAATGGACCTCCGGCTCCGGTCTAAAAACATTCACGAAACACGGGAGATGTGTTATGTATTGAATTGATGGTTTAAAAATAACGAAATGATCCGAGCAAAAACATAATTTTAATGAATACGTATCTGTTCTATATTTCTCCTTTTCACATATAGATACATAAACGATAGTAAAACATGTATTTGTTTACAAATTTTATGTATCAAACTTTTTTAAATATTTACTACTAGATAGAATCTATCTGACTTGCTGACAGACTTTGAATTTAAAATTGAATCATGAGTATATATATAGTATTGAGTTCTTGTAAAAAATCCATGGAAAAACACTTTTAGTTTTCCCGACTTTTCCAATTTTATTTCATTATTCAGACTACATATTACGAATTTTATGGTAAATAAAAAATTAGCCACTTTGAAGCAGACACACTCTTGTTATGATCTTACCAACCTTTTAATTTTTAATTTTATGTATAAACTAATGGAGTGAGTAAACTGTTGTGATTTAGTTCACGAATTTATAACATTTCCTAGTTTTATTTCATAAATTTTCATTTCTTCTTGTACTTTGTATCATCTGAACCATTCGTATGACGTTTGTTAATTATACGGTCATTAGGAAAATGTGTTTACACCAAGATTTTCAAATACCACTGGAATTTCTGACTTTCTCTCATAATTAAATTTGTAATATTTGTGGTCAGAGTATCTACTTTCTTATTTTTCAAAAATTATTTTCTAATTCACTTATTTTCGGCCTAGACTGCAACTAACTAAACTAGCAACATTTCCGGAAAAAGAACACAATTTCACCTTTCCTTCCATTACCTACACCAAATATTTTTGCAAGAAATTAATAATAATACCAGTCGGAGGTTTAAAAACGGAAATTGGATTTGGTTGTACTGTTTTTATTCCAGAATTTACTTCTGCGGTTTGGCGACTTAAACTACATTTTCTTTTACTTTCACCTGTTCTGTCTGTACGTAGGTATTCTTGAAATATTATTTGTAGAAACAATCTTTTCAGAATTTCATATAATACCCACGAAAAAGGGTTCATTAACACAACAGACGTTATAATTGGGTGGATCGTGCAGTAAAAATTATATTAGCGATATCGTGAAATGAGATCAGACGAATCCGAATCACGTTTTAGAAATTGCAATTTTCTTTTAATTATAACTATTGCAAGTTTATACGTTTTTAATAATTTTTAAAAGGAAACATTTAAAAGTATGAGCTGCCTTTGTGAATAACAGTTACTTGGTGTTATGAAAAAGTTTCCAGACTTGTTTAAAAATGAAGATCAAACGCTGTCGTAAATTATAACTTTTAGAGAATACATAAACAATATTTCTGTTAGTAATAAGACTGACGCAAGTCGTCTAACCCTTTAATAAGTTTTGAAATATTATTCACGTCATTCTGAAGGAAAAAATGCTATACTTTAAAATGACGTGAAAAATTTGTAAACCAATTGCAATTGAGCTTATTTGCAATGTTATTAAACTATTTTATTTTTCACTCAAGCGGTGCAAATATTTCAGAACTGCTAGTAGATGTTATCGTTAATTGGAAAGTGCATTAAGGAATTTCTAGCATCTATTAACATTCGCCATAAAGATAAAGTAAAATTTAAGACCTGTAATTGTCTGCTTCCTCACAGTCCAGACGCCACCCAGATCAACAAGTAAGATAATTTGAACACAAGTGAACCTCTCTTTTATCTTTCAATCTGTTTACTTACTTACTTTTAACAAACCGAGGCATTTTTAAAAGTTCAGTCACTTGACTCACTGCCACAAATAAGATGATGCATTCCAAATTGTAATTAGTATCACTGGTTTTTTTATAATTCATTTATTAATAATTTTGTCTTTTGAGAGAAAATTTTTAAAAATTGTAAGAACATTGCAAGAAAAATTATTTCATTTGTTATGGTTATTTACACTCAGTTATAATAAAACACTAACTAGAAGAAAATCTTTTATTTAAATTATTTCGGTAAGTGAACTCCTTCTATTAATATCATTAAAAGTAGTTAATATTTTTCACTTTTCTAAAAATAAAATAGAAATAGGTGTAGGTACAAAAATAATTTTTTTAATGATTTATTTGTTTATCTAAAAAGAAGTCTACATAATTTGGAACGACTGTAAAGAATTGAGATATTTTTGTTTCCTCTAACTTATAAAAAGCACCCTCCAGATTATGTACCGTACCTTATTATTTATAGTAAATTGAAATATAGAAAGCAGACGTGTGAAAGATGAACGATGTAAAATTATTTTTCTCTTGTGTTTTTGTCGGCAAAGTAAGACACATGAAATAGAAAAGTAATGGAACTGGGAAAGGAGAAGGTGTACCAGGATATTTTAGTATTTAGGTTGAAGTCACCACTGTTAGATTTTAGGTCACAGTCACAAGCGGTTTGTTCAACGCTAAAATTAAGTAATCGATTAAAATGTGTACAAATTCCTTGTGTTCGCTCTTTCGAAAAGAGTTCGTTCTTCCATTCAGGAAGACACGTTTGCTTATTGCTTTGTTCGCGTTAACCCAAATCTCCACGTTCTGGATTTACTTCCTGAGTCTACCGCGATACACGTTCTGAAACCATTTAACGACTGACTGTGTCCCACATGTGTGCAAATGTATTTGATGTGTGCTGTTTATCCTTAAAGAACATAAAACTGTATGCATCCACTGACTGTGTGCCATTTGTTTCGAAATGGGTGACATTTATGATAAGCTACTCGAAAATCTTGCAGTTGCGATGATGATATTACATAACTGTGAAAAGGTAAAGAGACAACATTAAGGGTCTTAAAATAAGGAAATTGTTTGTTAGAATCAATAACGTTGGATGTCTTTTTGTGCCTTTTTTTGAAATCTTAGCGCTTTTATAGAAATTAAATTTAAATACCTGTACTGTATTTAGTTTACCGAATATTTCTTATTTGTTTCACTAATACCACGGTGTTATTTAAAATTAAAATAACTAGGAATTTTGTTGTTTTTCAGACTGTGAGCAACCAAAGAAGGCCTTGGTCCTCATATTCGGATATCAGAACGTACGATCCCGACAAAATCTTGTACGGAACACAAAACATGAACGGGAATATGTATTCACCATTAATGGCTCGTCGTCCCGCCGGCACTGGCTATGACTTTCCGGAAAAAGAAGTCAAAAAAGATAAAAAATGGTCTTTCGGAAACATATTTCGTAGAAAGAAAAAGAACCTTAGCGAGAGCAGCAGTGAAGACGAAAATAACAAAATGAGTTTCCTACAGCGGAGGAAAAAGAAGAGTGCAGCAAGAAAAAAATCCAAGCAAGCACTAGGAACGTTTGATCACGTTGTCATACCTCAAATTTCAAGGGGTACATACAATACCCTCTACCGCAACAACGAAGATCCGACTGCAATTTTTTCCGATCCTACACACGATGCTCCCAATCGGGCAAGCAATTTTAACATGAGATCCAGCAATTCGCCGAGTCAATATTTAAACGTTAACTGCCCAGGTTCAGACCGAAGCGACGTTAACGTTTCGCGCAACAGTTTAGCTTCAGTTGACAGTGTCTCGAAGAAAAATCGCAAAGGAATGGCCAAAGCAAGGGCAGAAGCCCGACGCGAAACTTTAAAATATGAAAGCAGTTCAGATGAGGAGTCACAGAGGTCAGGTTCGTCGGCTGCGAAATTTAGAAGTGACGAAAGTTTAACTAAATACGGTTCTTGGAGTCGACGAACGCGAGGTGCAAGAACAGAAAGATACTTGAGACGGTTCTCGAAGGACGAAGAATTTCGAGATCCAAAACACTTATATAAAACAGATATAGAGAACGGAAGACTAAAAATGCGATCGCCATCAAAAAACGGGACGGGTAATTACTTGAATCAAGTGCCTTACTTACCAAATTATACGACTTTTGACCCTTCAGGAATGTTAACAATACCCCCAAGTCATAATACTAGTAAAAGGAATCGTAACTTTACCGTAACCACGTGCTGTTTTGATAACAGCATTTTAGATAATCACTTCCCTGAAACCAAATCAACGACAAATACAAACCAAAGAAGTATGTCCTACGAAAGTCATATTGATCAACGATCACCCACAGATGTAGTCCATGGTAGATTACCGTTAGGTATTCCTACCTGCCAAAACGGAAGAACTCCTCCATTACCGCCACCTCGAGATCCCAGAAGAATATTAACAATCACCTCGTTTGATAGTTCACGTCCCAGTTCCTACTGTTTGGAAACAGCTACTGATTGTAGGAATGGACTTGGCAGAAATCGGAGTCCGTTAGTATTGAGTGACAAACGAATTAGAAATGCAAGCGATATTACTGGAATGTATTACAGTAACGTTCGGTCGACCTCAGAAGACCAAATACCAGCCGAACCTATTATTCATTCATTAACAGTGCGACCGGCTTCGACAACTCCAGACATGAACGGTAAATGTCATCAAAGGGAGCATAATGATTTTTCCTTATTCCTAACAGATTCGAAGCCAAGAAGTCGAAAACCGTTAAACATACATTCATTCGCTAGAACAGAGAATAATAACGTTAACAACCTACAAAATGGAAGAAGTAAAGCTTCTCAAACGTTCAATTTTTGGAGACAGAAGGAAGATGAGGTGAAACGTCACAAGTCAGAACCAATAGCAAAAATTCTTACAAAGAGTCCGGTGCTTAGCAATAAATTTGTTGCTGCTGAGGAAATTAAAAATGACGTACTTCAAAGTGCTTTGTTGGTTAATGCAATCACTAAAAGCCCAGTGGAAAGAGTAAGAGGGTTGTCTAGGGAACCCAGTCCCTTTAGACCCATTTCTCCTGCACCAAAAATACCTCTCAGTAGTTTAAATAGAAGCAAGTCTGTTTCACCAGGATTACATATTCCATCTGAATCGTTTAGCGATAAAAGCTTATCACCAAATATAAATTCTAAAAAACCGGAAAATTTGGAAGATGCTCTTAACGAACTGGAGGAAATTTACAATAGCTTACGTTTAGGCGACGAGGATCTCTTAGATAGAGCTGAGAAACGTGAAGCAGATATATGTAAGGAGGCTGCTACTAATTTATTGAATGGAAATAATAAACGAAGACGAGTCTCTTCTAAAAGTGCTGATATTAAAGAAGACGATTTAGCTTTTCGAAAATACAGTAAGGAGCGATCGAAAACTATAGGTGATCCACATTCGGTTGCTTCATCAATCAGTTATTTATTGTCATCTCCACTTAGTGGTGAATTATTAGACAGACCCGAACCTAAACAAAAGAATAAAAAAGAACCCGATGTAACATTCGACGATTTGGTTTACAGAAATATTAAACAAACCAACAATACTTTAAAGGTAATTGATCCTCAGCCTCCATTCGGAATTCCACTAGGACCTATTAGTAGTGCCCCAAATAGCGATTACTTACATGCTGATCCAGAAGTTGGAAGGAAAGAAAAAGTATCCAAAAAGATTCCTGACATAGTTAAAGACGATTTGGCTTATCGATCTCTTCGCAAAGATTCCAATAAGGAACCTGCCCTTCCACCTTCAAGTCCAATAGGAGACGCAAACAACAACAAAATGTTTTTTGTTCCACTGCCAAAATACAATTCTAACGGGTCATTTAAGAAGAAGAGGGCAGTTCGATCATTGTCTGCTAATATCTTCAATTTGATGCAAAAAGAACACGATGATAGAATCAAAAATGAACTCGAAATTGCCAAAAGCTTGACCGAAATTGCTGATGCTATGGAACAGACTAGGTTAATGCTTAAAGAACAGGATAAAAGTATATCGGAAACCAGAAAGGGATTTGCAAGTGATGGAGAAGCTTTATACGCGTCCCAACATTCACCAAAATTAGAAGCCATGAAAAGAAATAGAGCTAACTTCTTAGATGAAATGAAATCCTTTGAATTTCCAACGTTGTCTTCGAACTCATTATCGAATAAAACAAATAACAACGAGAGTAGTAATCCTGAGCCAGTTAATTCAACCTCAAAGACTCTTGATGAACTACTTACTGCACTTGCAGTTGAAACTAGAGAGACCAGCGATAGAATAACCAATGAGTTACGTATGCTTGACGAAAAAGACATTTTGAGAAAATCGTCTCAGTCTTTAAAAAGTCATGAATCCGAAAGTAGCGATAAAAACCAAAACGTATCAAGTCATTCAGACGAATTACTTTCTACAAAACCTGTAACCGATGGTAATGCAAATGAAACAGTACCAAAAGTCCCAAGTACACCTACTGATAATTTTGTGGACGATATTCCAGCCGTCGTGGAAGATATGTATACTCCTAAGAATGAAATTCAAAAAGAAACAGAAGATGACAACATACCTGTAGAGTTTATAACAATAAGTCTAACGAGCGATTCAGATGATAAAGCAGATCATGCGAAAATGTGCGAGAAGTTAAAGGAATGTGTTGTCGAGAATGCCGAAATTGTAAGCGATGAGATTGAATCAGATCACGTACAACACATATCCTCACAAGATACTAAAGAGTTAAGTGCGGAAGAAACGGTCGCCACTATCGTACTTATTCCCAAAGAAGAAGACGCTCTGGTCGTAAAATCAGATCCCATCGAAGCTGAAGTGCATAGCGAACCCGATTACGAAAATTTAAAGTATCGTGATGAAGATGAATATGATGGAAACAGTAACCAAAATTCCGACTACGATGATTGTGATGTAAAACAAGACGATTTGAACGAAAATGTTGAAGCAAACGATACAGACGACGAAAATAAAGATGTTCAACGAGATTTTTCAGACAGTAATGATGAGGATGCTTTAAAAGAGGTGGATAAAGGTGAGATAACTGCTTTGATGTGCGCTGCTTACAGTAACCCAGATAGCATTATAGGCCCTCCCGCTAGATCTTTGGTTTGTGTTGAATCTGCTGTAACCCCGACTAACGAGCTTACAACCAAAACGAATCATTTCCCTTTTAACAATTGTCGACCATCATTTCATGAACGCACAAAGACACCATCGACTGTCGACGGTCAAAGAAGCATTTCGTTAGATCATTCATTAGAAAATTTAATTTCTCCAAATTTAGTTAAGGCAGCTAGCGCTACTTGTTTTTCGCCATCGACCTCGTATTCGTGCTCCTTATTAAGTGGGAATACAAAAGAAAAAATAGAAAACAATCAAGACGGAAATGTTAAACAGAAACAGGGTAAATCATTAATTAAACATGACAGCACTGATAGTAACTTGCAGTCTGGTACTGCATGGTACAAAAACACTGCAAATTTGGCCCTTGCATGTTCTTACGGCATTGCATGTACATATCACTTAACCTCACTGGATGTCGCTGCACTTTGTTTATTTATAATTGCTGCGTCGATTATTATTTCACTACTTAGTAAGTGAATATTTGAAATTTACCTACTATATCTATCTCATTATATATCACTATTTTTTACGTTTACTTTTTTTGTAGGCTAAAATAAAGAATAATGACTGCTAGTATGTATTATGGGAATGTATCCTCAAAATTGTTATTTATGTTTTTTTATTGAAAATTTTTGTTTTAGTTTTTGTATTTGTTTCGAAGTAAATATATTTTAACAAATTCAGTTGTATTTACTGTTATATTTTATTTTACTCTAAAATTATTCTCTTTTAAAAATTTAAATATCTCTAATATACGATTCCTAACAATCACATGTTTGAACAAGTTACATGGTTGAATACTAGTCGCAAAATTTATGCAGTCTCTTAGCACATTTTTTATACACCATGTTGTTTCAGCTCAGAAAATTGATGGAAACCTTTTAGTGCAATAAAATGTAAAAAATCGTCCATGTCAGTTATTTTTTAATAACAATAACTAGCCATTAGTAGAAGTCTAGCAAATATACATAAAAATCGCTCCCGCTTTGATATATACGGTGACCCAAAGTTAGTGGCCCGTTAGACGTTTAAGGAAAACTAATGATGGGTATTAAATAGGACAAATCTATAAACGGCAAATTAAATCTTTTGCAATAAAATATAGAGCGTTCCACTTAAAACAAGAGAGTTGTTATCAATCTGTGGTATAATTGCAACTGCCCCGTAAGTTTTTTGAAAGTGTTTTTACCATTAATATTCTATAAACGTCTAACAGGCCACTGACTTTGGGGTCACTCTGTATATTTACATGTAAAACTTTTGATAAATAAAATTACGTTTCTATTGGTAGGTAGTATAAAAGTAAAAAAGATCGAAACGTTAGAAAAGTGAATACTTTTCTTATTTCCCTTTTTTTAGTAACCTTTAATTTTGGTATTGTTTTTTGTGTCGTATTTTAACATTTTTGTTGTTTTGACAAAGTTAACATTTGTATTGAATTTATTTATTAATCGATATTAAATGTAAATTATGTTTTTGGTAGTTTTGTTCTTTGTTTATTTGGTAATATAATAAGAATTTATTTAAAATTGCTTATCTACTTTCAATTATTCACATTATTACATAGTTAAGTACACATTAGTTTTGCTTTTTGTTTATATTATAAATAATGTATATAAATTTTAATTGCAATTATATTATTAATTGGTTAACTAAGGACACCAATAGTGTGCACAATTTTATGTCTTCAAGCCGCTTATCATCATTTATTTGCATTATGTAGTTTGTATAAACTATAAAAATATCAGAGACCAGGTATAATATTTTTAGAGAGAACTGGATAAATATTCGGGTTTTATTGCCTTGGTTTATGAGTGATTGGTTATCTTTCTTTGGTTTATCCGACGTTTAGTCAGCTTCAGTGGTTGGTATCGTCAGAAAATTCATTGTAGATATAAAATTACATTGAAACAAAAAATCCGTTCTGGGTGTGTTCCCTGAAGATATCATTCACAGAAGTTGACAAAGGGCTCCACCCGTTACTGAGCCTACTGAAGGACCACGACCACATTTCTTTGCCTTTTCACAACATATTTCTAGTTTAGTATTTCGGAACCGTATTTCTATTTTTATGCAAAAAAGCAGATAAGTATGTCTGTAACCTTCTTGACAATGTTTTCTCTATGTTCTCAGTATTACGGCTGAAAGTGATAATATGACCTCTTGTTATTTCTAAATTACCTCGTTTTTGACATGTTACGCTAAATAGACATAATGAAATTTTACGTTCTAATAATTCTTAAGAAATGATTTATCAACTATTCGATGGGAAACTGGTAAACTGGGATAACTTCGACATCTGCTGTTATGATTGTTTTGCAACATTATTAGCTCTATCCGTACCATTACTCATTCATCGCCGATTATTTATTAGTGTTACATGTGTGGATATTTCACACGCTCTTTTTGAATAGAAGCTAGAAACAAAATAGGTGGAAAAAAGCATTCTCATTTTAAACTTAGTAAATCCACATAATTTGGATTTAAATTTTGATTTCATATTAATTTTTTTAATAGTATGTTGACAACAATTTTTTGGTGCAAAATAATGTTTGTTTATTCTTTCCATATATTTAAAACTTGAATAGAACCATATAGAAATTTGCATCAGTTGAGATGACTGATTTCCAGTGACAAAATCAATTAAATGAAGTTGTGATACTTAAATTGATCATCTAGGTGTTTGACTCGTAAACTGTTTTGAATATAAATAATCTTTAATTCTTTCAGCAAGTCTAAAAGCTATAAATAAGTTTAGATATGACATTTTTTTAATCACAATGAACTACTATAGGCAAGATTTCTATATTAAACTGTAATTATAGCACAAAAAAACGATTAATTTCCAAATTAATCTTTATATTTTTTACTGAATGTTCTTATCACACTCTCTCGCTGTCACGTATGTATTAATTACATGCTTGCATATTATCAATGTATGTTTAAATGTCGTTTAGTGTGCCTGTAATCAAGCAAGTAAGAAAAATGTGATCTATGGACGTTTCTCACTTATTTGCAACTGCCTAAATCGTTTCTTGCACTCGCATTGATTGCCCTTATTTAATGTAGTATAAAGTACAAAGTTTTGTTGTATTGGTTCTAACAATTTTTCATACAGTAGAACCTTTTTTGTTAGTGATGTTTTGTGTTTCGTTGTAGGTGTTGCATAACCGTCACCTCTTCCCCCTTTGGTTGCTTTGGTGATCACCTACAGGTAAAATCACTATTCTTTCTTCCTACAACAACGATTAAGATGCAGTGAAGCGCAGTTCGTCCGTTATATTTTTACTAATTAAAAAAATTATTAATAGATAATAAACTGTAGTTTGCTCTGTAATGATCTAGTCAATGTATCGTGTTTATGTGTTTATGCAAAACCTTTAAAACTTCGCGACGATGAAGGTTTGTATTAGAACCAACGAATTTCAACTATTATCCTATTGTTTTTATTAAAATATTCAAATAAAGGTTCGTTGTTTCATTAAATAAATACATTTAAATACTGTCGATTACAGCAGATACTCGATAGTGTGAACCATAAAACTGTTGGTCATATTATCGATTTGGTCACGTTAACAAATGTTATATTTAATGCATAATATACACATATAATCATCCAAATAAGCATACATACACATACAAGATGCTAATATATACATACTTACATTTTTTCAAAATTTAATTCTACACTTCAGTATTAAAGTATTTCAAGTAATTTTCTTTGTCTTTAAAATGTAACTAAATTAATAAGTTTGGACATCAAATTTTACCCTTCAGGAATTCTTTGTTTTATATAATAAAGCGGGCATAATATTTCGAACAATTTTAAAGAGTTGCAACATTCGAAAATATTGTTATTTTAAGTAGATGTGATATTTTTAGTTTAAATTTATTTTGTGTTAAGTTTGAATGGAAAAACTCACTTCATTATCGTTTATGCAACCAAAATAGCAAGAGGACATACACTTTACATACCAGTCGGGTCTATTAAATTAAAAATTGCTTCATATAAACAGTTACAGATATATTTTGAGGTCACTGCTTGGTTCTTTGTATCATTAAATTTATTTGTTAGTTCAAATTTAAATTCCAGATGGCATGATGGGATCCAAAACTTAAATATTAAATATTTTATCCATTGTGAGTTGATCAGTTAATTTTTTTGCCTAATTGTAAATGATAATCAAACGTTTGCCTTTTAATTTTTTATTTTTCCTAGGATTGAGAGTTGTATTTATTTAAATATAAATTGAAATTATTGTATTTTTTAATCCTTAGCTTGAAATTAGGATCGCACTTATTAAGAACAGCTTAGGATTAAATTGTAATGAATATTTCGAAATTATATTGCAATTTTTGGAAACGAAAAAAATTCAAATACTGGTAATGATTTCTGGGGATTTTTATTTATTTTAATATAATTTACTGAATGTTACATTAGTTATTAGTTATATGTACTAATCAGTTAGTTTCAAACTTATACAAGGTTTACCAAGGAAGTCCTTCGTTAGAACTTTAACTTTATGTACTAAAAATGGGAATTTAATTTTGAAAATTTGGCATTCTTTATGATTTTACGATTTAAAGAGTTTTTCGTTAAATAATAGTTCTCCATAAGTATAGAGTTTGTACTGCATTTGCCTTTTCTCTTTAGTCTTTATTGTAATAAAGCCTTCATAGGTGCAGTCAGGAGTTTGCTAATTAAATTGAGCAACTTCAGATAGTTACTAACAATTTTCTAGTGGATTCATTTAAATAATTAGTAATGCGGTCTATTTATTAGAACGAATGTATAGATACAAACATGAGCTTACGTAGATACTTCTAGGTACATACGTAATGAGTTAGATAAAAGTGATATCTTAGCATGCGATTTCTTGTGATTAATTGCAAGGTAATTACGTATACGATGAAGCGGCCCGTTCGCTTTCATTAGAATGGAATTTGATTGCTGCGTCGATTTCAACAGAGAAACTCATTCTAAATCGAGGAATTTCTGTATCTACTTAATACATATACATATATCTACGTATAAAATAAGTGTACCTACGCTGAACTTAGTATCGAGTATTAGATTAAAATGACACATTATACGACTTAAATATCTCGTTATTTCCTTAGCTATCTGTTCGTGCAGAAGGAAAAACATATCAAATCAGTTGTATTTTTTCCTTGTAAACATTTGATCAATGACCTACTACATCTGCCATGTGAATTTCCAGTGTAAGCACTTTTGCAATGCGTGCCCTTGGTCTTCTTATGGTTAACGAAGAAATACGTCGGAAATTAATAAAGGAAACAAATATATTGTCCATACAGTACGACAATATTAGCATGATATCACATTTTTTTAAATTACGTGGTTACAAAACAATAAGCTTTCGCTACAATTTTATATTTACTTAAGTTTTTGGAGAATGCCATTTTACTTTTGGAATGTTATTAGCCATTCATTATTTATTTATACATACAATTAACAAAATGTTGATGAACAATGATCAGTAATTAATAAGGAAAGATGAACGTTAAATAAATTACATAAAAAAATAAAGTCAAAATTCAAATCAATTACCTACTTATTCGTTTGTAGAATACAAACAATAGAAATTTAACGATATCTTACGTCACAGTGTTTGTATTTATACTAGGTATTTTTACCTTATTTATTCGCATATTTAAGCAGTTAATATACATAAGTACATAGGTGGTATGAAAGAAAACATTATTTTACCTCTTATTTATACCTAAAAAATTTAATTTTAACAATTTCTTCTGCCTACTGAAATTCTTTAATAATTTTTTTTTCAAAATTACAATCTTTTGTTTGTTCTTCAAAAATTTTGTAATTTTCTGTTTTAAGAACTTTCAGACTGTTATTTTACAGAAAATAAATTTAAACTATCAATGGTGCAACATTTGTGAAACTGCATTTTAATCTAAATAAATAAAATAAGCAAGTAGAAACGTTTCACAATTTATTCGAAAACTCGTCATATGTTTCGGCCGATACGACCATTTATTTACAAGAGTACATACAAAAAGATTACTAAAATCTAAAACTTAGGGTGCTATTTATACACTTATACTACTTAAACAGGAGGAGGGAATTGTAGGTGGACATTTCTAATTGATTATTGACAAGATTTTAATTATTCTGAATTGCTTTTTTGATCTCTAATGATTCTAACAGGGAAAGTTTTCTACTTTTTGGTATGTTTGAATGTAAGACTTTTATGTTGTCCATATCTAACGTGTGGTTTAGGTTTAAACAGTGTTCAATCATGCCACTCAAAGAAATTTTTTTTTCTTAATAGCTGATAAATGCTCAGATACACGTTTCTTAATAGCTCTACCGGACTGACCGATGTAAATTGTATTGCAGTTGATATACTGTATTTGATAGATGCCACTTTTTTCGGTGGAAGCTTGTTTATTGTGGCTACTAAAAATTTTTTCAAGATCTAAAAAACTAATTACAATTATTTTACAGTTGTACCTATTCTGAAATAGATGTTTGAAATATTTACTTAATCTTTTAATATATCTAATACTACCAAAAATATGTTTTTCTTTAACAACAACCCTAAGTTTTAGATTTTAGTTATCTTTTTGTATGTATTTTTTGTAAATGGGCGTATCGGCCGAAACATATGTCGAGTATTCGAATAAATTGTGAAACGGTTCTACTTGCTTATTTTATTTATTTAGAAGAAAATAAATTGTTTAGTAAGGCTGAATAGTCGACAATTAGAAAGCGAAAGTATTTTTTTTATTAATTTTGTTAATTTAAACAGTGTAATCGTTCTTTAAAATTTATCATATTGCTAAAGATGAGTCAGTCTTAAACACATATTATGTATTCAAATAATTCACACACTTATGTGTGTGTACAAATATTTAACAATATATTTACACGTCGCGTCGCTGGCGTCTATTATAAAATTACGAGTAAATACATTTTAAATTATTACATAATACCGCTAAAAAATGTACGTAAATATTGTTAAATAACCATGAGTCTTTATTCATAGATGATGACGATAATTATGCTTAAATAGTAATATTATCTTTTGTCAAGGCTACTTTCAATGTATATAAAAGTGATAAGCCGCTCGGTTATGTCGATGTCAACATTGATTAGTATGTAATATGTATTGTGACGTGTTCGGTCACAGAAAACACAATTAACAAAACAAAACAACGAGTTTATTTAATTACTAAAATTAATTTGATTACACTACAGTTATGAACAAGTCCGCACAATTTATTTCACTAAAAGTCACTTTTTAATCGCCGTTCCGGTAGACACTATTTATCGCTCTCTATGAACACTATCGCCTCTATGGTTCGCCTGTATCGCCTATCGATCGCTTTGCATCAGCTGTTACTGTAAACTGTCAACTAACTCGGTGTGAGTGTCTCGTCCGCTTTTATAGTCTTCTCAGCCTTTTTCTAGGGAATTCTACAGCCGTCTAGTAATTCAATTGTTTTCCCATTGATCTTTGCTGGTGTTTTCTAGATGTATCAGGAAAGCCGAGAATATTCCTTATGTAATCAGGGAAGATGTTCATTAATTATGCTCACACCAACTTAATTGGCAAGTACTCGTAACACTGTCCCCTTCTTAGAATTGATCGTCCCGATCAATGTCTTGACCTTTGTAGGGCGCCAGGCGGTCCAAGTGTACAACTTTCATCTTGGCCTTTGGTCCTCTCTGAATACGGTAGACCACGTCATTCAGTCTTCTGACCACGGTGTAAGGTCCTTCCCAGGCTCGCTGTAGCTTCGGTGAGCGTCCTTTCCTACGGACAGGATTGTAGAGCCACACCTGGTCCCCTTCTCTGAATCCTGTGCTGTTGGCTCTCCGGTCGTACCTGGTCTTCATGCGGTCACTCCCTACTTGGATTTTGTTACGAACGGCTCTATGGATGGTATCGAGTCGTTCCTCTAGCTGTTGTGCGTAGTCGGTAGCTGAAGGTCGCCGATCTTCTGGGTGTCCAAACCGGATGTCCATCGGTAACTTCAGCTCTCTTCCAAATAAAATGCTGGCTGGTGTTCTGCCGGTGGTCTCGTGAACCGCACTTCGATAGGCCAACAGGAACAAAGGTATATGCTGGTCCCAGTCTGTCTGATGATCGTTAACAACCATTTTCAAATTGGTTTCTAGCGTCGCGTTAAACCGTTCGACCATTCCGTCAGATTGTGGATGTAATGGAGTGGTCCTGGTTTTCTGTACTCCTAGCAGCTCACAGACTTCCCGGAATACTGCGGATTCAAAGTTCCGTCCCTGGTCAGAGTGGATCTCCATCGGAACTCCATACCGGCTGATCCATTGGTTGACCAACATTCCAGCGACCGTAGTAGCTTCTTGATTTGGGATTGCGTACACTTCGGGCCATTTGCTAAAATAGTCCATCACTACCAAGATGTACTTATTGCCAGCAGCTGTTGTTGGGAATGGTCCTGCTACGTCCAGAGCTATTCTCTCAAATGGGGCACCAACATTGTACTGTTTCATTCGCCCTCGGCTTCGAGTCTGAGGTCCCTTGGCTGACGCACACGTTGGACACTTCCTACACCAATTTTCGACGTCTCTTCTACACTTTAGCCAATAAAATCGCTCTCGCACCTTCTCCAACGTCTTTGTTACTCCGAAGTGTCCTCCACCAACACCTCCATGGACTTCTGTCAGCACCTCATTGACTCTGTTCTTCGGGAGAACTACTTGATGTCGAATTTTAGTTCCGTCAGGGCTTTCCCACACTCGTTTTAGTACCCCATTCTCGACGATGAGCGAATCCCATAAGGCCCAATAGCTCTTCGTGATGGTACTCGTACTACTAACATCTGCCCAGGTAGGTCGTGCTGTTCCTGCCTTTTTCCACCGCAGTATCGGTTTAATGTCTTCGTCGTTATCTTGGTCTTTCGCCAGGTCTTCGTTCTGCCAGTGTTCTTCAGGTTCCACCATCGTCTGACAGATCCGTGCCAAGTTGACTGGTTCCTTCTTTTCGGCGGCCATGCAATGTTTGCAGTTCTTCGAGCATGGTCTTCGCGAGAGGGCATCAGCGTTACCATGTTGTTTTCCAGCACGATGCTCGATGCTGAAGTCGTATACTTGTAGCCGCTGTAGCCATCGAGCCAGTTGTCCTTCTGGGTTTTTAAATTGCAGCAGCCATTTCAGGGACGCATGGTCTGTCCTTAGCAGGAATTTTCGTCCGTAGAGATACTTATGGAAATGTTCGAGAGTTTTGACGACTGCCAGCAATTCTCTACGGGTCACGCAATAGTTTCGCTCCGGCTTTGACAGTGCCTTACTGAAGTAGCCAATGACTTTCTCTTTTCCTTCCTGCATCTGCGACAGTACACCACCAATTCCTACATTGCTGGCATCCGTATCGACAATGAAGTCTGTGTCGAACTGTGGGTACGTCAGTATTGGGGCTTGAGAAAGGGTAGACTTCAGTGTTTCAAAAGCTTGCTGACATCGTTCTGACCATTGGAAAGGGACACCATCCTCTGTTAACTTGTGGAGCGGTCGAGCTATATCTGCAAATCCCTTTACGAATCGTCGGTAATAGGAACACAGCCCCAAAAAGCTTCTCAAGTCGTGTTGGTTCTTCGGGACAGGCCAACTTCTAATAGCTTCAGTCTTGTCAGGATCAGTTCTTATTCCTTCTGAGGTGATAACGTGGCCAAGATATTTCACCTCCTTACAAAACAGATGGCATTTCTTGGGACTGAGTTTCAACTTGGCTGCTGAAAGCTTCTTGATCACTTCTTCGACATTCTGGAGGTGGTCTTCGAATGTCTTTCCCAGTACTATCACGTCGTCTAGGTACACCAGACAAACCTTCCAATTGAGTCCTTGTAGCACATTTTCCATAAGTCGCTCGAAGGTGGCGGGAGCGTTACATAGTCCAAATGGCATAATGTTAAAGTGCCACAGCCCGTAACCAGTCGTGAATGCGGTCTTCTGCTTGTCTTGTGGATCCAGTTCAACTTGCCAGTATCCACTCTTCAAATCTAACGTTGAAAACCATTTGGCACCAACCAAGCTGTCAAGGGTGTCGTCGATTCTGGGTAAGGGATAGCTGTCCTTTAAGGTTACGTCGTTGAGCTTCCTGTAGTCAACGCAGAACCTGGTCGATCCATCCTTCTTCCTAACCAACACTATCGGCGAAGCCCAAGCACTTTGTGATGGTTCGATTACCCCCTGTTCTTCCATGTTCTTCACCAGGTTGTTGACTTCTTCTTGCTTAGCCCATGGAACTCTTCTAGATGGTTGTTTAATAGGACGAGCTGATCCCGTGTCTATACGGTTGTATGTCAGATTCGTTCTCCCAAAGTCGTTGTCAGAGAGGGCGAAGACGTTTCGATACTTGCTGAGTAGTTCTTCGAATTTTCTAATTTGGTCGCTGTTAAGGTTTGTGGCCGAACGCTGCACTAAGTCTCGAAGAACGGTTGGAAGTGGTTCGCTCTCTGCCATTGAGGGTTCAGCTTCAACTTCGCACTGGAGGGTGGACACCACGGGTTCAAGGACTCCTACTTCCATTCCTTTACACACTTTTTGCTCGAAGTCCTTCAGATTGACCACTCTGACAGATGCGTTCGGTGTCCCAGTTCGAATTAGTGTTCGTCCTATCAGTATGGCTTTCTGTGTCAAATCCGGGTTTTTGGCTTCTACTATCCCCACCAAACCATCCGCACCTTCGCCGTCGATGTTTATTTTGAGAACTACCTCGGATCTAGCAGGTAGTAACCGGTCTTCTGCAACGATGACCTTTCGAAGACCGTACTCTTTGGTGGGGTTTGTCATCACCAACTCTTCCTTGCCGATGCGTAAAATGCCGGAGCCCAAATCCAGATTAATTTTGTTTCGTTCAAGAAGATCCAATCCAATGATCACGTCGTCGGCGACATCGGCTACCAGTGCCCTGTGTCGAAGGCATACTTCTCCCAATCTCAATTCGATATCGCATTCTCCGCTAATCGGCGCTGTTTCTCCGGTAACCGTGGTCAAACGTAGCTTCCTCTGCAGGGGACGGATTCTCCACTCGTTAACGATGTTCGGCCGGATTATGGTCTTAGAAGCTCCCGTATCGACCACCATTCTAACCTTCTTGTTGTTGATGTGACCTTCGACGAATAAGGACTTGCTTCCGTTTAGTTGGGAAACGACGATTTCGGCTGGGGCTTGGTGGGGAGAAGCCAACTTGCGCCCCTCAAAGTTGGCTGATCTTAGTTTCCCGACTGCTGTCGGTCCGCACGGCGTTCTTCGGCCGGGCAGTCTCGCCGTAAATGTCCGTGCCTTCCACATTCCCAGCACCTTGGTCTTCCTTTGTTTTGGCCACAGTCTCGGGAAAAGTGACCGACCTTCCCGCATTCCCAACATTTGGCCGATTCTCTCTTGTCGTTGATGGTAGTCTTCTTGACAGTTTCGACGCATTCTTTAATCAGCCTCGCAACTTCATTCTTGTATTCGTCGTCTTCAACAGCTGTTTGGCGTACACGCACGTGGCCCTTGGAAGCTTGTTTTGCAGCTTCGAATTCTAAGGCGTGCGCCAGTGCGTCACTCGCAGTCTTATGGCGGGCCAAACGGAGAACTTGCTGTAAGTCGGTGTCCCTCACGCCATCGACGAATGTTTGGACTGCTAGTTGGTCTGCGAAGTCCTGCGGAGCGGTAGGATAGGCCAATCTAACTAGACGTTCCACATCGACCTCGAACTCCTGTAGATTTTCTGATGTCTTCTGATTGCGACACTTCAGTTGAGTTTGGTACACTTGTTGCAAATGTTTGTCGCCATATCTCATTTCAAGTCGCTCCAGCAGCGCAGAGAAGTCCCGTTGTTGGCGCTCCGGAATACCTTGAAGGACATCCAATGCTTCTCCTCGCAGGGCTATGACCAGCGCCGTTGCTTTCTCAAAATCGTTCCAGTTGTTTGCTTCTGCCGCTGCCTCGAACTGTCGTTTGTATACAGACCAGCAAACTTTTCCGTCGAAAGTCGGTGGTTTAATTCTGATTGCTTTCGCAGTGTCTTCGGACTTTACTTCCCTAGCCGGTCTTGTGTTCTCGACCTTCTGTCGTATCTTCTCTACTTCCTCTTGTACTTCTTTCAACTCATCTCTTAGCTTTTCTTGTCGTATCTCCAATTCTTGTCGTACTTCCTGTAACTCTTCTTTTAATCCTTCTTGCTCAATTTTTATAGTCCTTATATCTTCGACCAATTTCTCTTGAACTGCCTTAATTTCTTCTTTGCTTGCTTTAATTTCTTCCTTCATTTCTTCTTGTGCTAATTTCATTTCGTCCTGTCCAGCTTCCATTTTATTCTTCAATTCTTCCTTCATTTCTTCCTGACCTGCCTTCATTTCTTCCTGGCCTGCCTTCATTTCTTCCTTCATTTCTTCCTGGCCTGCCTTCATTGCCTTCATCATTTCCATTAAAGCCTTTATTTGTTCTTCCATTATCGCTGATTGTTTTCTTGTTACTGGCATAAGGCTTCAAAATTCTTCTTCTCTTCGGACCTCTTCTACGATCTGTCGCACTAACTTTCTTCGGGAATCTTCAATTCCCTTACTATCCCACTCCTGACACCAAATGTGACGTGTTCGGTCACAGAAAACACAATTAACAAAACAAAACAACGAGTTTATTTAATTACTAAAATTAATTTGATTACACTACAGTTATGAACAAGTCCGCACAATTTATTTCACTAAAAGTCACTTTTTAATCGCCGTTCCGGTAGACACTATTTATCGCTCTCTATGAACACTATCGCCTCTATGGTTCGCCTGTATCGCCTATCGATCGCTTTGCATCAGCTGTTACTGTAAACTGTCAACTAACTCGGTGTGAGTGTCTCGTCCGCTTTTATAGTCTTCTCAGCCTTTTTCTAGGGAATTCTACAGCCGTCTAGTAATTCAATTGTTTTCCCATTGATCTTTGCTGGTGTTTTCTAGATGTATCAGGAAAGCCGAGAATATTCCTTATGTAATCAGGGAAGATGTTCATTAATTATGCTCACACCAACTTAATTGGCAAGTACTCGTAACAGTATATACATGGGACAAAAGACACAATATTTGCAAAGCAATTGTAATAAAGTTAAGAGCCTTTGCAGAAATGTGATCTCATCATTTGACATTTGCACTTTGATATCTAACAATTCAAGGTGAATGCGAGCGAAGTAAAGAAAGCAAAAGTCGTCTATTTTCTTTCTTGTAGATTGTTAAATTGTGCCAATATATGTAGGTACCTACATACAGTCAAAATCGATTACAACGACCTCGAAAGGACTACTCACATTTGGTCGTAACAACCGGTGATACATAGCATTCAGCCTTCACCTTCACCTTTGATTTTGGTCAATATAACCGGTTTGTTGTTCTAAACGATGTCATTATAAACGGTTTTAACTAGTGTAATATTATTAAGAGATTACATTTACGTCATACGATTCAATCTAAAATGTAATGGTATTAAGAGCATACCATCAAAGCAAATACTTCTGCTTAGGAGAGTGTCTAATTGTAAGTGACGTTAGGGGGGCCTATCATTAATTATGTAAATATCTCAAGGTAAAGGTCATTTTTACGTAATAATTTAATATTGGACAAAATTCAGCAGGTAGTGCGTTTTGTAATAATAGTGACGGAAATTTAAAATGAAAGTTTTTTCGCCAAACTTTCCTGAAACATCCTGATTAATATTTGATATTGGCAGCCCCAAAAATAATTAGTAAGTCCAACAGAGAAAAGAAATTATATTGCCGGATAGATTTATGAAATTTAAGGTCTGTAAATCATAATGTACCTACAACAGGTACAATGCTTAAGAAAAACTAAAAAATCTATAAAAAAATGTCACTATTTCGATTTATATACATGGTGTCCTAAAGAAATTAAAATCACTCTGTCATTTTCCTCTTTCCTGTTATTTTCCCTTTGTTTACATTTCGTATATCGTTGATTGCTTGGTACACCCGCAATAATATCTCAATAATGTTCCCATAGAAACATTCTTGCCTTATTACCTCCCGTGTATTTGTACAATAAATACTTATTTGAGCGGACATCTAGGAAATGTTCATTGGATAATATCAGCTGTTCACATTTGCGCTTCTTTTTGGGGTGTTAATTTATTTATGCGAGCACCAAAATTAAATTTTTAATACAATTTATGCGTTTTGGTTAGCAATGGATTACACAAACAGGAAGCACGTTTATATTATTAAAGGAGGAAGTTGTAATAATTGCATATTACAAAAAGCGAGTTAGAAAATATTGTTTTAATAATTTCATTTAATTATCGTTAATTATCAGGAAAGTCAAAATGGGTCAACCATTTGTATAATAGTTTTTAATACTAATAGATAGCCTTCAACCTGAATGAGATTGTTAAAATGAAATTAAATTTATCGAAACCTTAAAAGTTTTCCTTTTAATTTGATTTATTTTAATAATTTTTATCGCTTTAAGTTTTTAAGTAATATTAATAATTAATCATTATATTTCAAATATAAAAGAAATATTCCAAACATTGACCAATGAATATTACTTTTTTCAGGGGTAATTCAGAAATTGTTTTAAAATGATAACAATGTAGATAATTTTTTAATTTCATTCAAATTAAAAAATAATTTTGAGATAGAAAATGTTATCGCTAAGGCTATTAAAATTATTGCGTTGATGTTTCTGGTCTAAAGTTTGTTTTCTTTGTTAACTTGTGGATTTTATTTATCATATGTCCGCTTAATTAAAAAATTCAAGACTGTCTGCTTTTGATATCGTGATGATTAATTGCTAAATTGTTTATTTATTAAACATATTTCTTATCAGGCATATATTTTAAGATATGATTTGAACATCATGTCTATTAACATAAAGGAACTTAATTAATAAATGATATAATTTTAAAGAATGATATTTTCTGCAAAATTAATTTTTATTATACTGCTTTTTTAATTTTAATATTATTTCATAATAACATATTTCAGGATATGTTTCACTTTTTAACAAAGTAAACGTGTTGTTTAAAAGCCTGTATTTATAATCAGATTTTTTCATTGTCCCATTTTTTCTTACATTTCAGAGGAAAAAGCAAACGTTGCATAAAATCAATATCCTGTTCACAACTGTGCAATCTATTGTTAAAACAAGCGATTTGTTTAAAAAAATAATGAGTGTTTTAAAAGGCTTTGATGTTACTTTTTTTTCCTTTTTCTGACCTTTATTTACGACAAGTGTACATATTAAATTGTTTAATTGAGGAGGTTGCTACCGTAGTACATTAATAGATACATTTGGTTGAAACTTTGAAAATAACAAATATTTACTTCGGTATATTTAAAAAATTCTTTCAGAATTTTAAGGTCATTAAGTGAAATTTGTGACATAAGTATGACAGATTTGGTATTCAAAATGATATGACAGAAAAATGAACTCCTTAATCTTCATAGGATAATTAAAAGATGTAAATGCATTTGGGAAAGAGGGGTAGCAGCTTTCTGCATTCGAGAATTTATCTTTATCGAATTTATTTTCGAATTGGTAAAATTGACATAACACTATTGTTTCTTTATTTCGTCTAGTTTTTCAACTGTCTTCGGTTGCTAATTTTACCAATTCGAAAATTAATTCGACAAAATTGCAAAAATACATAGACAACCCGTATTACGTAATTACCAATTTAAGGGACGTTTAGAAGTATTTCAAAAAATTCTTCCAAATTTTTAAGGTCATTAAGTGATTACTTTGACACAGTTAACTGTATAATTTCGATACATAACAGAACTATTCAAAATGATGTGTTGTCAGAAAGAATTTAATAAAAAAAAAAAAAATACCGGCCAAGTGCGAGTCGAACTCGCGCACTGAGGGTTCCGTGCAAACCTGTATATATGTGATGTAACTAAAAATTTAAGGTTTTCGGAATTTTTCCTTTATATGTACTATAAAACATTGCTTCATGCCAAATTTCAAGATTCTAAATCGACTGGAAGTACCCTTTAGGTTTTGATTCCCTTGCGAGTTGTTGCGAGTTTGAAAATATGCGGCCTAAATTGCTGTTTCTTTTGATTGCGTTGATATAGAAGTTTGATTTTGTTACATCTTAAAGGTATTATAGACCTGAGTATTTGATATGAATTTCAATTTAATACCTCTACGCGTTCATGAGGAAAGGGGTAGTAACTTTAAAATTATTAAAAATATTTTTATTATATGATGTAACTAAAAATTTACGGTTTTCCTTTATCTGTGCTATAAGACGTTGCTTCGTACCAAATTTCAAGATTCTGAGTTCCCGGGAAGTACCCTGTAGGTTTTGATTCGAAAATTTGCGCCTTAAACGGCTGTATCTTTTGTTTGCGTTCGCTTAGAAGTTTGATTTTTTCACAGCTCCAAGGGACAGTAGACCTGAGTATTTGATATAAATTTTAGCTTGATACATCCACGCGTTCCTGAGAAAAAGGGTCTTGACAGACGGACGGACAGACGGAGGTGCGGAGCCCTAAAAAGGAGGGCTAAATAACAAGTTAGTATCAAAAAACATAAAAAATAATTTGTCATTAAATTTTCATCTATTTCACCCTAAAAGGAATGTTGCCTCTCTTGTTATGTTCCTTTTACACACATTTGAGTGTGATCATCTCCTATATAATAAGAAAGAACCCCTGAATTATCATAAGATAATTAAAATATTCAAAGAAATTTCTTAAATAGGGATGTAAAAAGGGTAACACTATGATTACCAACTATCCTGTATTCGAAATCTGTTGTCCTGTATCACATTCAGACTCTACTGAAAGTTTAAAGTCCGGGATTTTACAATAGAGTAATAACATCCTTCAAAAGTGAAACAGAGCAAAAGCGTATAAAAACCAACCTTATCTATTTTAGCGTATTTATATAAAATTTAGAAGAAACTTTTTTCACAGGATTTCTGATATATTTTTATGTACTGATGTAAAAAAAAGAATAAGTAGACAGAACTAAAGTGTGTATTTAAAATCATGGAACATGCAGAATTTGATTGATTGATTGATTAAAAGCAGAAGAAGCAAATTGTGAGTATCAATAAGACATTAAAAAAAAAATTAAACTGTCATTAAATTTTAATCGATTTCACCTTAAACGGAATGTTGCATCTCTTATTATGCCCATTTTGCACTCTTTTAGATTTGAGTGTGTGATCATCTCCTAATAAGAAACAACCCTTGAATCTTCATAAGATAATTAAAAAATTCAAACGAATTTCTTAAAAAGGGTAACACTATGGTTACCAACTATCCTGCATTCGAAATCTGCTAGGGGATAGGGCAATAATAATAACATCTTTAAGCTGATGCTTCGTGAGACTGAGCAAAAGCTTGAAAATTATAGCCATATCTGCTCTGTTTACAATTTTGGAAAGTTTAATGTTAAGCCTTTTCTCACAAGATTACTGATTTTAATCGGATTCTGCACTCAAAAAAATGTGAGCCGTCACGGGACGCCCGGCAAATGTGAAACAACGACTTTGCACAAGTAATATGCATGAAAGACAATATTACGACAAGAAATAAATATGGCATAATAAAAAAATCAAATATTACGATTTTTTTCCACAAAATTATGACTATTTATTAAATAAACATTTGTTTTTATTAAATACAACAATTAAAAGTTCAAAATTTTATTTCAAGTTGCGACAACTCAATTCTTTTAATCAGTGACTTCAATAATAATTTTATACGATGTTGCCTCTGACAGCATTACTGTGATAATTGGTCGAGGATAACTGAAGTATGTAACAAAAGTATTGGACATAACATTATCAAGACATCTAATAAATACAGCATCTATTGTTGTTCAATATTTGGTAGTAGGTTCTCTTGGATTGTTGTTAATTTGCAATTGAAATTCTTTTTGGAGGAACGTAATTAATGGCATTGATTCATCTTTAGCAAAATTTACATTGAAATCTCCAGCTAAACTCAATGGTAGTTTATCTTTATTGGTTTTAAAAATTATTGAACCTCTGTGACTGTACGGAAATAATTTCTCATGTAAAAATGAAATATCAATAATTTTTTTATTAGGTGAAATGTACACAACAATCATAATTAATTCACTTCAATCTTCTAGTTTACTATAATGTAGTAAACGACACATTCGAACCGAGTGGGAAGAGAATCGCACAGGCGCTTAGGCATGGAGTGCGTCGCCACGGCATGCAATCGCCACAATTGCCACGCCAACAATCCGGTTTACCCGCGCCTATAGATGTTTCACATCAAAAAGCAAAAAAAAACAAGTAGCAGGTACAGGAAATTCGTACCTACATATTAAAGGGATGTTTTTGAATTTATTAATTATTTTATGGAGATTCAGGGGTTTATCTCAGAATAAGATTAAGCAGCGACAAATAAATGAGGATGTAGCAAGATAAAGATGTTTTCAAAATTGAAGAAAATATTTTTTCTGCATAATTTTTATTGCATTTACAAAAAGGACGTAACGGGAAAGCATTATTATTTTATCCCTGACTATTTCACTATTTCTATATAGTGTGTTGCCTTTTCCTGCCCCCCTTCCCCCAAAAATTTTCTCTTATAATGCTATTGTTGTACAGGTATGTAGAACTTGAGTTCGAAATTTTTGGAACTTTTCACGTAGTCTTCTTAAATCTGTGGTAAATTAAATATTTATCTAATGTTTTCTCTCGTCAAAATCATTATATCGTGAAAGCGCCTTAAAATCTAACTAACCATTAACAACAACTTAATAAATTGATTGTTTTGCCAGTTTGAGCAATGAACGGTAAGTCGCGTATCCGTTTCCCAGAGAGCGGTGCCCATTTTAATTGACAAATAACCTAGAAGATAATTAATCTGTTACAAAATACAACTGGTGTATTTCTGGAAGGCTGTTTATTTATACCTCCAGGCTCCAGGGTCACGTTAAACTATTTGCAAAGATCGCGTATCGTGTTGTAAATTACAAGACATGACGTGACATAATAATACAAAGGAGGAAGCGCTAACTTCTCCAGGTGGGACAAGGTAACGCAACCAGAAGAAACAACGTTCAATCGAAACAAAACATTACTAAATTTAACATGTTTAAATATATAAAATAGAGTTTTTTTCTTTTTCAATAATGAACAATGCGAATAGAGCAAGTGAACTGTTGCACCCCTTAAGCTCTTAAAAAAAGAAAAACAAACCAATCTATTGGCCCTTAAGTAGGTCCTAAATAAATTTTATTTGATGTATCGTTTCAATTGGCCAATAAAGATCAAAGACAAAACTTGGAGTGTTATTAAGTTAGAGGGTTACTATTATTTAACTGTAATACTGTAATCAAAAACGAATTAAAATTCAGAAAAAATATAGTTTTATCAGTTGTCCAAAAAAATATCCAAATCGTTATGTGTTTTAAAATTTACTAAAAACAACAAAAAAGTAAACATATAAGTACATTATCAATTATTTAACCGTGTAAATACGTTTGATAACATAGATACACATTGATTTTTCTCTCTGAGTGGTCCTTTTTTCTTAAAAGCTTGTTTGTCTCTACGAGCTTTCTAGTTATTTTTGATCAAAATCGATTTGTACATCAATTTTGCTTTCACAAATTTTTTCGGAGGCATCCTTGTTCATATTCTGTATTACTAACTCCTAAAACAGTTACAAGTTCTAACAAATTTTTTTTTATTGCCGAGTAGTTTATGAATCCAAAGGTCTGTCAATGTTAATGTTTTACACTAGGAAAAATTTAAAAATCTATAAAAATGTCAAAGAACCGTAAAAGTAGTTTTCTCAATTAATATACAGGGTGTCCTAAATAAATTCAAATCTTCAATCACTTTAACAACTTAACAAGCAGTTAACAAATAAGTAAAGTATTAGTTATTTAATTGTGTAAATACGATAATAATGATAATTTTTATGTCTTTTTCTTAAAAGTAAAGTCACTACAAATTTCCAAGCCATTTTTGGTCTATATCGATGATTGTCATTCCTAAGGATCCTGCCTAAAAGTTTTTCAATATCAATTTTTCTTTCGCACAAACTTTTCGGAGACCTCCTGATTCATATTCGGTATTAGTAGCCCCAAAACAGTTACAAGGTCAGAGAGAGAACGAAAAATTTGCAGGATCTGTTAGTCTTATTATACCTATCTGTGTATTATAAGAAGAAGAGATTAAATCACAATATTATTATACTGAAAATTCGGAACTATGTAAAATGAGTACCTACGTATACAACTAAATTTCTCATAATTTTGTCCCCTAAAATTAAAAACTATTTTATTGTTAGAGAATATTGAAAACATATGAAGAACTCACGTAAACTTTTGCGATGAAAATTTATGCTTATATTCTCTTAATTACAGCCATAAAAATTTGAGTGTGCAATTTTTTGGTAACATTACATTTCATTGTTTATTGGTTATAAGTGTTAATTTTTAAATAAAAAAACCTTTGTAAATTAAATTATTCACCAATTGCAAAAAAATAGGATTTTGTTCAAAAATATAGTTAGAAGGTAGTGTAAAATTTCAATGTCATGAGAGCACTTTAAACTGCTAATGCCTAAAATTTAAAAAAACATTCGTGTGCAGTTTTTAAGCTTTCAAATTTTTCCCAACTTAGTCAACAAGATGTAGGTACATTTTTTCCCTTAATAGAGTAGTAGAGTAAAAATGGACATTCACAAACTTAAAATTAAACTGAATACCACCCACCTAATTAAAATATATTTTTATTATAAAATTATGTGAGGAACAGTTTCCAATAACACCCCTAATTAACTCCCTCTTTTGTCTAGATAAAGATAGATAATATTAGATACTCAAAAGTTTGAATGATTGTGAATCCGAGAAATTGAATTTTGTTAATTAAACCGGGATTTTATATAGGTGAAGGGGATTTAAAATTGCAATGAAAAGCTAACCAGTACATTTTGAAGCTATTTGTAACCTAAGCCGATTTTAATTACCAATCAATTCCTTCGTTTATCTAAATGAAAGAAAAAAAATCTGCTCGATAGATTTTACTATGTAGCTACGTACTCTATAGAGTCGATCTCGATATGAGAAGTTTACATTGTTTACAATGTAAAGTGCGGTCACCTGAATACGAAGGCAGTTAATTTGCATGTTTAGTAATGCAAGTATTAAAACTGCATTTCATACAAGTTGTGTTGGTGTAATTTATTAGCATTTTATTATTTATTAGTTGCTCCAATAAATGTTATGGACGTGTTATAGAAGCGGAATTTATAAAAAATGACTAGGTTTTCTACCCACCATAATCTCGTTAGATTTACGTATTAAAAGTCTTAGATTAGAATTCAGGGGCGGTTGATCTGTATTATACATAAATATTAAATACTAAAATTGATATGTGGAAGTAAACATGTACCTACCTGTTGTAATTTTAAATTCATATATTAAAAGTATTAGGTTAGATATCAAGGGTGACTTGTCTGTGCTATAATTATTTTATCTTTACCATCTTATTTTATGGTTTAAGTGGAAAGATAATGCAATATATCTGTCTTTGTTGTAACCTTGCAGAGAACGTGCAGTGAAAACAAAGCCTATGTTCTTGGAACCTAACCTAACCCAACCTACGTATGCCCATGATGCGATCTCATTTTAATGAACAAGAAAGGCAAAGATAAATTAAAACGTATTGCATATATCGTTCTTAAGATTATGCGATGTTAGAAACTAAAAGAGGTTAGGTTAGGTTCAGTTGTCACATTTGACATTTTCTGTCATTGTAATGGTACACACCTTGCCTAATAGTCTTTCTTTCTTGTTAATTTGAAAGTGTGCAGTATTATGTGAGTAAAATAGTTCTTCTGACAACATCATTGTCATGCAATTGTCTGCAAAAATTATGTTTTAAAATTTTTTTATTACTTGAAATATGTCAATTCATTCTATATACAGAATACATTATATAACCTATAATTTTATACTGTCAACCACCTGTCAACATTTGACGTACGTACGATTTTATTCATACCCTTTGTGTAGGTTACGAAATGGTAAAGACATCTCTCAATAAATTTAATAATAGTATCTAAAACCAACTAAAAATCATTTATTTAAGCTGTATAAAGCTAGCCCTAGATTGGATACCTAGGACTAGCTTTACACAACTGAAAAAATGAGAAAAAAGCATCCATTTGGAGTGTTACAGACTGTCGAACCACCACAAAAAGAAACTAAAATTATGCAGGTAAATATGTTGTTTCAGTATTAAATAATTTATAAGAAAAAAGGTTTTGGTAAATAATATAAGCAGACCAGAAGAGTAAAGTGTTTTGTATTCATCTATTTTTTTTACTTTAGTAGGTAGAACAACTTCGCATATTTTTTATACAAAAAGAGACTGGCTTTTCTCTTATCTTGTTTCTTTAAATAGAATTAACTCATGAAGTGATATTTTGTTCTATTCATAGCATCTCTTATCTGCAGATTATGTGGATTTCCTTTACTTCAATACATTTTGTCATAATTTATTTTTTCTAACTTTTAGACAAAAACATGAACAACAAGTGTGTTTAAATCCGTAAATTAAAAATTATAAAAGGGAAATTTAAACCCCAATACACGATTCTATGAAATGGGTACCCAATAATAACTTTTAGCCTTAGTAGATTCATATTTCCGGATAATATTTATTTCCTTCGAATGAGAGTTGAGTTTCTTTTGATCTCACTTGAATCAAATTCCATTAATATCAAAGAAGTAAAGCAAGATTATTAGCTTAGGTACTACCTTCTGAGTAAAGGGGAGAACCACATTGGTCACCTATCAATTTTCTTTTAAACGAGCGTTGATGAGCATCTGCTAAACCCCTGCCCCTTCAGTTTGATCTCATGTGATTAATTGAATGTCTCCTAAAGACAAAATAAAAATACATCAATATCAAGGAATTAATTTACGATTTTGTAAATGAAGGAAAACTACTTTGATCGCTTATCACTCCTCGTTTTAATATTTGATGAGAATTTTCTTAAAAATAATTCGTTTACCTTCTAAATTTTGAATGAAAGGGAAGCACTGTAATCACGTATCAGTTTTCCTTCAAATGAGAATTGAAGAGATTTTGCTAAATCTATCCCTATTTTCATTTTGATTTTACGTAAATTGATGTCCCCTAGGAACAAATCAAAATACATTAATATCAAGAAAGTAAAGCAAAATTATTAATGTTAATAGTCTTTTGTGCATTGGTTGTGAAATATTTTAAATAAAAAAGAGAGTGGGAAGGGGATGGGAAAAGCAAGTCATACTATGCAAAGGGGTGGATATAGAAGAGTAGAGAATTGTGTATGGTATCTGGTATATATGAAAATGTAGGAATCCAAATATGCCGTGGGGCTGAAGGAATTTTTGTGGAGATAGGCAGGGGGATCTGAGGGAATTCTTGTGGAGAGATTGGCAGGGGGATCTGGTGCCTAGATCTTTAGAAGGAGAGAAGAGTATAAACATAATACCTACATTTAGAACAGGGAACGAATGCAAAGGGTGTCAATTTTGGTATAAGGAGGAGGATAGAAGACGTAGGTCGTGTGATAGAGAAGTAGTATACCTCGGGCATGTTTTGGGGGATGTGAGGGAAGAAGGTCGATGGAAGAATAAGTAGAATTCACAGGATAATTACTTAAAATCCATTTTGTGATAAATTAAGTATTTGTAACATAACACATTCATCCACTTGCCTCTTCAATTGTTGAATAAGGAAGAAGGAGGTGAGCTGGTGTATTCAGGGAAATATTGGGAAGAGGAAGCGGTGAAAATGAAGTGACAAGAGGTGAAGAGTTTTAAGGGGAAGCCCAGTGGGTTGTAAAGTCTTCAAAAAGATTTTTGAATAATTACATTGGAGAGTTCTGGGAAGGAATATTTGCATTGGAGCGGGAGGTGGGAATGACCTTATATTTCTTTTTATGTTATTCTTGATGGATACAATTTATTTTTTCTGACTCATTAATTGATGGTGATTTATCTTTTTTTTTTGATAATCAAACTATTTCTTTTAAGGGACCGTTCATAAAATATACGTTTGCATACAAGGGTTCGCCGTTCATCAAAAAAATTTACTGCAGTATTTATTTTCTCGGCTTTTTTAAAATTTTTGTCATGATATAGGTAAGTCATTCATTTCCTATTAGTAAATATACATGCATTTAATGTATATATTTCAAAATTTATCATGTTCAGGAGGGAGGGGTTTTAGTTTATGGAACGAAATATTTACAAGGCGGGTCACAGAAAGTGTGACACAGCGTGACAACCGGCGGGAGGGGGTCAAAAAAAGCTAATTTTAGCGTGACGTATTTTATGAACGGACACTTGGTGTAGGTTAGGTTTCACAAAATTGTGAATTTAGTTGTTATTCTTCTACTACTTACTGAATGGAGGGGCATTTTGATACCCCACATTTCAGAAATAAATTATTTTATGCATACCTACCTAATTTGGGACGGTTCTGTAGTGAGCACTAATAAAAGCAGATGTGTTTACTAGATCTCTAATTGTATTCTTAATAAGCAGGGCCGAACCGTGAGTTTTTGGGGCCCTAGGCTAATACTTCTTATAGGCCCACCTAATTACTCAAAGTACCTATAGAAAAAAATGAGACAATAAAATAGTTGATTTATATTATAATATATTATGGATTCTTTCGCATTATCGTCTACTTTTGACTGACGACTCAGCTGGGGGCTCCTGAAGCCCAAAAAGCCATAGTGTAGATCGGCCCTGTTAATAAGGAATCATAATTTATTGTGGTTATTATTATTGGGTGTGACGCCTTATAGTAAAAATAAAAACCACAAAAACAATACTAATCCTGTCGTAATTCACTTTCTCGATTAATGGCGATAACAATAATAATAGGATAAGCCGTGACAGTGCAACTGATAATTGCATTCTTATCAGTAAATGACAAAATCGTATAATCGGTCAGGTCAGGTTGGGCTGGTTTGTTGTGTGTTGTACGTGAGTCAGAGCGCAAGGTTGTCGTCGCGATATAACTCACCAACCAACCAACCAGAGCCACTTCGTATCGTACAGCCAGCCACAGGTTGGTTCATTTCACCGCATATTTATCGTTCACTCGGTCCTCCGGTCTCGTCGCAATCGCGTAGCTCGAACGTCAGCTCGTTCCATTCAGAACTAATACGAAACGTGACAACAAAACGTTTTCTCGGAAGTGTATTTAATTTAACATTTACCCACCCGGCTACCTGGTAACTAGCAACAAATACATATCCACATACATTTTTGTGTTATTATTGGTTTTATTTTTCTCCATCATTAAACGAACATTACTCATTTATTATTGGTGTTAATTAATTTTTTGTTTTCAAATAAAAGTGTCGCTCGCCAACAAACACCAACATAGGTACATAAAAATAAACGTACTGAAGTTATAGATAGCAGTTTTCTTCGTTTTTGTGAGTGAGTGTCTTGTGTACGTACCTATACCGGTTGTTGCTGAATTCTTTTTATGTATTATCATTTGGAGAGGAGACGCTGTGACGGATAATCCTTTCGTCATCTGCTCGCTGGATTCTTCCTGCGGGTACGTCATTCATTACACATTTATTGGAAGGAAAGCAAACACCCGGAAAATCGAACAGGTGCTTGCTTTTATTTAATTATTAGATGAATAGGTATGTTCTATTCGTGCAATTTAATTTAAATGTAATAATTATTACGAAAGGACTAAAATCCAACCGCGCATTCATCTGTTCTTAGGTATGTATGTATGTACGTAGTTAGATATCCTTATGTGAGATGTATCGTAATTGAATTGGGCAGTCCATTTCCAGGAATATGCAATTGCATTAAGGCCCGTTTGAATGCTCTTAATTTCTAGTTTAATTAACTTAATAGGTACCATATTTACTAGTCAAGGTAATCTTAATTGATTAATTGCAATTGTTATCTAAAGATACAAATCTACTTTGTTTATTACAGCTTTAGTTTTATTAAAAATAATATTTGAATTAAGTAGATATCTAGTAAATAAAAAAGGTAAAATATACATTTAAATTAGTATTAGATTGATGGTTAATTTAGAACACAAGAACTATCATTGAATGTGATGTTGAGTGTGACTGAGAATGAAACGTTGCCTTCACAAACTAACAATTCTGAAATTCATGGTTGATGATAGGTAGACCCTGTTCAAACTTTGTTGAAACGAGGCAGGCTAGGTAATTCTTGGAACGCAAGGGTCTGTCCAGGCTTTCGCATACACACAGTGGTGTACATTTAAATCTTCGTAGTTATCGAAAGTTTGTCGACATAGGTACTTACATTTTTAAAACAATGAATAATTAAAATGTGCAAATGTGTTACAAAAAAACCCTGGCACATTTTTCTGTGTGCAATATCCTATATCCCCCTGTCGTGCTTTCAGATACGAACATTATTACTGATCTATTTATTACATGCACTTTGCAATATTTACATTTCGGTTTGCATTAAAGGATGTCATAAAATTCCCATTAAAAATGCTAATAATTGAAAATATGCACAAAAGTTACAATTAAATTTATAATTAATTATACAAGATAATTTGGACTTACCTAATACGTAAATAGTGTGCACATTAAGAATCTGCAGCTAGAATATGCTTACGTTGTTTTTTAGACGATTTTTAGTGTGTTATTTATCGTTAATTGTTACTGTTTTTTGTTAATTGTTTAAAAAGAAAAACGTATCCTACAAAACAAAAAGAAGTGGCAAAAAACGAAATACAAATTTCAATTTTACTGTTAACTATTTTTTCATCCTTTCAGAAAGTTTTTGATTTACTAAAATAATCTATTACTAAATGTTCTCAAACTACTTAAAGTCCACACCATTCTTCTTCTCACTGACTTATTCGACGTCCAAGAAATCTCCTTTTGGTGCGGTTGCCATAAAAGGTTGTAAAATGTTATAAATTTAGGAAAGGTAATTCAAGAGTCAATTCTACTATATCTTTGAAGCTAGTATACCTACTAATCTCAGAAAATTGGTAGAATTCTCTTGAAGTATCTTTCCTAATTATACAACAATCGCACCGCAGGAGATTAATTGAATATCAAAAAGTGGCTAAAACGACATTTTTGTGCTGTTACTTGGCCGATCTTTCTGAGGTACACAGCCAAGTTAAAAATAATGTTCTGTGGTTTTGGTCTATTACAATTCTTAACTTTAACATTTATAACACTCTCCAGATTTTACTGTATACATCTTTGTTTAATTTGTTCTATTCTAAGTTCTTTTGATTTAATTTAAACATCTAGGATGAATTTAACCATATTTCCGCAATTGTTTCGGACTTTGAATTTAATTTCTTTTCAATTTAAGTGGCAATTTGAAGTTCTTGGATTTTAAAATGTATAATTGATTAGGTATATATATAATTTTAAGAACCATACCTCCTCCGTAAGTACCTTAGGGGCTTTGGGTTCAGGGCTTAAACCTCATTTGACGAAGACTTTGTTCGATTCCAGTTTTATAGGTATGTAATTTGTCAAAGTTTAACTGATAATTTTATTTTACATTCGAACTTCGATAACTCGAATCACTATGTGATCGATATTCGAGTTATTTAATAATGTATCTATAGATATATGTGAGAATGTGCTATTTTTTGTAAATAAGCAGTTAAACGTGGACAGACTATAACATATTTTAAGCAGAAAGTTGGACAATTTTATTATAAAGATTCTCCGACCATAGCGCCAATTTTCTTCTCGACCAACATTAAAACAGTCTGTGTAATTGTGCTTTTAGATTTATTGGCTTTAGACCTGCACCCAAAGATCGGGCTTTATGCCAAAAAATAAATTATTCTTAATGCGTGAGACATTAATATTAAAACTACATTTACAACTGCACAAGGAAAATTTTACTGTGTACACTGTATACAGACAGCTATAGTGTGTATAAAGAAGCTGTACCTAAATTAACATTAAGACTACAGTAATAAAAAGTGTACCATATTTGACTTTAACTACTCAACAGATAATGGAATCAGTCGAATTATAATATCAACTGTAACAATAGATCAAATAAGGTTCGGACTATCTTTTTTTTAGTGCAAATGTCTCACATTCCAAACAGACCAAATAAGGCAATAAATCTTTCAAAAGTTTACGATGTAAACTTTGAAAGATTTGGAGTACCTATACATAAAAAAAAAACATTTTAAATTATGAAGTCTTTATTGTTCGCTTAAGTATTATGCCCCTCAAGTTTATGTCGGTTATTTCTAGTTTGTCATAAAATATTTCGGGTGGCCTCAAACCGTAACTTAATAGTTATGTATACTCTAAATCGTATAAAGTGGCGATCAGGCAATAAAACTTTCAAGAGGTTTTGCTATCTTATTTGGTCTCTTTGGAATGACTGACATTTGAACTCAAATGTTAATGATCAATAATCCTTATTAAGTAACTCTGATTTATCGGAGTTATCAACTTTGTCAGTAATCATTTAATGACTTAAGTAATTAAAATATACACTTTCTACTGGAGATCAAGTACATAAGTGCTTATGTAGTAAAGCGTGGGAAATTCCCAGATTCAATAACTAAATGATAGATAATCTGTTTTTTATCTACTACCCACATTTTTTGCTACCTTTCACGTTATAATTTGGCTAAGCGGGACAAAACGATGTTAATGATGGGTTATGGTATGTAAAGGTCCCCCCCTCCTAAATACCCATTTTTGCTTATATTCCAATGAAGTTAACGTGTTTTTTAAAGTTTTTAAAATAAATTAAACTATAAGCATTCTCTTTTAATTCACGATGGGTTCGTATAAATTATATTATTGAAATGTGTATATATTTATTAGGCGATTCTTTATGTGGCGGCTTATATACTCAAGTACCTCTTCTGGGCGAAAGTGTATTGTTGTGCAATTAGTTGTCTCTAATTTTTTATAAGTTTTGTTTCATGTCCATGGTGCTAGGTAAAATCTCCACAATTGTGATAATAGGGAATTGGACAAAAATATTAAGTTCGAAGAAAAACTATTTAAAATTTCGTTGTTTTTTTTTCGTTTCGCTATTTATTTATAGCTTCCTCAGCAACTACAATATATAGTATTAAATCAAAATCAAGTTGTGTTAGTTACTTAAAAATAATTACATTGTTTTATATAAAAAATTGATTAGGTACATTATTAACAATCTCTATGTAGGTTCTGTTCAATATTTTGATTTACTATACAATCTTACAATTAGTTCAATCTTTCATCTCGTCCAATCGTCTTAAAACCACTAATTTTTTATGTAAGTAAATTTTGTTGGTTTAATAAAATCTGGAATTCCTCGGATGAAAGTGTACACACCCCTGATTTATATATACATGATATTCTGAGATATTTTTACTACGTCGTCTCATTCTAGAAGGTCAAATACTTTTCCAAGATAATTGCTTATTTTTAATTTAAGACGGATAAACGTGGTATAAGTATTTTAAAATAATTCCTTTTAATCAATAATTATTTTAATCTCATTGATAATACTTATTATAGTCTATTAATTATGTGAACGCCAATCAAACTGTAACAAATGATTTTCTTGAAAATTGCCTGGTAATTAAAATTTAAACGAATACCTACCTAACCATTATCTTTTGAGTATCTATTAACAGATTTGTAATTTATCAAATGCTAAATTCAACCTATTAATTCCTCCATAAATCAAGACAACGTTTATGAAACTGCAAAATTAATTATGTATGTATTCATTATTTTTAGAAATAGTGTTGTATTCGTACATAATTGAACGATATTCATTCCCATTACTTATTATTGTTATTAGTCGTAAACTAATAAAGATATTTTTGTCGTATTGTAGTAGATTACGTAGCTTCAGTTTGCATAATATTAAGTATGAAATGAAACAGCTAGAGTTTATAGTTTTATTCGGAAAATTGTAGTTGTAAAATAAGACAATAAAGTACGCGTTGGCATAAATTGCTTGGTAAGTAATAAGATAATAAGTGTATGGTAAACAGCATCAATTATTGTATCTAGTTATATTTGTTTATTGTAAGTTGTAAGTAACCGTAAAAGTTTGACTCACGCGTCGAGAATCTTTCCTTAATTAGATTCATTAATAAGTTTCGAGAATTTATAATTCTTTAAAATTTCTCGTTAATAATATGAATTTTTACAAAAAGAGAAAAAAAACAAACTTCTCAAATTTAAACAAGTAAAAACTTTATAAACGAGAATCATCCCCTAATTTTCCACCCTTGGAGATGAAGTACTTTCTTCAAGTTTAGGTCTTTATAAGTCTATTTATAGCCTGTTCAATTAAGAAATAACTTATTAAAATTGGTTCACAAGTCAACAAGAAACTACAATCGAAAATTGAAAAATTCTGCAAAGTAATTATATTGGTATCATTCATATATCACTAAAAATTTTGAAGTTTTAATAAAGTTCAACTCGTAATTTTCAAGTAACTATGAATACTTATAAAATTAGAATAATATCCATGAATCTATGGGTTGTCAGCTAAACTATAAAGTATTACGAATTAAATTAATAATTTTCAAAGAAAATAGTATAAACATTAACTAGGTACAATAGAAAATAATTGCCCATCCTACTGACTTACTCTTGTTACCACTTATTTCCTGTGAGTAGGTATAATTGTATTGTGCCTAGAAAATGTTAATTTAATTTTAGACAGAAATCATGATTAATGATGTTTTTGTCCATTTACACGTAATGGCACTTTAGTTTTCTGTCCTCATTTTACAACGATGAAGTTAATTGTTTAAAAAATAAAAGAAGAGTTATTACGATAGGAAATTTTTCTTTTTAGTGTTGTCTAAAATTTCCAGTATGATAAGACGGAATAAATAATGTTATCAGTTACATTTAGTAAAATACAGACGTAATTTGATATAGGTTCATACGCAGTTTACATTAATAAAATCGTCATAATAATCGTTAACCATCTCTTTATTCGCCTGATTTGGCACCTGCGGATTTTTTTACCTTCTGCAAAATTTTCTTCAACCGAGTTAAAGCTACAATCAAAACATTAAAGGTCTTTCCTGAAGAAGGATACTAAATAATGATTTTAGTGATTTATTAATCTGTTCTTTGACGTGATGTCTGAAAATTGATATGTGTTGGTCAATTAAAATTAAATTATTGATTTTTGACTTTATCGTCAGAAGAGATCTTGAACTTATGGCGTTTTTTATTAACTGACCTGGTTCATTCTGTTTTGTTTATACAAATTTGTAAATAAATAATTTGAAATCTTATGATAAATAAAGGAAATACATAATTATGTTTGATAAATTTATCAATTAGTCTTTGTTTATTTGGCATCAGTTTTTAAGCACAAGGATTGTTATTATAGAAATATAGATATTATGTATTTGGCTTTAACTTGTGGAAAGAGTAATTTTTAATAGTTATCCCCTTGTCTAAATGTGCAACTAAATAAAATAACGTTAGTTGTGACTTTACGGTTGATGGTTGATGAAAGTGGAAAACAGTTTATTGTCAAAATATTATTTTGCATTATGCATAATGATATAATTATATAATAACTAATAACATTTATCAATAAATAATAACAAATAGAGAGAGTTATCGGTATTGCATTTCCATCGCAAATTGTTTGAAATTTTATTTATTTCATATTGCATTTATAATAATTAATTTGTAATAAAAATGATAAGATAATGAATGTCCTTCAAACAAACAACATCTACTTCAGTATCAATTACATATGAATTTATAATAATGTAAATAACACATATTTATTGGAAATGTTCCAAAATGAGTTAATTAGTATTAAGTATCAATTAACGATTAAGTAATCTATTAACAAAAGGAGTATACAGTGGACAAAGATCTACCATAAATGAAAATTAGAAAACTTATTTTCGAAAACGTAATCTGTGTCTTTTTACAATAGCATTTTAGGTAATCAAAAAAGTACCCAAAATTGGAATTAAGTACGACTAATTTCTGGTGACTTACAAAAATAATTATTGTTTTTTAAAGCGGTTTTTTTAAATTTAGGTAGCCAATTTATTATTTTTGAATTTAAAAGATTAGCATAAACGTTGTTTCAACTAATTATCTTTTTTTTTAGTAGGAAATTTTGTATTGTAAAAAAAGTAAGCAATTTAAACGTAATGTTTCAAGGGTTTTGTCAAATATTTTCAAAACAGGCAATTAAAAATGTTTACTGCTTTAAAAAAAATTTTAAAAAAAAATTTAATTATTAAAAATTACTTTTGTAGACCCGTGTTGTTTAGTATTTGTTTTGTATTCGCATTTTTTTCCCCCCTTTTTTTTAGGTGTATATAGATATTATCTATCAACTAGTCACCTTGAATTTGTGGATATTACAACCATACAGGGTGGAGTCAATATTAGGGATCGTTCTATGACAGAGTAACTGTTGTAAGCCAGATATAGTTTAGTTTCTTATTTTTGTTTTGTAAGACTGAAAATGAGTTAGACAATTACACAAATTCTGAGTCATAAATACAGGTAAGGTAGAACAAGTCTGTCATCCTTTCACATTATTAGATGCTAAGTGATTCAGAATGTTGAAGATGTTTAGTATGCACGATTAACTCTGAAAATTGTTTTTGTTCGGTATAAAACGTGACGTACTTTTTAGGAAATATAAAATCTTAAATTTCTCTTCATATTAGGTACTTATTTAAAAAAATAATGGGTTATTAATTCCGATATAGTAAACACAGTTTTTCCTGTTAAAATATTTTTAATACTCACGTTTTTTCACTTTTCCATTATGTTAAAATTGATGTATGATGTAATTTTTGTTTGTTTAAATGTTATTCAATTAATGCAAATTCTTTTTAAATATAAGATATAGGTAGGTATTATGTTAGTAAATCAAAACTCAAAGCTGTTTAAGGGGCTAAAATATTTGTGAATTTAAAACCAACACCGACGTTTCGCTTTATGGTGTAACAGCGGTGCAATTACCGGGGGGGGGGGCGTACTTACCCCCCAAGATTTATTAAACATAACTGAAAAAAAATATTAAATTACGAGAAACGAAACGAAACGATTTTATAGTATCTCCTCGACGTCAACTACCCCCCTATTTTTTTTTTTGCGTTTCAATAATATTCACTGTCTACTTACTTATGCTTCTTCATAGTTCTGCATTTATAGCCGAAAAACTAGTCTTAAATACCTATTTTAACGCCTAACTCCAGATTCCAATCCAGGATGCGCCACTATGGTGTAAGGCTTCTTCAAGGATAGGTTTTATAGTGGAAAATGGGTACAAAATCACAGTTATGGAACTAGTGTTAGGTACCTACATGTTGGTTAATTGAATGAAAATTGCTTAAATATTATACAAACTTAAATATAACCCATTACAATACTTACGGAGCACATTAAAAAGACAACACACTGTATGAATAAAATAATACATAAATAAATAAAAACTTAATTTTAACTAAAAACTATATACCTAGTTTAAATAAATATTTTAGTCCCTTGAACAGCTTTGAGTTTTGTTTTATTGATCAATAAGCGTAGAATAAATAATTATCTTATGTTAGTTATTTACTAAATTAACTATTTTATTTAAGATAGTAAAATAGATAAAATAAGTTTGAGTTATAGAGCCGAGAGTTCTACATCAACTAAAACTATATTTCAAGGAGCTATATAAATATAGTTGGTACCTACAGTTTTCGCTCTTTAACGTGGCACGGGTTAGGGTAGGTTATGTTAAAATCTACTTTGATAAATGATGTTATAAAAGGAGTGCTTGATGTACCTAATGTGGTTGGCTAGCATTATCGTCATTGAAATAATTAAGCACATTCTATGCCAAATAATTTTTTTTATACATTAATGGGAAACAGTAGATCGATCCCACCTTCTTCTTCGGATGCCTATTCGTTCCAAATATTGGCGATCATCCTGGATATGATAACTTTGTTCACCGCCGCTCTGAATAACTTGGTAATAGTTTTTGAGAACCATGTCCTTAAGTTTTTAAGCCATGATGTACGTCTTCTTCCTGGTCCTCTCTTACCATAGACTTTCCTTTGGAGAACAGACTTCAAGTTTACTATCATTTCTCATAATATGTCCAAGGTATTCAAGTTTTCTTTTATTGATAGTGTTCATTACTTCCAAGCCTTCGTTCATTCATCCTAGTACTGATTTGTTGGTCACTCTGTCCATCCATGAAATCCTCAATAATCGTCTATATAGCCATATTTCGTAAGCTTCGAGTCTTCTTTCTGTTGGTTTTGTTAATGTCCATGATTCTATTCCGTAAAAAAGGACTGAGAAAATGAGATCCCACCTAGTTTGTGGAATTACTAGAAATACATTTATCTTGTATGTACATCTATCGATCATTTAACCCAGGAATGTGTGCCAAGAAGTTAAAGTATTTTATTGACAAATTCGAATAACGAATAGTACCTATATATTATTATGATGAAACGATGTGGTATTTTTTAGAATATAGGATAAGTTTAGAAAGATAGAAAATCATGATTTTATATTAGACAAAAACAAGTATTAGGACTAAAATAAACAATTTTATGGAAGTTCTACTAAAAGAGATTCAATATATTTGCCTTTTGTACATTCTCCTTGTAATTGTCATCAATTGAAATTCCTTCTTTGTGGAATTCAATCCTTAAGAAAATTTTTATTGCATTCAATTTATGTCATAAAATGCAATGGTTAAATAAACATTGAGTTCACAGCCCGTGCAAGCGTGGGATTCAGTTTCTCAGTAGTTTTGTGCACCGAGCAGTTAGTTTAACTTGTTAAAAGAAAAAATTTTTGGCAGTGGTTGCTATTTCGTTTTATATTTTATTTTTAGCCGCAAATGTTATTAGGCAAGTGTCTACAATACCCAGTAACCTTTTGAGAATGCATTTGAGAAAGCCAAAACGTTCCTTAATATATTTGGAATTTCTTTTCCTTAAAATTTCAAAGTGTATAAAACGGGAATCAGAATCGGAATCGAGAAGGGAATCGGAATCGGAATTGGGATCTGACTGAGTCAAGATAATACTTGAATATTAAGGGTTATCGGAATCGTAATTGAAGAAGGAATCAGAATCGACAGGGAAATATACGATAAGAGCGCAATTGAAATGGAAAGGAGGGAATCTGAATTCAAACGGGAATTTGAATTTCAATGGGAATGAAAATCTGAATAGGGGAAGGAAATAGACTTGATATGGGAATCGGAATCAAAATTTATTAGTCGAAAAGGGAATCTGTATAAAGAAGAGAATCGGAATTGAAATGCGAATTAGGATCTGAATCCGCATGGAAATCGGTAGCACATTCGAGATGGAAAACGGAATTGAAATAGGGAACAGAATTCGAATGGGAGTTTGAATCGGGTTGGTAATCGAAATTATAAATGGTGTTAAAAGGGTAATTAGGACTAAAATGGAAATGAGAATCTCAGTTGAAATCGAAATCGGAACAGGAAATGGAATCATGAATGTTTTAGATATTATAGCAAAAATTTTCTATGATTTACATGGATCATTTAGACAAATTCCGGGACATGGATATTCCACTTAATAATCTCTTCTTTCGCTTCTGCCTTTATGTAGTCCATTTGTTCGTTCTCTTTCAACTACCTATCCACCCACTCACCCACCAAATTTCCAGCATACCATCTGGCATTGCAGAATGTTGAATGGAACGGTTCGTCCACTAGCATTAGTTAGTAGCCTAAAAGTGTAAAATATGGAAAAGCATTATAAATGATCACCCAACAACGATCCACTAAATTATTTGTCTTTTTAATAAGATCCTAAACCTGCTTGTCTTATTCTTCAGTTCACCTCATTTTACTGTTAGGGGCCGTTCATAAAATACCTTCGCATACAAGGTGGGGGAGGGGTGTTGCTGAGTGTGACAAGGGGGGACAGGGGCTCTACGGTAACGTGATGTTCGCCGTTCATCAAAAAAGTTTACTGAATTTTTACAAAATCCTTGGACTTCTGATAAATAGAAATATTATTTATTTGTTCGTTACAAAAGATATTTATTAATTTACTAGCAGCAATACCCGGCGTTGCCCGGGTAAGAATATATTACACGTTTGATGGAACATTCTAGAATATTCGCGAATTTAAAACTATCCAGAACATCCCATAATGATTCAAAACATTCTCTAACTTTTTTTAACATTCTGAAACATTCTTGAATGATCTTAAAGATTCTGGAATATTCTTGAACATTGCCAAAGCATTCTTAAATGTTATAATAAAATATTCTTTTACTTCTTAGAACATATTTGAACTCCCTGTAACATTCTAAAAAAATCTGCTTCATTCTCATCCCCACTCCGTGCTGTTTGTTGGGTGAGTAGTGATATCAGTAGACGCCTGGCGTGGATGACTAATCGATTGATAATAATTGATCAGTTATTGACCACTGAGAGTTGAAGATTATCTTCTGGAAGTCCTTATGACTTAAAAAGGACATAAATATTTCTTTTCACCTTTCTGCCACCTACAACCACCCACTTCCACCCACCGCAACCAAACTCTCTTACTCCCACCTGGAGACCAAGGGGTATTTACCACCCCAACAGGAAGTTGATTGGAGTAGGTAGAGATAGACAAAATCCTGTCTTTACGTACGAACATTAGCATTTTATATATATTTAGATTTAGATTTAAATTTTATTATGAAAATGAAATGAATATTTTTGACCATCAAAATTTGTGTATTATCAATCAAAATTTATCATGTTCAGGAGGGGGGGTGTTTAGTTTTTGTGACGTAATATTTACAGAGGGGTCACACAGAAAGTGTGACACTGCGTGACAACCGGGGGGAGGGGGGTCAAAAAACTAATTTTAGTGTAACGTGTTTTATGAACAGCCCCTTAGTATAAATTTCCTAATAAATAATATTAGTGATTGTCAATAAGAAAGTTTTGCATTATTAGATAAAATGACAATATTTACTTATCCCAATTGATTAAACAATATTAGGTATCATTTTACGTACATAAATAATTCATTAAGAGATGATGACTACTGTCAGTTATCAGTTTTTTCTATTTACTAATACCTACATAAATAAAGCTGAAGTGTATGTTTCATACAAGAGATAGTTTTTTTAAATGTCCAACCCCAGACGAAATTAATATTATGTAAGTTAAAAGATGTAGTGGGTACCTACTTACTTATTGCATCTTCTGTAATAATTATTTCTATTTTTGAAGTATAAATACTGGCATTAGCTACATAGTTACCAAGGCGCCGTCAAAAGGGCCTAAATCTAAAAGGCCAAAGCCTTTACTAAAGTACTTTGATACTTAAGGGCCCAATTACATTTTAAAATATTATCATTTACATCAAAAAGTTTATGAACGAACTGTAAGGGCCTGAATTGTGCCAAATGGGCTGCAAATACGTCAAAAAGCTTAGCCTTGCACTTTGAAACACATTTAAAGGACTTCTCTGTCCTTTAATAAAGTTTCGAAATACTTTGAATGGCCTTTAGCGATATGAAAATGATTGAAAATATTTTTTAAAATGCAAATTACAGAGTAATTCGGTTACCAAGCCCCATCCACAGTACTTATATATTCTGGGAAGTCTTGAAGCATTTTTTCAAGCACAAAGCATTAAACATCTGTTCGGCTCTGCTATAGGTACATTTACATTTAAATTTGGTTCAGATCAATAAAGGTATACAAATGTAAATTTTCGTGATTTATTTTTGAAAATACTAAAGAGTTTCTAATTCTGTCTCATCGTCACGTAGGGTAAGCAACAACCGCGCACCACTTACGCGAGAGTCTTAAAACTACCTCAGCAAGTTAAGTTGCATTTCAGCAATTTTTACAAGAAATAAATATATTTCTCGTAATTAATCAATATTTCATTATTCAGGCATGCCTATAACAAAATAATTTTACATTAACGTTTAAAGTGTGCTTTACGTAATGAATGTCAGTAATTAGCTACTATTGTAAGTAAAGGATTGTCAAAAGTTGCATCCCCATTATGTAATCCATCCTGAGCTTCCACTGCTTTAATGTGTATCTACTAAATATCTTCTTTTTGCTTAGCATGTTCAATGAAACTCGAGAGCTGGCCTAATTACATATGTAGGTAGCTACAACAAGAAATTGAATGGATACCTATTAAAAATTAAGAAGCTCAAATAAAAATTGTTCTTTCAGTTCAGTTTGATTTTACTGCTTACAAAATGTTTTATAACACCTACTTAACATTATTGATCATATTTTTTACATCAATCTTTTTGCTTGCGTCACGTTGAACTCATACGATTAGGAAAAAGTTATAATGCCCCGTTTATTATTTTTAACCTGACAAGAAAACATCAAAAGGTTACACCCACATAGCGAAACATTGAATGTTTTTTGCAAATAGTTCCGTCGAAATTGTTTTATTTTCGTTCGTTTGTTTAGACGAACGGGCTCGATCTCTGGCATCGCGTCAAATGCCTTGCGCTGGAATGCTTTCAATTCGAAAACTATGTACTTATAATCTGATATATGGGACTATCCACCCAACCTACATACTACTTATCTACGTTATATGTTTTCCGAAAATCGATTGACAGTCAACTATATCAAAACATTTAGGTAGCAATCTTTAATTAAGTTCAGTATTCATATGGATGGTAGATAGTCGAGTTAAAAGAGCGAAAATTAAAGAGATAACCTAGCATTACAAGTACATAAAGTTATTTCCATTTGTATTTTTGTGCATTTCGTTAGAAATCATAATTTGGACACACAAGAAGTTTAACATCTTTTTGGGACAACAAAAATTTAATTAGTACTTAATTTATGATATTAATAAAAAAGTTGTGTGTGTGCCTATATTTAATTTTACGGCCAAAACTGCACATCACAGATGAAAAATGTTTGTATTTGGTAGTAACCTCAAGCTGCTTATCGTGCATTATTGTGATTGCATGTGGATATCCATAAGGAAGAAACGGGGGTTGAGCGATAAGATTCATCTATCTTTGTCATATTAGAATTTTTCCAAATGTTGTAAAAAATTGCTATAATGTTCCAGAATTTTCTGGAACGTTTCAGATTTTTCGAGAATGTTTTAATGTTAAAAAATAAAATGACCTATAAATTTAAAAAAGTTTTGTAACATTCTAGAATGATTTAGAAAATTTTAGAAAATGTTTTGAATATATGAAAATATGATGTTCTGCAATGATCTGCTTTAGAATATTCGAAAACGTTAGTAAATAGTTTACGACGTCAAAAATGATTGATGATGAAATTTTTGGGAATAATTTGAAATATCAGAAATGTTCTAGAATATTCAAGATCATTCGAGAATGGTCTAGAATGTTACAGAATATTCAAAGTTTATTACAGGATCATCTAAAATGTACCAGATATTTTGCGAAAATTCTGTAATGTTCGTGAATCTTCGAGATCTTTAGAGAATGATCAGGAATGTTCCAGAGTACCTATACAAAAAGGTTAGAGAATGTTTTGAATTATTAGAAGATGAGTTCTCGATTTTTTGCGAATATTCTAGAATGTTCGAGAATTTTATGAATATTATTGAATTTTATTTATCGAATGTTTCAATTACTAAAATTTAGATGCTTTAGAATTTTTTAGAAAACTTTAAAATCCTCTAAAGTTCGGATAATGCCGGGCATTGCAGCTAGTTGGAAATCAAATTGTAAATTACAAAATAAAAAATGGTTATCTTTGGAATTTGGAACATGATTACGACTTTTTTATTTTAAAATACTGTAGTACTCTTTTTTGTGATTCTTCATTAGAATACACGTATATCAAGAGCTAGCACGACAAAGTTATTTTTTCGATTTCTGACTTGCACTATAATTTGTCGCTAATTTGTTACCAAATCCAAAAATTTGTCGCTCGTGCCGTTCAGCCATAATCAGCTGTAGTGCTAGCTTGATATCAAGCTAGCACTACACATATCGTATCTCGAAAACGAAATGTCGTAGGATATTATTGTAAAGGCCATAATTTGTCGCTAATTTGTCGCTGAAAGATGACACATTCAACGAATTTGTCGCTTGTCTTATCTTCAACTGATAAGCGAAAAACTGCTGGAAAACATCAAACAATTAATCAAGGAGTTCTTTGTTACATTTGTTTTAAGAGACCGGATTTATTTACCAAATTTTTTTAAATTAGGTTTTCCCTGTTTCTCCCAAGATATGCAACACTTTACCTTTCGAGGGTTTGATGGCTTTCCAGTTGTTTTTTGCTTATCAGTTGGCGATAAGACTAGCGAAAAATTCTTTGAATGTGTCATCTTTCAGCGACAAATTATGGCCTATATAGTAATATCCTACGACATTTCCTTTTCGAGATATGCCATATGTAGTGCCAGTTTGATGGTTTTCCAGCACTTTTTCGCTTATCAGTTGAAGATAAGACTAGCGACAAATTCGTTGAATGTGTCATCTTTCAACGACAAATTAGCGACAAATTATGGCCTTTACAATAATATCCTACGACATTTCGTTTTCGAGATACGATATGTGAAAGTGCTAGCTTGATATCAAGCTAGCACTACAGCTGATTATGGCTAATTGGCACGAGCGACAAATTTTTGGATTTGGTAACAAATTAGCGACAAATAAGCGACAAATTATAGTGCAAGTTAGAAATCGGAAAAATAACTTTGTCGTGCTAGCTTGATATACGTTTAGAATACTTCATTAACCATAAACGTATTGGGAATAAAGAGGAAATATTTTGGGTACATTTGGACTTAGAAATATTCAACTATTTCTTGAAGCTGTAATTATTTAGTTTAATATTTAATGTGTTTATCAATGTCAGAGTTCGCCCTTTCTTTCTCATGAACTTCTATGATTTAATCTATTTATTATCTAGTTGTTAATTAATTGCTAATTTTTTAAGAGTAGTATAAAAATAAATTACAGTATGTATGAATTATTATTGCTATTGGTTTATTGCACTTACTATATTTATTAAAATTTTCTGTTGACAGTAATTTTTTAACTCCTCAATAAGTTTGAGTCCTACTTATGTAATAGCGACGCTATGCCATCAATTTCGGTAGTGGTCGTCTAAAAGCTGTTGGCGCTATACAAACATTTAACATCGTTATTAGTTCAGCATGCATGGTCAGATTTTTTTCATTTAGGAAGTCGTTCTACAAAAATACACAGCTTCATTCGTTCACGCATTGCTTTATTAGAAAGTTCAATGACTGTAAACCTTATTAAACATTTGTGTCATTGCCTTAGAACACCTACTCAGGTATAGGTACGGGTTAAGAAATGTTTAAATTATATCTCTAGGTATACGTTTATATATATGTATCTACAGAATATAATGCAATAATAAAATTCTTTTACGCCATCTGTCACTGTACACTCTTATACGTGATTACTTAATTAACACCTATTTTTATAAGATTAGAAATTTACAATTGCTATTAAATTATGTGAACAAAATAACGCTTATAGTGACTGAAAAAGTAATCGTAATTATTAGGGAATGATGATGAGTGAAGGTTATCATCAACGTAAGTTGTTTTTTTTCCTCAACTGAGCTTTTTCCTCCCCATTAGTGAGATTTGGTAAGACGTGATGGAACCCTTCTTCTCACGTAAGGATTTACCTGTTCTAAGTATTTAATTTAATGAAGGAAGGACACTATAACAATTTTTTGAAACTTAAGTAATTTTTTTTCAATAACCCTCTTTTTCTAAAAGACGTTTGATAAGATTTTGTTTCATCCCTCCTCCAATTAAGTTAGAGCTTACATAACACTGATAGACGCAAGATTTTTGACATGATTTTCTTTAGGCGTTTCTTATGTATTTTGATTAGGTACCCTGAAATTAAATCTGAAAACAGATTCTTTATATCACCAATGCACGTGCCCCGTCTTTACAGGGCGAACTTAATAACTTAATAATTTGAAATTTAAATCAATCTAAATCCATTAAAACAAAATAAAAAGTTTCAACGAAAGAATTTATTCACAACTCTACAATTGTTTCGGCAACCTTTTAAATAAGAAACTCAAAAATAATGTCCGTTTTTTACTATTCAAAAGTCCCTCAATAGAGAACAATAAAACGTTTTGCATGAATAATAAAAAACAATAATTGTAAAATAAAAAATCGCCTGAATAAAACAATACTAAAGTTACAGAAGTCAATAAAAAGAATCTTAAATCTCTTTTGGTCAATAATAAACAAAAACCGGAAGTCAACACCAACTTTGTTATTTTAAATGGAATGGTATATTTTTTACGCTGAATTCGAATAAAACGTGTAATTCTAAGGTAAGTTTAATAACCAACTTGTACACCTATGACGATCGGTTTCTGAGTTAATTTAATTTATAGAAAAAAAATCGCTACCGCAACCCAAATTATAAAAAATCATAACTTCCACAAAATAAGACTTAGAGTGTTGAAATTTTTACTAGTAATAGCTGAATATTAATGCTAACGCCTTGACAAAATTGAATTAAATAATTTATACAGGGCGTTCAAAATAAAATTCTAAAATTGAAAAACTTCAAACACGAATTACTTCGTTTTTTCAAATGGCACCTACTATTTTTTATTTTTTTAATCGATTTCTTTTTTTTATCCTTTTTCGATCTATATGGATACATCCTATTTTAAGTAATAATTTAAAATTATTCCAAAATTTTCAAATAAAATAGGAAGTATCCATATGGATCGAAAGAGGATAAAAAAAAGAAATCGATTGAAAAAATAAAAAATAGTAGGTGCCATTTGAAAAAACGAAGTAATTCGTGTTTGAAGTTTTTCAATTTTGGAATTTTATTTTGAACGCCCTGTATAAATTATTTAATTCAATTTTGTCAAGGCGTTAGCATTAATATTCAGCTATTACTAGTAAAAATTTCAACACTCTAAGTCGTATTTTGTGGAAGTTATGATTTTTTATAATTTGGGTTGCGGTAGCGATTTTTTTTCTATAAATTAAATTAACTCAGAAACCGATCGTCATAGGTGTACAAGTTGGTTATCAAACTTACCTTAGAATTACACGTTTTATTCGAATTCAGCGTGAAAAATATACCATTCCATTTAAAATAACAAAGTTGGTATCGACTTCCGGTATAACCGGATGTAAATCTAACTTGAAAATATTTTTAAAAGAAGCGGCATAAACAATAACCAAACGTCAATAACTTGTTGGAATTTCCATGTCTTCAACCCTATATAAAGGTTACTATACAATTTTAATTTTACAATTAATAATAATTTATATGTATTTGAAAATGGCTCGTCGGCCGAAACAATTGTAGAGTTGTAAATAAATTATTTCGTTGAAAGTTTTCCGTTTTATTTTAATATAAGTATTAACAATGTTTCATGACAATTGCACCATAGACAGTTTAAATATCAATCTAAATCGTAGTCCGAACTTTCAGCACACACATTAAAAGGATGGAGTCTTCTCCACAGAGACGTCAACGTTACTTTTTACCAAAAATGACAAAAAGGCTCTCATTGCTTCCAATAACAAGGGAATTTGATGTACTGCCAACGATTCCTTTAATGCATTAGAACAGAAACATGATCTGAATGATTGGCGCCTTTGTTGATTCTTTTAACTTAGTATTATAATTAGTTAGCAACAGTAATAAACATCTATCTGTACCTAAATTTCATGTAGTTCATATGGATTTCTTTTAAGTACAATATATTCGTTATAATGAATGTGGATGGGTTATACGTGGTGATTTAAAATTGATAGGCCTAACTTTATGGAATTTAATTGTGCTATAGGTACCAAATACTTTTATTTAGTAATTATTGAAGTACAAATTAAAAAGGGTAATAAGAGAAATAATAAAGATAAAATACTTGGGTGCTAAATAAAACTGAATTGCGAGTTTGGAACACTTTTAAATCAGTTGGTGCAAATTTTCTTAGAAATGTGCCAACTGACAATCATATAACTTATAAAGAAACTAGCAGCAATACCCGGCGTTGCCCGTGTAAGAATACCTATATCACACGTTTGATGGAACATTCAAAGAATATTTTCGAATTTAGATCTATCCAAAACATCCCATAATGATTAAAAAAATTTTCTAACTTTTTGTAACACTCTGGAACATTCTTGAATTATCTTCAAGATTCTGGAACATTCTTAAACATTGCCAAATCATTCTGAAATGTTATAATAAAACATTCCTTTATTTCTTAGAACATAATTGAACTGCCTGCAACGTTCTAAAAAAATCTGCTTCATTCTCATCCCCACTCCGTGCTGTTTGCTGGGTGAGTAGTGACATCAGTAGACGCCTGGCGGGGATGACTAATCGATTGATAATAATTGATCAGTTATCGACCACTGAGAGTTGAAGATTATTACAGTACTAATATCGCTATTAAAAATTGAGGGTTGGTGGTAAAGGGAAAAGGATTGTATGTATTTTTTAATGCCAAATCATAAAAAAATAAAAATTTTGTCCAAAAAATAAAAATTAAAAGTTAGGGGTGGACAACCCTTATCATTTAGGGGTATAAAATATAGATCCTTCCCGATTCTCAGACCTACTGAATATGCATATAAAATTTCATAAAAATCGGTCAAGCCGTTTCGGAGTAGTATGGTAACCATGATACAATAAACTTAACAAGGTAGGATTGCAAGCGAACGCAAAATGGTCTTCCTTTGCGCATGACGTCATCTTGAGAGTTCTGTTCTATTGGAATACACATAACAGTGTGTTAAACGATGCATCTATTGTTAAAAAAACAAATAAAAATAACGTAATTTAAACCTCTTTAAAAAAAAAGGGAAAAGATACGCTACCAGAAATGCAATTCCTGTAGTAAAAGACTGCATTTTAATATTTATTTAATTTTCATTTAAAACACTTTTACAAATGCATTAACCAGTAGCAATAGCTTACACATTTTGAAAGTGGTTTTTGGTTTTTTCCGGCGCGTCAATTTTCAAAATTTCTATATTCAATTTCAGTTCGATTTACGTTTACATTACACTTAGGTTTACTTGCTAAACTCCATTCTATTTTGCGAATGTCTGTCAATTTAAGGAATAGATAAATTAATAAAAAAAAAAAAACGAAATATGTTAAGTTGTTGTTTTTTATTGAATCCGAACTTTATTTAGTGACAATCTTAAGGAATGATTATGAGAACCACATTACAAATAAGTATTTATTGTACAATTTTTTTAAACTTTTTTGTTAAATTTGAAGCGACTGTTTAAATCCCTTAGTCTGAAAAACATTCTGGATCGAAAAACTAATTTTTTCGTTAGTTCGTTAAGGTCGACAGATATGCTTTTGTCTAATAGTTTTTTTATATACCCAGATGTTATTAATAAGCTATCCCCGTTAAAAGTTTGAAATATACATTCCAACTTTTTTCGCATAAACTCTTCTGAAGGTTTTTTTGAAACCACCTTCACAGACATAGTTCGTCCACGTAAATGTATTGGACTCTTCATAATTTTGCCCAGACTTGTGACAAAGATATCCAGCAAGATGTTTTAGACCATCAAAATGAGAGTCGCTCAGAATTTCTTCGAGAGGTGGTTCTGAGTTGTCAATATTTATTTTAGATAATAAATTTCCACTCAAATTTGATTTTCGTCCTTTCAAAAGCGAAAATAATGTGGTATATGACCGTTATTAGTCGTTACACACATTACTTACTGAACGTTTTACTCTCAAGGTGACGTAGCGATAACCCGCCCATCCTGTGTGCAGTCCTACCTTCTTACGTTCATTGTATCATGTATGGTAACTAACATTTTGACACGAGAATTTTATATATTAGATTAGAAAATAAATAGTAATGCCTTATGGTAAAAAAAATGGGTGATAAATAAATCTAAGGCTTTTTTCGGTGAGTTCTACAAAATAAATACTTTGCTTCGTCCATATCACAAGAATAGTTAATTTTGGATACTATTTTAGACGTTAAGTTCAAGTAAGTCGGCACTGCCTTAATAATCTTAAACTTAAAAGCATCATTTAATGTTGGAAATGATTATAAAGGTAATTTGAAACAACTTGTTTTACATAAAGTTCAAAGCCAAAGACTATTTCAATTGTAGTTTTCCTACTGTTACGTGCCTATAAGTAAGTACATGTAAAGATAGCAAAATTAAAATGAGCTGTTAAAGCTAGAAGTTTTAAAACAAGCTGGTAGGTCTGGTGCTTGAAATAACTCACACTACTCGGATATTATTCTCTCTTAAATTGTACAACGCTAAGCTTTTGCCAGTTACTGCTCTAAATAACTGAAATAATAGAATTCGTGAACTACGCTATCATAATACTTGGAGAATATTATTCTGCTCTGACAAGGAAAAATGTCAATTTTCTTTTATGATGTGCTCATAACTACTGTGTTACCGTTTCTTTTAAAATTAAAGATAATATTAAAACTGCTTCAAAAAATATTTTATCATAGTAAGTTATAGGGGCATAGGGAGAGAAATTAAAGAAATTTTATTTAACGTCGTTTTTTCTTCGGGCCCTTCAATTTTTATTACAATTAAATATTAACGAATTTTCTAAACTCGTTTCCCATTGTAATTTCCTTCTTTTATAACATTTTTCGTACTTAAAAGAAAACCGGTACAATAAAATACTTTTGTATTATAAGGATGATCTTTGTCTACAGTAACATTCGACAAAATCCTAAATATGATTTTTGATTGGTTCAAAACACTCCGGATTTGGTTATCTTATCTATTATACGCGTGCGAGTGCAATTTTCCTCGTTAGAAAAATTTGTAGAGCGTTTCAAATAGCTGGCAGTATTTATCATACCATCTATCGCGTGCAATTTATCCGAGTGTTGATAGAAATCACATAGCTTTCGTTCATTTCATGCCGGCTATAAGGCGTTGACGTATCATGTACGTATATTATCAATTAGCTTTGAAATAATTTCGCAATTATGTTGCATTTAATTAGCTGTGCTGCCACGCAATCCTGATGAGAATAAACATTTTGATTGATTTGATTGACTTAATAAGAAGTAACTTTATTATCGTAATATACAAATTAGAGTACGAGTCAATCAAGAATACACTGAAAGTGAGAAATGAGAATGATGGTTATAATAGCTAACTTTATGCTACAGAATGAGCAAAGGAAAAGGCTAAAAAAATTTTTAGATGTACATCACTTTGAAACGTAGATGTACACTTTTTGAAACTTTCTAGATCATTCAAGAAATTTTTAGAAATTTCTCGAACATTCGATAATAACAGTTTGCGCTCATTTTAGAATTTTTTAGATCATTTCAAAAATTTTGGCATCTTTCCGGAAGTCCTTATGACTTAAAAAAGGACAGAAATATATCCTTTCACCTTTCTGCCACCTACAACCACCCACTTCCACCCACCGCGACCAAACTCCCTTACTCCCACCTGGAGACCAAGGGGTATTTACCACCCTAACAGGAAGTTGATTGGAGTAGGTAGAGATAGAGAAAACCCTGTCTTTACGTACGAACATTAGCATTTTATATATGTATTTAGATTTAGATTTAGATTAGATGAGATGTAGTTTTTATCGTCTTGGCGAGCTACATAAATCGGTTACTTGGCATAAGTTTTAGATATGTAGTTTGCGAGTTCTGAGGGGCATTTTAGTCATCATCCTTTCAATTCTTTATTTTCCAGTGGGGGGTTTTAAATATCATTTCAACCTATTTATTACTATTCAGTAAACTTCAATTTAATCGGTAGCTTCTTACGTTGATTTTTTTAAATTATTTTTTGATAGACCTAATTATAACAAACACGTCTATCTAAAAATCTTTATTGTGATTTTAATAATTTAATATAGTTTTAAAAGATGTGCTAGAGAAATTCGGATACTCTTTTCTCTTTGTTAGAAATGATTTTCCCTTCTGTTAATTATCTATCCTTTATAGAAGTCTTGCTTTCCTGTTATATTTCACTCAGACAGGAACGATAAAGACCAAATAAAGTATTTACCTTTAAAATCGACAAACTTCATAAAAATTCCGTTAGCCGTCAAAACAAGCCCGTATTTGTGCCGATCTCTATTCGATGGTTGTTGCCTTGCCATAAAGATATGAAAAAATTGAACGAGATTGCAACGCATAAGGCAAAGGATACTCTCAAGTTCGCGTGAACATTTATGGTTACAGGAACGTATTGAGATTTTCTCAAGGCTTTCACTGCATATTCACAATAGCCTTATAATGAGTTGCTTATTCCTTATAGCTTTCTACTACTTAACACTAATATGACTAAACTTTAAACCATCTATCATATCTTAGTATTTACTCCATTTAAAAACGTATCTTATTATGTTAATTCACTCGTGCAAACTTATCTGCGACTTTGTCACACCTATTTTGTTCACAAAATTTATATTGAAGACAGCTAAATTACCCGTCCTTTCTGCGGCAGAATTACTTAAGGACAGAATTTATTCGGTTTACTCTTTACTTTTATACAGAACGATTACATGATATGTAAAATAATTATATAATGTATTCGTCTATTTGATTTATGTATTTATGTGTAAAACTATTTATTATTCGTAACCATGTTGGTTAAGAAATTAATGTACAGTATAAAATGATTATTCCTCCGAGGCAAACGAAATAGTTGTAAAGACTTTATTTGCAGACATGTTTCTCTTTTGTGTGTAAGTACCTAAGTATATATGTATTTTTGTTTTAACGCAAAGAACTAATTAAACGCGAGCATTGAAATTGCTGCTAATAAATCAGTTTTATTGTCCTAAGATTGCCAACAGCAAAGGGTTACATGCAATTATCCCTCTAATATATAAAGTGTATACAGACTGTCTCAAAAGATTTTACATCCTTCTGTGTTTTCTGTAAGTGCTTTTAAGTTTTTTAAATAGTTTTGTGCTTGTAGTTTTTAGGCTTTCGCGGCCGGCGTCGTTCGATACAGTGATTTCTTCCGGTCTGTTTTGCTGTTCTTAGCTGACGGCATCTTCAGTGGTGACTTTGCTGAATCGTGACTGATGATCAGCTAAAAACGGCGAAACGTCTGTAAGAAGAAGTTTCCATGGACCACGGCAAAACAGCCCGGAAGAAACTACTGTATCGAGTTTTGTGCTTCACTGTTTATTCTTTTAATTTGAAGAAAAAGAAGTGATTATATGGTCTCTTTTTTGATAGAGGTAAAAATAGATGTGGTAACCTCACAAACAGTGGCGGTTTTACTGTAGGTGCATTTTTTCAGTGAACCCCTTAAAAATTGAACTAGTTACACCATATAATTTTATCCTTTTAATATTTATTATATTATTGATGATTATCGTATAATATACATCTCTTTTACCATTTCATAGTTCATAGTTACAAAACACCAACCCGTAACCCATAGAAATATTTAAATTTTTGTTGTGTCGCTGACGACTTCACCTAACTTTTTTGATTCAAATTTTGATTCTGAACATATCACGTGAGCGATACTCCGTTTGATGTCCATGTGTTAGAGAGAGAGGTAGTCGGACGCGTGAAATGGAAGATAACATACACTCAACATACAGCGTTTAGGTGCACTGCACGAGAAGCCGGAATCAGCCGGAATAATGTCGTGCTACGTCGGCACGGCTACCCGACATTCTGCCAGGGTTTTGCAACTTCGGTTAGCCTGCCACTTGGTGAAAATGTCCAGTACGAGTCATTTTTAAAGGCTCTGGAAGCTAGTGTTGGTAGGAACCGATAGTAAAAAAATTATGTTCAGAAGCATGTTCAGATTTCAGAGTTCAAAGTCCACTAATTGTAAATGACGCACAATTTATTGCACAATACGTGTTAATTAAAATATTACGTAAATGATGAAGTCGTGTTCGGTAAAATATATTAAAGAAAATTTAAATAATTTTCAAAATCGTTTCGAAATAAAGAAAAGGGGTCCACCTCGCCCAAAACTACAGCTGACACAAGAGTGTACCTTAAAAAATAAAAAGTTCAAACGTGTGTTTAAAGTAGAACAGTATAAAAAAACTTCGTGGTTGTGTGGGTGTAATAAATTAAACGCATTATTTTGCTTTTCGTGCCTGATTTTTGCCGGTAATCCTAATGAAAGTGTTGAGTGTGTTTGCTAATTTAAAACATAGACGAATTGATTTCCTGTGTAAATAAACGTAAGGTTTTTATTTATTGTGTTATTAAATGCCATAAGTATTTGTTTCTCCTAAAAATATTAAAAATCTTCGCCTGCGGCGCATTTACAACATCGTGAAATACGCTTCATGTTCTGATATTACCTACATGTTATTAACTTTGTGAACCCCCTTCGTATTCGACCACAAGCCACCCATGCTCACAAACCCTTCAAATCTGTTTAAAAGTTTAGAAAAGGTACTGCGAGGACATCTTACTTGAAAATATTAATATAATCTTAAAACGCGCATGCTGTACTTATATACGTTTGGTAATTGGTCAATGAAGACTTTATAGTTACTTCTAAAATTAATTATTATGCTTAATAGTAATTACAGTACTTAATTCAGTTCAAAAGTTACTTCTTGAGCTCCAGTATTTATAATAAATTTCGGGAAAGAATTATTTTTTAGTAGCTATACCCGCGTGGAATAGTGACTTTCGGCAGCATTTTAATTTTTTTTCTTTTATATTTTAATTTTCTGGGCCGTACGCCTTTTTGCCGTCTATTACACAAAAACTTTCATTCCTTATTTTTGCCCCCTTTAGGGTAAAATTTTTACAAACTATAAATGTCGTATTTATGTCTAATCAAAAGACTAAAAAATTAGTTTCAAGCCTCTAGCTTTATATCTACTTATCTATCTCTGTACCAAATTCTCATTTAAATCGGTTCAGTAGTTTGGGCGTGATTGCGTAGCATATAACAGACAGACAGAGTTACTTTCGCATTTATAATATTATTGATTAATATAGTTTAATTATAGTTTAAATAGTTTATATAGCTTATATTCAACTACTTTTATTGATCCAAATAAACAAAACCTTTATAACTTTTTACACTTAATATTTTAATTTACTGAGCCGTAAGCTTTTTCGACGACGTCATTACACAAAAACTTTCATCGGCTAATTTTATCCCCTTTAGGGTAAAATTTTTACAAATATTGAATGTCGTATTTATTTATATCTAATCAAAAGCCTAAAAAATAAGTTTCAAGCTTCTATCTTTAAAAATTACGCAATTTCCGTACAAACATTCCTATTTCAACCCCTACAACCCTTTTTTTGCATTAAAAAGTAGCCTATGTCCTTTCTCAGGCTCTAGACTATCCCTGTACCAAATTTGATTTAAATCGGTTTAGTATTTTAGGCGAGATTGTGTAGCATACAGACAGAGTTACTTTCGCATTTATAATATTCCGCGAATTCATTTTCATCGATTTTCCCATGGGAATAAGATATTTTCCCGCAGTAAAACGTAGCCTGTGTGTTAATCCAGGGTGTCAGCTAACTCCATACCAAATTTTATTAAAATCGCTCCAGCCGTTTAGACGTGAAGAACTAACAAACATACACACTCACAAACTTTCGCTTTTATAATATTAGTGTGATATAGTAAGTGTAGTTGGTGTACCTACATAACAAGTATTAAGTAAATTGTTTATGAAGGAGTTGTCTAATTTTAAAAAGCTAAAATTAAATGGTGTTGGTGACATACCCCTCAAAATAATTTTACCTTAAAATTTACAATGATAATTACCTTTTTTATGATATTTTTGTAATTTCTGCCAACAAATCATGAAGTATAAATAAAAACAAAATACAATTATCATCTCTGCGTTATTACAGTGTTGTGTGCAAAATGTCCAAATTTATTTGCTTATAATCATTAAAAATATGCATAATTATTAATACCTACGCACAATTTAAAGTTAGTTAACATCTATTATATCCAACGATTAAACCCTATTCCATTGATTAATTATTGAAGAGTATTTTGGAAACCAGCAGAGTTAAAAATAGGTAGTTTTTAGACTTTTCTAGTTTGCCAACAAGTTTTGCAGTTACAATACTAATACAGGGTCCGGCAAAATGATCTCCCACATTTTAAGTTTTAATAAAAACGCAATTTTAAACGCTATTTAGATCTTTCCAGGACACATAGTGGTGACGTTGGATGCCCTGCAGGTTAATTCAATCTCGGTTCATACAATTTTTTCCATTTGGGGCTACCTGAAGGCGAAGGTCTTTGAGTACAATACCTTAACCATTGACAAATTGAAATCAGCAATACGCCAAGAAATTGTAGGGATATTGCCTCAAATGATAGAAAACTTCAGAAATCAGCGTTGAATGTTTTTATTGAAGAAAATAGTCGCCACTTGGACTAATTAATTTTCAAATTTTCATGAAAAGAAATGGCATAGCATACATTTCTGCTCAATAAAATGAAGTTCTAAATAGCATTTAAAATGGTGTTTTTATTAGATATTAAAATGTGGGAGATCATTTTGCTGGACCCTGTATTATGTGTACTAAAATGCGTCGCAAGAAATTCTGTAAGTTAAACTTCATTTGAGAACGCTTTTAACTTTTAGTATCTTTTTGGTTTAGTAATAACACATCTGGAGTAACTTCAGCTACTATAATACTATTGATAAATAATTATATTGGAGATTGTTTTTGTATTAGCCTACATTCAAAGATTTATTTATATTCAGTAAGGAATCTAGGGCAAAAGAATAATCTAGAAGTCCATTTTGTGCATTAAAATTATTACTTTTAGGATAATATTTTTGTAAAAATCAAATAAACAATAAAACACTTTGTCATCATCAATATGGTTTTACACTACCGTTAAAGTTAAAAGTACAAAATTCGGTTAATATAATTGATAATTATTAATACTGATAATAGTCAGGGCCCGGATTTATAAGCTATAAGCCCCGCCCTTTTTGCGGACGCCACACGGCACATTTAGAAGTTTGACATCTATGTACCCGGTCCAGTATCCTTGAGACATCCTAATGTTAATGTGTTCACGTTTCTAAAGGTTTTATTTTATTTTTCTTGCATTAATGAACAAAAACATTTACTAAAATTGGACTAACAATAAGCGAATATTAATTTAGAAAAGTATGACCTTAACTTAACAATCCTTAAAAGCAGTTTGTTAATAGAGCTTGTGCATTTATTATGTAACATTTGTTTACGTTTGCCTCGTTACATTGTAGTTGTAAGTTGTAGTAACGTAGTATCTAGCAAAAAAGTAAATACGTATATAATTAGCATTAACCAGCATGGCCATTCCGGCTTGTTTATCCTTCACGCTAGTTGTATTATCCCTCAACATCCGTAACGAATTGCAAAAGACTTTCTTAATAGACATAATGGACGCTGCGTTGTTGCGGAAAACGGGAAGAAAATTAAGTCACTGTGACGACAAAGTATTCTTTCAAACATAATTACACTACCTACTGAAAATTTACTTTAAATCACTAATATTATAAAGGCGAAAGTTTGTGAGTGTGTGCGTTTGATACTTCTTCACGTCTAAACGGCTGGAGCGATTTTTATAAAATTTGGTATGGAGTTAGCTGACACCCTGGATTAACACACAGGCTACGTTTCACTGCGGGAAAATATCTTATTCCCATGGGAAAATCGATGAAAATGAATTCGCGGAATATTATAAATGCGAAAGTAACTCTGTCTGTATGCTACACAATCTCGCCTAAAATTTACTGAACCGATTTAAATGAAATTTTGTACAGAGATAGTCTAGAGCCTGAGAAAGGATATAGGCTACTTTTTAATGTGAAAAAAGGGTTGTAAGGGGTTGACATAGGAAAGTTTGTACAGAAATTCCGTAAATTTTAAAGATACAAGCTTGAAAGTTATTTTTTAGGCTTTTGATTAGATATAGATAAATAAATACGACACTAAATGTTTGTAAAAATTTTACCCTAAAGGGGATAAAATTAGCCGATGAAAGTTTTTGTGTAATGACGTCGTCGAAAAAGCTTACGGCTCAGTAAATTAAAATATTAAGTGTAAAAAGTTATAAAGGTTTTGTTTATTTGGATCAATAAAAGTAGTTGAATACTAAGCTATATAAACTATTTTAAACTATAATTAAACTATATTAATCTATAATATTAATAATGCGAAAGTAACTCTGTCTGTCTGTGTGTTACGCAATCACGGCCAAAATACTGAACCGATTTAAATGAGAATTTGGTACAGAGATAGATAAGTAGATATTAAGCTAGAGGCTTGAAACTTATTTTTAGGCTTTTGATTAGATATAAATACGACATTTAAAGTTTGTAAAAATTGTACCCTAAAGGGGGTAAAAATAAGGAATGAAAGTTTTTGTGTAATGACGTCGGCAAAAAGGCTTACGGCCCAGAAAATAAAAATCTAGAAGAAAAAAATTTTAAATGCTGTCGAAAGTCACTATTCCGCGCGGACGAAGGCGCGGGCATAGCTAGTTATATATAATACGAAGTTTATTGGTATACTTACTGTTTCAAAATTATTCAAGAAAAAAATAATATAGTCATTCCTCTTATTATTTACACTAGGTTGATTTATGTACGTACATTTTTTCATACTTCTTTGTAGGTAGAATTTAAATAAACGTTTACGGCTATATAAAAAATCAGTGAATAATTAGGAAACTTTTAAAGATCATCTAAATATTTTAAAAACGTATATTATAGATATAATTTCCAGCATATGGCAACGAATTTAAGTCAGTAGTAGAGCTGTAGTCACTGCAGCACCACTGGTTCATTTTGTTTCAAGCCACCAGTGACCCTAAGACATTTAAACGGTCTCTTAACAGAAGATATAAAAGTAAAAGTTACTGTTTATATTGGAATTTTATTCCCTGATGAATCTGTGACAACCCAGAGTATTTATTTCGTTTTTTAAAGATCCAATATACAATGTGATTTATCTATAATGAGCAAATATTATCCTGTTCATGTCGTATTATAATAAAGGGGCATGTTAGTACCTACGTATTATTAGGCGGATAGGAAATGTTGTAGATGTAATCTATTAAGTTCAGGACAAACCTAACAGGATAATCTTGCTGGTTAATTATAAACGCAATCAGGTTGTTGCGTAATTGCTTCCGGGAATAACTTAATAACACATATACGAACCATAACCATAACGTATATTACTCAGGTGAGAACATTTATCCATCATCGTAGTCTTCGGGTTCTATTTTGAAAAAAATTTTTAAAGCCAGAAAGAAACAATAAATAAAATAAAATTTACAAAATATTTTGTAGAAATTAACAGATATTAAGTAGTTTTATTTAATTATTTATTAAACTACAAGTTGATATCAAGTCAATTTAGATTTTTGACCTTATGAGTATTTACTTCTTCTACTAATTAGTTTTAGAAGATTCTAAACAATTTCAATTAAACGTGGGTAGTACATATTTAATATCGTGTAACCTTAAACTTAATGATTTGTTTGGATGGTTTTGTTCTATATACGTTTTAACCTTGCTCTTCGCAATATTCAAGGGTCTTAAAGGTTTAAAAATTGATTTCTAGTATCTTCTTCACAACCTCTGAACATTAAAAGGGTACTTAAAGGTCACTTTGGTTAACATTATGGGCATTTCAATTTCCTTAATGTCCTGCACTGAGAACTGACCCCGAATGCCCAAATTTCGCTTGTCTTTGAAGTCCTTGGTATTTAAATAAAATATGATGCTAAATAATAAATTATGATGGTTGCGTGTAAGTTAGAAAAAAGCTTAAACTAATCACTACTCACAACGTATGCATGATTATATTATTATTTGCTTAAAAGTAAAAGCTATCGATTGGTTCAAACTACCATAACTTTCTCAACGATTTATTTTTGGATGCCACTATTATCTACCCTTAAATGTCTTAAAATTTGTTACTTCTATCATCTATCATAGATATTAGGGTTGTTAATAATAAATTCAGTCACCCATTTCTTTGTTGTATTTCTTTTTGCATAATAAATAAATTCCTATGAAAATATGTTTTGCGTTTTAAGTATTTAGAAGGTATGTACGTGGCAGCTTAATTAATTAAGTTGTGAAAATGTAAATTTTATCGCGTTTGCAGGAGTCTGTTTTCATTATGAAACGTCTATTTTATGGCAATTTATATTCACTTAAAGTTGTCTGCGGGTGAAAAGTAGTAAAGGCTGCTATAAAGGTTCTTTATTTTACAGTTTATTCTTTTATGTTTGCGTAAGCTACGTAAATTTTTATTTTTATTTTATTTTTGTTCTGATGATTATTTATAAATTTTTAAATGGAAAGTAATTTAACGGTTAAAGGATGCGCAATAAATAATTGAATTTTGCTATAAAAATTCGAACGCAAAAGTTACTTCAATTTATCGGTTACGTACTTACCTACTTAACATAATAATTATTGTTCCTATATTTTTTCTTTGTGAGTTGTACTATTTGTAATCTGAAACCTTCAGTTTTTATTATTTTTACAAATATTCGAAGAGTCAAAAAACGTTCTTATGAATTTGTGGAAGTCAAAATTTTGTGGACCTGCATTTTTTTTTTATAAAATGTGTCTATAGCCCTGTTACCAGTGCCGGATTTAAGCTTGCTGCCGCACTAGGACCCCGTTCGATGCGCCGCCGGATTTTATTAATTTTGATCCAATATTTTTATTTCAAAATAATTTTATTTTATTGAAATATATTTCTTAAATATAACTAATAAACATGAAAGATAAATAATTTATATACCTTAGATATAGATAAATAATAAATATTTTTTTTAATATTAATCAAATTGAAAATTTCTTTTTCCTGGCTTTGGTCGCGCAAAAACATCGATTATATCGTCATAATTAATTTCTTGGACTAGTTGAGCTTTAATAGACAGTAATGCAAGAGCATTAAGTCTATCTCAGCCCATGCTTGCGCGTAAATATGTTTTTACTCTTTTTAGAGCGGAAAAAGATCTTACTCCTGAACAATTTGTAGCCCGAATATTCAAAAAAATTCGGAGAGCAATGTACATATTCAGATAAACATCTCGAAGGCTCCGTGAATGCAATACATTGCATATTTTTTGTGCAGAGCGTACATCTTCCCTTTTTGCTAAGAAATCTGAGTTGATAATGGAAATTAATACATTTATTGCCTAACGTCTCTTCCAAATCGTCAGGATACTTACCGATTGGCAAGATTTTTTAACTCATTTGTATCTATTTCAGATAAATCATCAAAACAATTGAAATTTTTGTAGTTTTTCATATGCATTTTTAGGCCCGGCTAATTGTACACTCAGAGTGTATAGCATCCTCAATATTTTTAGCTTTATGGCCGATATTTTGTAGGAATTCTAGAAACCATTCAACAATTTCGTCGTTATCAATTTCATGAAAAATTATTTTTATGAACAAAAAATGTCCTGACACTTTTAAAAGAATATCAAAATGATATTCAATACCTGCAAATCTACCTACAGTATTTTCATTTTACACTAAAAACTTATTGAGAAGTTATTAAGATTTAGTAATTTCAAAACGCTTTGTACACGTGAGATTAATCTTATTAAAGGAACAGAAAGTAAAAAACATTGCTCGATTAAGATTATAATTAATCTATTAAAAAATTAACATCTTACAGATTAAGAAGTAAATTAATGAATTGAATTATAGTACACTGAAAGCCCAGTTAACTTCATTCATGAGAAAAAATCTTGAACTATGAAAATCATTTTGAAAAAAAATAACTATCTTGAATCAAGAGAAACAAAATTTACTCAATCTAAGAAAAGTTTCTTGGTTCAAGACTTTTTCTCTTGAATCGAGTTAACTGTTTTTTCAGTGTATATTCCATAGAAATTTTTTTATAAAAACTACTTTAAACCAATTTTTGAAATGGATTGTCTACTTTTTTTCGTCTCCAAAATTTTGGCATTTCAAAAAATTTGCCGCCCTAGGCCTGGGCCTCACGGGCCTAGGCGTAAATCCACCACTGCCTGTTACATGATAATTCTTGAACAATCGACATTAATGCATTTAGGGTCTTGAAAAACAAAGCAAATGAAAGTAAAAACTAAAAATTTCTTCTCAAATACCCTATTGAAGTCGGACTTTATCGTTCCGATTTAACAACCGTGGTAGTTATTGTTACGTATTGGTGTCAGTGGATTTTAACTGCTTATTACTTCTTCCAAATTGGAATTTGTACTAAAAATATTGCACATAACGAGCGAAAGATTTATGGACTTGTAAACTTTACGTAATAATCAATCACCCACATGCATATTCACTATTGTTTATTAATTATATAACGGATAAATAATTCATTTTTCGAACGTAACAAAAACTCGATGGAAATTGGATTTTCAACTATATTTTAAGAAGAAATATAGTCAAACGTCGATAACTCAAACTTCGACAAGTCGAATTTTCTATGGGAATTCCTTTATCGTTTCTTGTTAATATCCGTACTGTGTCTGTCACATGGTGATTCGAGTTATCGAAGTTCGACTGTATATTATTTCAAGTACTTAAATAACAAGAAAAGCTAATCCCACCAAAAACATTTTCATGTAAAAATGTTGCCAAGACGAGTCTATATAGCTTACCCTGTGAAAAAGTTATCAGATCTCGTATAAAGCCAAGCTCTAATGACTACATACGTTCTCAACCTACAAGCTCTACACTACATCTATGAAAAAGTGGTTTTAACTAAAATGTAGAGTATGTGAAGTTAGGCTTGGTAAAGTAAGGGCGCATAGATCAAGAATCTTGGCTCTACATGAGATCTGAGATCTGACCACTTTTTCATAGATTTTGATTAAGGTGTAGTGTAGAGCTTGTAGGTGTAGAGCGTGTAGTCTTTAGAAGTTGGCTTTATACGAGATCTGATAACTTTTTCACAGGGTAAGCTATGTACACTCGTCTTGACAACATTCTTACATGAAAATGTTTTTAGTGGGATTTCATTTATTTTTGTAAGTTGGTTAATGGACTTTTTTGAGTTTAAAAATAACCTATTTTGACCCCGGGTCTTTACTTTCGCGTTAGTAATATTAGCTTACATACAAAATTTCAGCGTTCTAGGACTTCAGGAAGTACCTTAAGAATTTTGATGATCAGTGAGTGAATCAGTGACGAAATCGGGGGTTTTTAGACATTAATAAAATCTAAAGTATAATAGCTAGGACATTCAAACTTTGTATGTTTAATGATTGTACTGATGTCATTATATCTTGAAATTTTTAACTATTTAGCATCATCCAAACCATAGTTATGAGAGTTAAAAAAAACGACGAAACGTTTCGAGAAAAGGTAGGTAATGCCCTTGCGCTCCGCTTGGCTCGTCTTGGCGGGAGTGCCCCCAGATAAATAATATATTAATTAGCAAACACAGTAATAGAGGCAACTTAGGGAGGTAAAAAGTTTTTTTTTATTATTTTACATGATAATACACTTACGTTTCGCTGAAAATTTGAATAGGGTGGATTTAAGTGAATATTGGTGTAAAATTATTTAAAATTATAAAAAATATCACTTGTCTAAGTTACTATTACTATTATTATTGTGTTGGGGCATTTATTAGGAGAAAAATTACAAAGTGAGTACCTAAATTAGAAGAAAATTACTCAAATCGCTGACTTTTTCCTAAAAATTTTATAGTAGGTACTAGCATCCAGTCTTTTTATAATTTTTAATAACAATTATGTAGGCTTCAGAATTAATAAAACTCCACTTTTTTATCGAAATAATGTTCTCTGTTTATTTGCTAAAATACTTCTGATTTCTCAACAAAATAGGGCTGAGATGTAGATTTTATTCATAAAATGTAGAAATTAATCCATAATACAAAGTAGGTACAAAAAACTTTTCTTGGTACAGTGCCTTGAGCACTTTATAAATCCACCTTCTTGAAAAGAAATAATCTTTTGTTATGTAAGTGCCTTCTAAGAAAAGATTTTTGGAAATTCATACATATCCTAGGGGACTTAAAAGACTGTAAAACTCTTGTGTGGAAATTTTACTAAATCCCTGAAGACAAAAACTGAAAAATTCGTATGAAGATGCTTTGGTATTACATTAAAATGAAAAAAAAATCAACCCTTTAGGAAGAGGTGAAGTAAGAAAGAAAAGTTTGCAGTGGACTGTTGACTAGGTTCAGGTAGAAAAGTCAATGTGAAATAAAAATTCACCACTATTATAAATGCATAAATCGATTACGTTCAAGTTTTTCAACATTAAATTGATTAAGTCAAAAGCAACAAAACAATTGGATGAAAAACTTTTATTGCCGAAAAACAGCTGCTGCTGGCGTTTCGGGGAAGGGTGATAAGCATTATCAAGGATCAAAAAATAATTAAATTTTTTTTAAAGAGTGAAGGTGAACAAGCAGCTTGCCTAGTTACTCTTGCGCGAAATTTCGGTTGTAGTTTTTTGATTGTTTTGATGTTTTATATTATAAAGGGGAGAATTGTTAGGTAATTATTAATTTTGTTTTTAATAATTTATTGTTGTAGGCGTTACTTGTTGAAACTTCGCATTTAAAATAGAAAGCGAATAAAACGATGAAAAGTTTTAATTATAATTTTATTAATCACAACAATTGTTTCGCCAAACATTGGCTTCTTCAGGTGAAGATGAGTCTGATTAGCAAGTTACAAATATCGGTTTATATATAAACGGTAAAGACAAAGTAAGGAGAGAAATAAGTGGGGGAATTAAATTTTTAAAAACAAATTTAACAAAGGACCTATTAACTTTGATCATTTAGTAAAACATTTAATTTATTATATTTATTAATATACAAACTTTCTGTTAATACTTTTGGTTAATTCTTTTAAAATTTTGTAATTATCATTAAAAGAGTGTTTTTCAAGCAACAAATGTTCTGCGTAGGTAGAATCCATTTTTTTATTGATGTAGCTACGTTTATGTTCACGAATCCTATGAATGAAAGATCTCCAAGTTTGACCAACATAGACTTGATTGCAGTCACCACATTCAAGTAAATAAACTGTTACTACCTACTTTTTTTAATTTTGTTTTTGTTAAGGTTTTAATGTGTTCAGTCAGTGATGATTTTCCCTTTATGATATCTTGGGCAATTACCCTGCCCTCCAATATCCAACACTCCAACGCCTCCAAAATGTCTTCTCACTGTTCTAACATTGGAAATTACTAAAGAAAATAATTTTATTAAGTATTTGGCATTTCTTCTAGCGATGTAACAAACATATATTATGTCGGGTGAGGGGTGTTAACTAATTTTAAAACTTTACCTTCCCTGTTATACGAACTGTATTCAATTATAACCTGTCAGAGAACGGTGAGGTTGGGTAAATAAAGGATAATTTTTATTTTCAATAGCACCTCAATTTTGACGTTAACATTGATGGCAATGTTATTGTTTCATGTCAGTAACCTTTCTGCACTAAAATGAGCTGGCGCACTTCTCTGCCCGCACAGTACACTAACCCAGAAACTTCCATTATCAGAAATGTGGCTGACAGTTCCGTTCGCGTATCCGTTTATTTAACGACTTCCTTTTAAAAGTCCAGATTAAACAATAGCAAAGTTTTCAGTTGAAAATACAACAATTCGTTTTAAAATAAACAACCCCTATAAAGCACACAACTTTATATATTGGACTTATGGATTTTGTCCCATATTATCTTGTTTTTCTTTTTTGAAATGTTTTTTTTATAGGATGTGAATCAGCATGTTATCTTTTATGAAGAAAAATAAATACATTTTAAGTTTTTTAAAATAAAAGGTTGTTTTAAGAAAAGTTAAGGAATGACAATTCAGGCAAAGGGAATGTCGTTATTTTATTTATTAGATGCTTTTCTAGCTTTGAAAAGAACTACTGATTTTTATGTTATACATATAATATGAATTTGTTTTGGGATTTCTATAGAATAGAAAGAACTATAAAATCTCCAAAAAAATATTTTTGTGTTGGTAGCAAATTGCGAAAGAATAAGTTATAGTTAAAAGCCTAGTACTTGTTTCACTTTAGATGTTATTTGAAAAGAATTCTTTTATAGATTTGAGAATTATTTTGTAAAAAATATTTTAGTGATTTAAAGTTCTCTGATTTTTAAAGTATTTGTATCACTGGTACCATAGGGAAAAAAAGAAATTGCATCTGTAACCAAAGAACAATATAATAAATAATATGTACATGCTTTAGAATTAGAAAATTTTAAACTGTTTGTTGCTTTTCAACTTCCTCTCTAATAATTTTAGAGCAATAACGTTTTCGCATTGGAATGTTTGTGATTTTTTTCGTGTTGCATAAACAGATTTCGACGAAATTCTGGATAGCAAGCATGTTTAATAGTTTACATAACAAGGATTTCCTGAATGGAATATTAATGAGAATTTTAAGAGCCGAGGGATATATTTTTGTGAGATATTCGGTGTCTTATTTATTTCCATATTACGAGTATAATCAATTCTTTGAATAAATTAATTCTTTAGACCAAAAATTACCCTCATTCTAAATTGCTATCGAAGCATCTGGTCACGTTTCGAAGGCGCCCTCGTAGCTGATCATATGTCGCAAAATGCGTGTTTGTCTTACAGTATACACATTTAAATTCGATAAAATCAATAAAAACTGATCACATCTCATAGTTGACTAATATTATTTGTTTTTAACTCTTCATGCTCTGTATCTTGTTTATACACACACATGACATCATTACGTCCTATAATAGTCTTCTATTCATTACCAATTTATTTAGTGGAAAGTTACAAGGGTGTCAAATATCCGAGAAATATGAGGGAGGTTTTCATTATTTTTTTACGAACTGACGGCTCATAAAATTTTCATGACGATTGCGATCGGACAGGATGTAAAATATGATGTGATGAGATTTATTGGATTCTCAGCACACGATATTGCAAAATAATAGTTTAAGGTTGCTATACCTAATAACTATCAGAAAATAAAAGAAAAATTCAAAAATAATTGTTTTACTGTCCATGACAATTTACTCTTCGGATATACCTACAACACACGACTTCTTTAGGTGGAAGTAATATACTTCTTAAAATTACTTATTCTCTCCCTAAATTGCCAATGTAGAATCAAACTCAAAGCTGTTAAGGGGTTAAAAATCTTTAATTATTTAAAACCAACCTCCAACGTTTCGTCTTGTAATGTAGATCGTTTTCAAGGAGGGGTTGTAGTATCTAACTTAAAAACCTATCCTTACAACAGAAAATGATAAGTCGGAGGTTAGTTTTAAACAAATAAAAATTTTTAACCCCTTAACAGCTTCGAGTTTGATTCCATGTGTTTCCCAAAAGATTATTAAAACAGAGCTTACTAAAGCTCAGAGTACTAACTCTGCACATTAAAATGTGCTTTATGTCCATTGAGAGCTTAGAAGCACTGTGGATTTCAAGGCGTTTTTCAAACAAGTACTTGGAATTTGACAATCGAATTGCTTTGTAAGAGTGCTTTGTAATTTGCAATTTAATTAACACATTCGTAGAGCTTGAAGTGCGTTTATGTTGCTTGAAGTCTCTTCAAAGTGCTTGAAAGCAAAACAAAATCATTAGCGCTTTAATGTAACTTTGGCTTTAATTAAGGTTCTTAAAGTGCGCCAGAAGTGATTTGCAATACTAAGTCCTTAGATTTTAAAATATCTTTGGGACTTCAAGAACCAAAACACATTTATTTTAGTGACAGTTTTGAGCTAACAGCTTGTATTCATTTTACTGAGGAATTTGTCCAGCTTTGTATTAAAATGTTTTTTGAATGTTGTATCTTTACAAAAATGATTTATTATTGTTGCAGCTTTATCATCAGAACATCCTGAAAACTCTGATCAGGCCCCACCAAGTCCACAATGCAACAAGACTGAACCTATTGAATCAAAAGAAAAAATGTCGGAAATTAAAGAAGGTAGAGCCGAGAGGATGGCTCGTTACAAGGAAGAACGTCGTCGACAGTTGGCGTTTCAGTTTGATAACGTTTTAGACGAGTCCTCACAGTTGCCTAGTAGGACTCGCCAAAATTATCATACCTACTCTAGCAGCTCGGACGAACCACGAACAACCCGAGCTTCTAGACTACGAGCTGCTGCAGCTGCAGCTCAAGCTACAAACGACAATCAAAATAGCAGTAAAAGTATCAAAAAAGAGGTGAGTGTTTTTACTACAATGAATTTTTGTTAGTGTTTGAAAACGTATTTTATAAGGAGAAATATACAATTAAAAATTATTTTAATATTACTTGAATGATGTATAATTTATTTTAATTTGTTTGTGTCTTCAATACGTAAAGTAGCTAAATAAAAATAATTGCATTTACACGTCCTTGTTCCATTCATAATTTGTAAACACGATATTCATTGCAAGTGATTTATTTTATTAGTGTATTCATTTAAAGATATCAAGGCTGCAATTTATCTATTTTTTTATTGAAAACATACACATAATAAATCGCTGCTATTCTACTTTGTTGACGTAAATGTGCGAAAAACTTACTTTCGCCAAATGTATTTTGGTTAAATTATGTTTTATTTATGTGTTTTATCTTGTTTTTATTTACATTTTGTGCACGCAAAGGTCATCATTTTGTATGTTGCCTACCGCATTGAGTATGCTATTTGGCTGGTTGACAAGAAGTTACTGCCTTTTTATAGAAATATCGAAAACAGAGTAACTTAATATAAAATTGTTAAAGAAATAAGAAACTACATGTGTCTCATTTTTCAGAAACATCCGTTGGGATGCTTAAAAATAAAACTGTTTTTTAAGGTTTTAGATGGCGGTCTTCTATCATTTGCAGGAAGTTTTCAGGTTGTTGTCTTTTCAAAGGAAACAAAAAATAGAGAAAAGTGTTTTTTTATCTACTTACAAGGTTTTTGTAAAATGATAATAGTCTTTTAAGATATTATCTTTCAAAATTAAATCCCAAAAATGGTTATTAGGTTATTACCAATCCATTTACTAATTTCATGCAGAGGTGAGGCGGGTCTACCATAAAAATTTTAGATAATATGGTCTAAAATACGTTTGATGTGAAATTATGAAACGGAAAATAATAAAATTAATATACAGTGTGTCCCAGATGAGGAGGGAACAGTATTAGGATCTCGTAAACGGTAACAGATATGTACTCGATTAAATTAGAGAAATGTTGTGCATTTTTGAGTCAACAATGTGTCATTTTAAAGTACCGGAAATATGCGGAAAAACCGAAAATTTTCAAAATGGTTTTACTTTTCACCTGGCTTTATTTGAGAACGGGTGTCAATATAAACTTTACTTTTGCATTGCCTGTTTTGAAGTCTGACGTTTCGTTTTCGAGGGGCCATCATCAGTTTCATTTTTAATTCCTAATTAGGTGATATTAGACTTGCAATTGTTTAGATATGCTTTAGCCTGTTTTAGCATATTTAATTTATTTCAAGGGTACGGCTCTGAACGCCACCATAATTTTCTTTTGGGGGAAGTATGAAAGTTAATACTGTAACGAATTTTCTCGTTTTTCCGGATTCAGAACCATTTCTTCCAGCTGGGCCAATCTTTTGTTTATTTCTTCTTGTTCAACCTTTACTACTTTTAATTCTTCTCTTGTTTCTTTTTCGAGTTTTCCCAGGTTTTCTTCCAATTTTCTTTCGAATTTTTCTAATTTTTCTTCCAGGACCTTTGATTTTTCATTTAATTTTTCTTAAAGATTCTTTGAATTTTCATTTAATTTCTTTTCCAATTTTATTTCAAATTTGTCCTCAATTTCATATGTGCTGGTATCGAAGCCTTCTTGTATCAAAGCCTTCTCGAGCCGCTTCTGTGGGATGTTCTTAGTACCAGATACCAGACGTATCTTCGTCTCGCTCTTCGAGTTCGCTCTTCAATTCGGCGACTTTTAACTCGAACATTTTTTTCGGCATTTTTATTTATTTTGTATTTTTATTACACTAGAAAATTCTCTGGAGATCGATTCGCAGACCCCACACCTGACACCAATTGTAACGAACTTTCTAGTCAAAACTTATTTATTTAAATATTAATTTATTTAACACTATTTATATAACACTTAACACTAACTTAGAACTACTATTTATATGAGAACAATTTCTTTATTTATATAACTTTTATTTATCGTTTATCGTTTTGATTCGCGCACTGATGCTTTCTCACAACTACTGTCCCTCGGCCCAAAGACGATCACTTTAAATACACATTTCGAACATTCTAGACAGTTTCCAGAAGAATCCTGATTGTTCCCGAATAATGAATAATAATTAGAAAGCCGTCGAAAATTCACAGAATTGATCGTGTTACTTGTCGCTGGAGAAAGATTTATAGCTTGTAAGTTGCTAATGATAAAAGAACCGCGCGCTGCAACTGTGCCGTAAACATGTTAGCGATAAGAAGTATATGCACACAAATCGCATCACACACACGCACGGTATTACTGGACGCTACAATACGCTAAAAAAACCAACTTTAATATTTAATCGACTCCGTATCTCTTACCGTTTACGAGATTCTAAAATGCCGTCCCGTCCTTATATTGACACACTGTGTGGACCATTGAGAACGAGCCAAAGACCTTTAAGTGTAGAAAAGTTCAAGTTTTGGAAAATTCATTGAATAGGTCAACTTAATATTGAAGGGGGATATCTTTTAATACAGAAAGTGTGTTTGTTTAGTTTCTCTCCGTTTCGTACCTAATCCTACCTTTAAAATTGTAATGTAAAAATGTGTTGCAGCACCCTTTTTCCCTATTTAAATTTGCGAAGATGTCCTTCTTCAAAACTAAGTTGATCTGATAGAGGATTTGGACTTCCCTAAACAAAAAGGTGGCTCGTTGTTAATTGCACTTATATAATAAGCAATCTGTTCACTAAAATTTCAGCCTTTAAATAGGGGCGAAAATATTTTTTTAAACCGAGTAGGTACAGTATTTGTACAAAAAAAATAAGAATCAAAATTTCATGTGATCCATAAACTCCAACTAATCGTATGTGGAAAACTAACTAAACCTTTTTACTGTGTAGTACTTATAATGTGTTCTATTTAGGAAATAAATGAAAATGTAAAATACGTCATACAGTTTACATATTAAAAAAAATTTTTGTTGATTGATAGGTCAACACGTAATAATTAGTTTCATTTTATGTAATATTCGAAGAGAATAGCTGTCAATACCTTCCCTTTAGGTACGTAGATAATAATAGGAGCTATTGACGTAAACAAGTTAATACAATTTACATTGTTTTGTAGGCCCTTTGTTTTTGAATTGCGATCAATAACATAGTTTTCAGTTATATTCATACAGTAGCTCCATTCTCGTAAACTAGCTAATAAATTACAAAATGAGGGCAGCTTTCCAGAAGCAATTCCGACTGCTAGTTTTGTTTACACCTGGAAAATATAGGTTTATTGAACTTTTACCACGGATATACATATATGTATAGATGTATTGACAGATGCCTTAATTTACGGAAAAATATGTATATGTTCGTGTTCTTAGTTGAAAAAATCATATCAATGCTGTGATAACATTAAATTGAAACAAGCAATAAATGAAATAAATAAATTTAACATCATCCAGAATTCTAATAGTTCAGTAGGTATAAAATGTTGTAACAACTCGTAGATGGTGCTATTTTTGTCCTCTGCACATTTATTATGAACCTGTAATAACTAAAACACATTTCTTATAATATATATGGAAATATCTTAGAGATTCTTAGATCTATTTTTAAGGGATCTTAAAAAGTTGAAAATTGACATTTACCTGATTCTATAATATTTCTGTTACAAAATGTATTAATGAATTACCTATTTAACCGTTTAATGGATTTGGCGATTAGAAACATTGTTTGGCCAAAATTCTATTAGATATTTTTTTAAACAGTAAACTTTTTATATAATAAGGAAAGTATAAGAAAAGAGCTGAGTGTGGGTCTGTGGGTATGTAATTAGGTAGGTCCCTACATTAAAAGTGATTGATGAGTGTGTGGTATAAATTAAGAAAAAAAATCTTATAAATGTAAACTCGTTCTAACGTAAAGGAAGCCTGTTGGTGTACAAATTAACAAATAATGTTCCTGGCGCTAAAAATAACTTTATTTGTATAGCATTGTATTAAGCATAATTTAATATGCAGTTAATAAAATAAAGCATTAGGTACAGTGATAAAAGTTATTTTTTTTGTATGAATTGTTTTAAGTCGCGTTAACTACCAGGTCATGAGCGAATAACAGTAACATGTTTCGCTAAATTTAATATACTACATTCAAAATTTATTGTTTTCGTTTTTGTTTGAGGAAATGTTTCACCAAGTGATAACGGCAGATACTCTAAAGTTACATGTTAATTATAACTATTTTGTTTACATGAGAAATTAAATTATCTCATATAGTTCAATTTCTTTCAGGAACTGCAGTAAATTCTTAAACAATTCTGGCAATTTCCTTTATCGATGGGGAAATATTATTTTTTATTATTGATTTTCCATTTGTTTTCCTATAGTTAAAAGGAAATTTTTGGCACAAAACTAGCGTAATTATAATAATTTCCACGAAATCAATAACCTTTTGGTTAATTTTTCCACGAAAGAATTCAGGTTTTAACTTGGAGCAGGAGATATTAAGGCAAATAATTTTAAAAAGATAGTCGATTGTTATATTCCAAAAGCGTAACAATGGAAGATTTTCTCTCGTAATTGCATCATTTATTAAATGGTTTCCGTATGAATTGCGTCGGCAAATTCTGTTTGGATTCCTAAAGAATTCTGAATTGTCCTGGGATTCAATTTTCTGAAACAGAATGTGGTATTGTTACACATAAACGTACACAAAATTGTTTCTTTTCATTACATAATGTGGACGTAAAAAATATGTTGTAATGATTTTTTTGTAGGTATCATTGTTTAAAAAAGCCTTTGTTTATAAAAGTGATTTATTTATTATTAACTTTATTTTTATCACTGATGATAATTTATACCACTCTTTAGTCTTATTTATATCGACTGTCTTTCATCTATTGTATATACCTATATAGTTACAAATTCCTGTTACCGCACCAGCTTTGTCTGTCTATGATTTAGGGCCTTCAAAAATACCGCCTGTATCGATCGCCTGCGACATTCGATTATCACAGTACCTAAAGAAAAGCACTTTTTAGAATATTAAAAGTACATACTATATTACGATATGGCTTTACAAAATACTTTTAGTCTCTAAAAAGTAGATAATTTGTTTTGTTTCTTCAGCCCCTATTTAGGTAAAAACAAATTCAAACTTTTCGAGAGAGTTAATTGAATTCAGTCAATGAAAAATGCTTTAATTAAAGTATTGTAGCTTCGCTTTTGTTGGCCTGTTATTTTCCAGAAATTTTCCTACGGTCTTTCTAATATTTTCTTCTTGGCAATGTTGTCCCCGAGGTAACTGTCACAGTATGAACCACACCTGAAACGTTACCTCCTTTAAAAATAAATCTCGTTGCCGTACTTCCGTTATATGACAAATAAATATCCAACTGACGTTGGATTGTACTTTTTACCGAGTTTACGTTTACTTACTTCCTTCAGGAAAACTGAAGGAAAAATACGTTCTCAGAAACCTAGTTGTGTATACATTTTGTTTTTCAAATAAGACCTTTATTAAAGTTATCTTTTTGTAATAGAAACTACGTAACTACATAAAATGTACTTACGTCACATAGGATTTAGTAACTGATTTTCTGTTATAGACGAGGTGTAGGGTTATATATTGAATAAAAATGGATTTTAATACAAAATACAAACATGTATGGTACATTTATACAGATGGCGAATATGGGTGTTTCATACTTATTTCTTACTGGTGTTAAATAGCGTTAAATCTTCTAAATTTTAGTGAAAACCGCATTCAAATCGATCAAGAAATAACGAAGTCCTCCTTTTTTAAAGTTTATTATACAAGTGGCGCCTATTAATTGGTTACTTCCGTTGCACGTGTTAAACTTGACCTACTTACAATCCCTGACCTACACATTAACTGATAAAAAGATGGCCGCCGGTGTATCAGCCAATGAGGTGCATCGCGTCCTTTATAATAATTGCACCTGCACGCTTAAGCTCAGTAAACCTCGATGCTATTGAAGGGTGTACATCGTTGCGTCATATTATAGGTTACATTTACGTAAACAGTTATAATTATCCTCCTGATTGTTATAATTATGACATTTTAACAGTTATAAATGTTTTGAATCTTTCGTTAATAAAACGCTAAAAATAGGTAAATCGCTTTAAACTTGATTTGTTTTTTCAATCTAATAACTAAAAATCCAAATTCAATTATATCACCTTAAATTTTGAAATATTAGTAATGTAATAAACAAATGGCAAGCTAATATTCTTTATTTAATTACTACAAAATGGACTCCTCCAATTGCTTAATCAAGTAATATAAATCTATAGTAAAATTTAACATGTTTTGGACTCAAGTATTTGACAATTGAGGTAATTTATTTCCTACTAGTGTTAAGAACTATTAAATTCTCTAAATTTTAGTGAATACCGCATTCAAATTGATGAAGAAAAAACTGTGTTATCTCTTTTTAAAGTTTATTGTAATAAGTGGCGCTTATTATTTGTTTACATTTCTTGCACGTGATGAACTTGACCTACTTATGGATCGGTATAAAGATGGCCGCCGGCGTATCAACCAATCAGGTGCATCGCGTCCTTTATAACAATTGCACCTGTATGCTTCTTAAGCTCAGTAAACCCCGATGCTGTAGAAGGGTGCGCATCGTTGCGTAATATTGTAGGTTATATTTACGTAGACGGTTGTAATTGATTGTTAAAATTATGATGTAGCAGTAATGTTTTAATTCGTTAACAAAGTGAACGACAAAAGTGTTGACGGAAAAAATCATAATTTTCAGTAAACTTGTGAAAAAAAAATGTGTGCTGGGACACATTGTAGAAGTGACACCGCAACGGACAAGTGGAAAAACGAATCGCAACAAAATTTTTACTTGAAGTTTTACGGGCAGGTTTTCAAATTGGACAAGTACATTAACAATCTGTCCGTAAAACTTTTTTCCACGTGTCGACTTGTCCGTTGCCTTTCCTTTTTCCATTTGTGCGTTGAAGTTTTACTTCTACTGTGTTCCAGCACACATTCTTTTTCACAGGTTTACTGAAAATTATGATTTTTTCGTCAACACTTGTGTCGCTCACTTTTTTAACGAATTGAAACATTTATTACTGTTATAACATCATAATTTTAACAAACAATCACAACTGTCTACGTAAATATAACCTACAATATTATGCAATGATTCGCACCCTTCTATAGCATCGAGGGTTACTGAGCTTAAGCGTACAGCGTACAGGTGCAATTGTTATAAAGGACGCGATGCACCTGATTGGCTGATACGCCAGAGGCCATCTTTATATCACGTGCAAGGAATGTAATAAATAAGCGCCACTTATTACAATAAACTTTAAAAAGGGATAACACAGTTATTTATTCATAAATTTGAAGGCGGTTTTCATTAAAATTTACTACTATGTGTCCCAGCACACATTCTTTGTTTTTGTCTTCACTCGTGTTCAATCTAAGTTCACTATTGTTTTTTAACTCACACCTTTTACAAATTATAAAACTATTCTTGGTCTCCCCTGAACATCTTTAGATTGTAACTCTTCCTTACTTCCAATTTTATCTGTCTCGAATAATAAGTACATTTCTCGGAATATTTTGTATTTTTTAAACTTTTTATCATGACTCAACTTTAATCAATCTTGATGGTCTCTAGATTTCTTTGATACCTTTCCGTTTTTTATTAAATTAAATTAGAGACGTATATAGTGGATGATGTTTTGTATTATATTGTAATTTCTTTTTTACTCCTCTTTTATCTACATACTTACTTTCCATGTCTTTTATTCCTACCCATTGTTCACACTTTTAATTCTTGTTTTCACGTTAAAATTTTATATAGATAAGTATCTGTATTTTTTTTTTATTTTGATTGTTTTATCCTTCACAATTTTTAACAACGTTAACTAATTTAGATTCCTGAATTTTTTTTATTTGGAAGTTGAGTTAAAATTCAATAGAATAAAGTAGAAACAGTGCATTTTTTGTTCGTATTTCGTGACTGTTTGAGGTAACTGTGGTAACAAAGGTGGTTATTAAACCGTCGCATAGCTTTTATTAATTAAAGAGTCGTCATTAATTAAAACTGTTCGCTTACATTTGATTCTATTACCACGACTCTTATTTAATTTACGTTTCACTGAATTTATACCAAATAATTTCTTAGTAAGTATACCTACTGAGTACTGTCATTGTGCAAGCGCACGCGACACGGCTTTCATTAAAATAATTGGGGTCTCACTTTTCAATGCAAATGCAGTTGTAGATGTTGACTACTCTGCTTGATGCAACACAGAGTACTTTACGCTTATTCATGAGGTTACTTTATGTAGAATTTTATATTTTTTGAAGTTATAATACGTACTTTGTTTAGAGCGTTGAAATTAATTAGAAACATATGGCTGGACAAAGCCCTCGTTAAAAGGACTCAAAACTCTCCCTTAAAATGCTGTGGTCCTTAAACCTCCAACTAAATTTTAAAATCCAAGGACTTTACCAATTAAATGAAAATTTACTGTTCAAAGTTCTAAATACTACATATTTAAAAGGGTTTTGAATAAACCATAAACCTTAAGGACATTAATGAGATCAAAAACATAAAAAAGGATTGAAGCACCTGTGAAAAGGGCTTCTAGCATTCCGTTAGGGCTTCAGCGAACTCAAAGGGGCTTTAACTACTCAACTCAAAAAGTTTGAAGCCATTTTGATGGTTATGCTAACGTAAATTGTATTGTTTTTAGTGATTTGCATTTAAAGGGAAGAGCTTGAAGCACTTAAAAGAGTTTTAAACACCTCATAAAAGCTTAAAGGATGTTTCTGCAATACAAACTAAAAGCACTTTTACAAATAATTTTATTTAGCAGTCTAATAGTGCTTGATCCCCAATGGGTTTGAGTTATAGGTAGTACTTTCAAACCCTGAAAGGGCTGATAACACACTTTAATGTACAAGTGATTAAACTTCTGCCTAAAATTGGACATTGATTTCTTTTCAATTTTTTTTAAGTTACCCGGTAAATGACCAATGGCCAAGAACTTAATTAGTATTAATTATTGATTTTGTTTCATTGGTAAAATTAATAGACCATGATGACCCCATTTTTCCGCAAAATTGTTGTGGTCCTTTTAAAATCAAATAATGATGTATCTATTGATTTCTCCGAGTAAATATTATGGTAACCGGAGTTACATAACACTTTAAGTGTGTTACCTAAAGTTGTAGATATAATTAATAAAATACAGGTGTAATGTAATAACGGCAGATAAAATATTGTGGTTTCAACAATTATCTAATTTTAGAACGGAATTTGTTCGTTTAAATACTTTGGAAAATGAATGGGGCAATAAACTGTTTGAACTTACGGCTTCTGCGAACCTATACGTACATATGTATGTAGATCTATTTTCCGGAAGAATGATCACTCGATAAGCACATGCTAGGTGCCCGTTTTGTAAAAGAGAATAGGAAATTTAATTAAAACGGGTGGAATAATTAAACGTGATGGGATTTTTCATTAACGAATATGTGGAAGAAAATTAATACCTATGTATTAATATTATTGCCTATGTACTCACAAACACTATACATAATATGTATGTAATCAAATGGTAAAACATACAAACTATGTACAATAGAAACGTAAATTAAAAAAGTTTTCCACTAAATGCCCTCATATTCGTTAGATTATAGGATTTTATACGAAAGATAAACAAAAATAAAATTAAATTAAAATGGTAAATGCAAACTCATACTAGGGTAAATATTACTTCAGTGGAATAGAGGTCCATTCACATTTTACTATTATCACAAGGGGGAAGAAAGAGTCCAAATTAAAATAAAAAACCTCACGTAATTAAAAGACTCTCTAATATTACCTACGGTACACAGATATTTCAGAACGAGAATCCTGGTCTCTCGTCCATATTTTCTGTTTTAGTTTTTTTTTGTATTTTCTAAGTAGCTGTTAGAATTAGTGATGTGCCGGATCGCTAAAATTGTATATCCGCGGATACGGATCTGTAAACGGATATTTGGTCTCAAGATCCGCGAATACGGATACGGATACGGATCTTTACTTTCTTAGAGTACGCGACGGTAAATATTGTAGGTATATCGACCTTTTGAAAGAGACAAACTGTTATGAAACTTTTTAAGAGCTAACTTTTATAATAGATTGTCTCTTTGCAAAGATCCATGTGCAATATTTACCGCCGCGTATAGTTTAGTGTGACACTGGGCAGCACAGATAACGTTTGTGTTTGGTATATCAGTTAAGAAAAATGTCTACAAAACACCATCAAATCCAATAATGCAATATTAATGTCACAATAATTTTAAAACTAAAATAATCTGGTCGCGTCTAATCAATTTAAGACGACCGTCTTCTTCGGCCGTCGTGTGCGTTCTGTCCTTGGTGAACCATGTGGCAGGCGTCATCCCTCTTAATATTTTTTTTTTGCTTTATTTATTGCCGCTTTTGTCGGCAATAACCCGCCACGCACTCATCTATACACACAGTACTGCCTAAATCTATATTGATCGGCACAATATATATATATATATTTCATCTACAAATTTAAAATTAATAAGGTAAAAAATCCGTAAAAGATCCGCCAAAAACTAACGGATACGGATACGGATACGGACCTCTCTTTTCCCTCGGATATCCGCGGATACGGATACGGATACGGATATCCGGCACATCACTAGTTAGAATGTAGCGAAAGGTTATCGTATTAGTTATTAATAAACTAATAAATTTATAGTCCAAGTCATTGTTTTTGATTACATCCTTAATGACTTAAATAAAGATGATGTAGGTACTTTTGGAAAAAAAACGAAAATAACAATTAGTTTCCCATTGTGTGATAAAAAGAACTTTTGATTACTTAATTCAATTTATAGTGTTAAAATCATGCAAAAACAAAGCAATAAAAAAAAACTATAAAATTTAATGTACCTACCTAAGAATGCTTTTATACGTATTTCTTACTTTCACCTTTAGACAGAATACTCTTTATGTGCGATATTTATTCATAGTCTGCCTTATTCTCTTATTTTTCTCACGATATTTTGTTTGAAGAAGTTATATCTTTTGCGGGATGGAATGGGCGAATGCGAATAAAAAATGTAACATTAATGTTTTATCAAATCAGTAGTGTATAAATTATTATGTAATTCGTGTGATAAATTTTACATTGGAAAAACTGGAAAGGATTTTAAAATGATCGGTACAAATGTTTTATTAATAATAAGTTAGAATCCAATTATGCTCAGCATTCAATTGTTAAGGAAACATAAGTCAGAAAGCTCAAAATTGTTCATTTATTTCATCCCCCACTCGATAGTTCTAAAGTTTAAGCGCCAAATACCTTGCCTTTAAAATAAGTTCAGTTAATAATATTATCACTCTCGTATTTAGAGAATATATTAAGGACTAGGTGCTAACTAATGGTAGTGTTAGAGCTTATGCAAGGAAGGAAATCACTCTAGTTACGGCACTTTTATTAAATAATTAATATTGTGTTTAATGAAGAAAACAAAATTATAGGGTTAAAAGTTGGCTACTCTACTGTCTAATTTAAACTCTTTAGTGGTCAGTGGCTAATTTTCTAATTCTGCGGGCTTTCTCTTAAATATCAACCTCACTAACTTTTCACCACACTAATAATTATAATTGACGAAGTAATTACTAACCAACTACAAAGATGCCCTAATTAACGAGGGCGTGAAAAAATCAACAATTTTGTTAATTAATTTGTGGATATCTGTAGTTGGTTAAAAATTACTAATTCACCGATTAATTTACTATTAATTGTAATGTTAATGATTTTAATGTTGATTCCTATAAGTAGATTTTAATACATTTAAAAAGAATATCGAATAATTTTTCCAAAGCATTTAAAATTATAGAAAAACGCTGTGAGTAAAAGTCAAAATATATTAATTATGTAATGTGATATTCGAATCCAGCATGCTTAAAGTAATCAGGGTAGATGACTGATATTGAATATTAAATATTTGTTTAGATAATATGTTATTATACGTAATACGATAACAGAATTCGGAATCAAATTTCATATTGGTCAAAAAGTAAAAAAGTTATAACACATTAAAGTTTTTTTCTATCTATGACGTCACAACTCAGTATTTCCCTCTCTGTCTAATTGAGATTTTTAAACGTTATCATTTTTATTTTTTTAAATATTAAAATACTATTTGTACGAGGCCATTTATAGAATAAAAAGGCTTCAATTTAGATAATAAAAAAAATTAGCTGTTTTGATATCCACAATGAGAAAACTAAACCCTACCCAGGAACAAGCTCTGTATTAATTTCTAAACTAATCTCCGACAAGACCAAATTTGAATCCAGATAGTATAATTTAATATTCTTCGTTAAATATAATACCTACTCATTATTAGTAAAGTTATCGGGGTTAAAAACCGAGAAATACGTGTCCGATAAAAAATAAGAATAATAATTTATTTTGGACCACACAAAAACGAACAGAGATAACAAAACACAAAGACAAACACACACAAGAATCACAAAGTTAATGAACATAGCACGAAAATTGAACACACAAAGAATACACGATAAAAAAACTGCTAACGGCGTACAAGACAGAACAAGACTTTTCAAGACCTACTAAAACGGACTGATGTGACTTTTTTGTCTTCGTGGAGGAGAGGAAATCTTAAAAAGACACCCAGTCGCCCGTTGCGAATAAAACTTCTCCCCTCATAACGGCCTGAGGGGGAGAGGTTTTAGTATGACTTGGAAAAATCTTCCCTTTTTGTATGATTGCTGCACCATCGTTAGGGTGTTGATGAAGTTGTTTAACCCCCAACGATAGTGGTCAATCACCCTAATTGCTAATTGCTGCAGGTAAATTTTTCCCTTACTGCCATTTCAAGAAAGGTAGGTACCGTTGAGTTTAACGTTCGACCCTAATTACCTACTTTCTTGAAATATTAATTTTCAACACAATTGCAATACAATAACATCATTCTTTGAAAAATAAATTTAAATAAAATTACAATGTATTTGTTTCCCTTCTTCAAATAGCTAACCTAGAAAACCGCTACAAAGTGTTAAAACGAAAATGATTTCCTTTTGATTGATAGTCTCTACGTTTGCTTGATGGATATTCATATTCACTTCATAAATAAATAAACTCAATAATTTCCACAAAAGTTGAATGTTAAAACTTGACAATTGTTTCGCCTACTTGCAGTTTCCTCAGAAGTATGACTCATAGTTTATTTATTTATAAAATGACTAGCAGCAATAACCGGCGTTGCTCGTGTAAGAATATATCAGACGTTTGATGGAACATTCTAGAATATTCGCGAATTTAGAACTATCCAGAACATCCCATAATGATTCAAAACATTTTCTAACCTTTTTCAACACTGGAACATTCTTGAACATTGCCAAATCATTCTGAAACGTTATAATAAAACATTATTTTACTTCTTAGAATACATTTGAACTCCCTGTAACATTCTAAAAAAATCTGCTTCATTCTCATCCCCACTCCGTGCTGTTTGCTGGGTGAGTAGTGACATCAGTAGACGCCTGTCTGGGATGATAATCGATTGATAATAATTGATCAGTTATCGACCACTCAGAGTTGAAGATTATTACAGTACTTATATCGCTATTAAAAATTGGGGGTTGGTGGTAGAAGGGTGAAAATTTAGGATTGTATGTATTTTTTAATGCCAAATCGTAAAAAATCCAAAAAATAAAAGAATGTTAAGGGTACACACACCTGCTGAATATGCATATAAAATTTCATAAAATTCAGTCAAATCGTTTCGGAGGAGTATGGTAACTAACATTGTAACACGAGAATTGTATATGTTAGATTTCCTTCTGTTAGCTTTAGTATTAGCAGTCCTTAACCTACCCTTCAAATTTTCGCGACTATGCGATACCATATTACAATTATAATCGTATTGTAACACCTTGGCATTCATTATTATACACTTGTACGGAATAAGGCCTTATTCTTGTGACACCTTTCAATGCAATTACTTGATTAATGCACGTAAGTGCCTACTTGTACCTTACAGACATGTAAGTACCTATACCTGTACAGGTGTCCGAATACTGCAGCCGCGAATATCCAGTTATAGATTGTTGTTGCGATTTAGTAAGGTCAGGCTAACTTTCATTTCTTAACGATACCATAAAAAGGCTTGCATGCGGTAGGCATTTATTTCTTGCATGATGTGAATCAACTGGAATTGTCGATTTACCGATAGACATAACAGACGAAAGTCGGCGTTAATTTTATTGTTGTTTCGTAAAACTGGATGTCGATTGGATAATTTACGTATGTATGTATATAAGTCGAAACTGATGTGAATGTGTAGGTACGTAGGTACCATTTATGGGTTGGCGCAGTATCGTTAAAAAATTGTGGTAATGTACGCGTATTTATGTACCTACATAATGTGCGGATTTTTACACGAACGTGAACCGATTTTAGGTCACGTAGTTTCTTTAAAAGGAAATTATAATATTAGAATTAAATCGGCCAACTGGCAGTTCCATTAGTGCACAAAGAGTTTTTTGTACCTTTGTATTACGGTGCATTTTTCCCTCATTGACCACAAAATTAAATTTGCCTAGATCCCTAATAGAAAATTGGAAATTATTAGAAAATCTAGAATATGGCGGTCTATTTGCCATATTAATTTTGCTTTGATTGTGCATGATTTATTACAACTTTGATAAATTCTTTGACAATTCTTTTTCTTCTTCTTAATATGCTCAAAACAAACATTTTTACACAGAACCAAGAAGAAATGAACTACCATAAAGGTACGTAACCCCATACCTTTAGGAACTCAATTTGAATCCCGAAGTTGTTGGAACTAATTGTCGCCAAATAAAATTTAGCTTGACTGATTTTTAAATTCCAAATTTTAAATTTATTTCGGAGTTGAAGTAGGAAATTATTAAAAAAGAATAATGGGCGATTTTAAATGTACTGTTTATTTGTTCATACAGTTTTAATCAGTCTTTAAAAAAAAACATAAATCTTGTAAATTAAAATTATCCAATATCAACCCTACGACAACATAACGTTCATGTTTATGTTTTCATTTAGTGCATGATTTAACAGTAGAGTGAAAATTTTTTGTTAAAAAGTATTAAAAAATATAAAAAGTTTTGGATGCGGTCGAAAAATAATTTTCGTGTTTATATTGTTAGGATATTATAAACAAATACTTCTGAAAATTGATTTATAAGAATAAGTCAAATATGGTGAAAGTGCCAGGCAGAGTCAGAGCTATAAAAGAAAGTGATAAACCCTAATGTGTTACGTACCATTTTTTTTTTCGACTATAAACTTAAAAACCTTCAAGTATCAGCCGTTATCAATTGTTGAAACATAATTGTCAATATAATAATAAAACAAACATTAAAAATTTCACAAGACTAAATCATTGTACCTACTGTGATTAGGTAGATGTGTGAAACAATTGTAGAAATCGTTCAGTACTTTAGAAAAAAAATTTATGGAGTGTTTTAGGAACAAAAGTTTTAGTGCTGTGGGCGCAATTTGTAACATTATATCTGCCGTTAATGAAACGGTTGTTGTATATGTAATTAATTTGTTTTAGAAAAGTCCAATTTGCCTATCCAGTGGATGCGAGTCGCAGAGTAGTTCTAAACCCGAACGGGATAAAAGTGGAAAGAGAAAATCGAATTTGAACAGAGCTCATACTTCAGAAGAAGTGCCAGATCAGTATAGTGGTGGTATGTATTATTGTTTTCTTTTTTAATTTTAAATACTCTGAAACTTGCTCCACAATTATATTAAGTTTTCACAATGCTGTCAACCTGCGGCTGAAATTCCCAAAAAGGGAAACTCTCTGTTCTAATGTAGATTATTACACTTTTTAATTTCTTCATGGCAGTTTTAACGCGATTTATTTAAAACGGTGATATAAAGACGCGGAAGTCATTTCTTTATACATATCTATATAGTTTTCCAATTTCAAAGAAAATCCAACCAAACAACTCATTCTCGAAAAAAACTCATTTCCCTAGTGTTCCCGTCCTAATCTTATAATCCTAGGTAGTTAAATAACCACAGATTTGTTGGCAAAATTGCGACAGTTAAAGTCAACTTTGCGAGATTGCTGTAAACTACGCATTTATGACAATTCGTTATTGAAACCAAGAATTGTCATGTATTTGAAGGAGATAACTTAAAGTGAAATAATAAAAATTATATAATAATAAGTGATCAAAGTCTACCGAAAAAAGTTACAATAATTGCTTTGTTGGGGTAGTTTTTTAAATTTATTTTCATGTATGTAATTACTCAAATAGTAAGTTACGTAATTATTTTGTTATTTAGTAAATACGTTATCGCCTAAATACACAATAAAATATTTCTTTATTATTTACAATTGCGTATAATCTCCATATATGCAGTATGCACCAATTTTTTTTGTTATGAGTAGTGTGAAATTTACCTTTCTCCTTCTAAAAGGTTTAGTAAACAATTTAATTTTGAAATATTTTGATTGAAAGTAGCAAGTGTTTTTACTTATTATTTTTTGCTGTTCGATGTGAACTGAGTGTAGGCATGTGCCAAGTTTTAAAGGTGATACAACCTGAAACCACACAAACAAACAATAACAATTATTATAATTTTATACTGTACAGTTTTTATACAGAAATTCGGTAGTCGACTCTTCTTTCAAATAATAATTTTAATAAAACCAATAGACAGAGAGTGTAATGAAATGCTTACCTACATAATTGCATTTAATCCAGGTTTCAAAATATAAAAAAATATTTTTTTGCTGGTTTTTAATTAATAGATACAAATTTGGAATGTCATTTTGTTTTATATGAACTTGTTTTCTTATAATTAGATAGGCTGAAAATGTAAGCAATAGAAAGATTGAAACAATTTTAGCTATCGAATAGAAATGTAATGCGAAAGATAGGGAAATGCATTGCCTGATACAATAGGCATTTCCACGTCAGAAAATTGTTTTGAATGACGAATAACCGTATCAATTTACTGGGGATATGGTATTAAAGGATATCTAAGTAATTATAAACCATAAATTCTTGTAATGGTAAATATGCAGTTAGGATGTCAAGCCAATTCCATAACTAAGGTTTATTTTATTATTCTTTTTTGATAAATTACGCTTGATTATATTTTAAGAAATTTAAAATAAAGTCCAAGAGATGTACGTTGGGAATAAATTTACAGATTTTTTGTGTAAATAATAAGAATTAAAAATTAAAATTTTATGTTTTCCTTGTTTTAAATTACACCCTGTGTATATAAAAATTAATTATCAAAATAAGCAGTCAAACATAAAATAATAATAAATGGGTTTAGGACATTGTCTACCAACAAATTTTTAAAAAATCCAATATTCCTCTGATATTACTTCCAACTTGTTCTGATGCTCAGGCCCGGACCGTGAGTTTAAGGGGCCCTGGGCTAATACTACTTAGGGGCCCACCTAATGACTCAAAAATGAGACAATAAAATATTTGATTTATATTACATACTAGCTATGCCCGTGGAATAGTTACTTTTGGTAGCATTTAAAATTTTTTATTTATTTATTGTTGAACCAGTAAATTTTACATTATTTTACAATAAATGTAAACCACAGAGGGAGAAAACCCTGTAAGTGGACTGGTAACTTAAAAAACTAACTTACAAATTTTTCTTCTATATTTTTATTTTCTGGGCCGTAAGCCTTTTTTCCGACGTCATTACACAAAAACTTTCATTCCTTATTTTTGCCGCCTTTAGGGTAAAATTTTTACCAGCTTTAAATATCGTATTTATATCTAATGAAAAGCCTAAAAAATAAGTTTCAAGCCTCTAGCTTTATATCTACTTATCTATCTCTGTACCAAATTCTCATTTAAATCGGTTCAGTAGTTTGGGCGTGATTGCGTAACACACAGACAGACAGAGTTACTTTCGCATTTATAATATTATACATAAATTTAGTTTAATTATAGTTTAAAATAGTTTATATAGCTTAGTATTCAATTACTTTTATTAACCCCAATAAACAAAACCTCTATAACTTTTTACACTTAATATTTTAATTTTCTGGGCCGTAAGCTTTTTGGACGACGTCATTACACAAAAACTTTCATCGGCTAATTTTATCCCCTTTAGGGTAAAACTTTTACAAACATTGAATGTCGTATTTATTAATTTATAGGTATCTAATCAAAAGCCTAAAAAATAAGTTTCAAGCTTCTATCTTTAAAAATTACGGAATTTCCGCACAAACTTCCTTATTTCAACACCTTACAACCCTTTTTTCGCATTAAAAAGTAGCCTATGTCCTTTCTCAGGCTCTAGACTATCTCTGTACCAAATTTCATTTAAATCGGTTCAGTAAATTTTAGGCGAGATTGTGTAGCATAAAGACAGAGTTACTTTCGCATTTATAATATTCCGCGAATTCATTTTCATCGATTTTCCCATGGGAATAAGATATTTTCCCGCAGTAAGACGTAGCCTATGTGTTAATCCAGGGTGTCAGCTAACTCCTTCCCAAATTTTTATTAAAATCGCTCCAGCCGTTTAGACGTGAAGAAGTAACAAACATACACACTCATATACTCACACACTCACATACTTTCGCCTTTATCATATTAGTGTAATCTATTATGGATTCTTTTGCATTATCGTCTATTTTTGACTTTAACTTAACTTAGCTGGGGGCCCCTTGAATCCACGGGGCCCTGGTCTGAAGCCCAAAAAGCTATATAGTGTATCCGGCCCTGCTGATGCTATTTATTTTTCTGTTGTTTTTGTCTTTAAATCCGCCTTTTCCATTAACATACAAATCCGCTGCCTATATCAGGTATAAAATAGTTCATATTGTTTGTTATCTTCAGATAAACAGCAATGTCATTTTTTGTTTGGCATTGACTGACTGTTTTTGAGGCTTCTCTGTGATGCTCTCGTAGCCTTTCGTTCTATACGGAGAAATAAAACGTTGTTCGGTGATTAACTTCGAATATGATCGTTCATGTTTTAACGTTTTGTTTGGTTATATTGAATTGTACGTGTACCGATATAATCCTATCTTGCCTCGTGATTTTTTTGTCTTTTTTTTTTTTTTTTCTAACTACGTATTGGATTCAGAGAAAATGCAGTTTTCAATGGAATGCAACCAACATAATAGAAGTGAGTAAATTCTCATTGAATGTGTATTACGTTTCTCGTTGAAATGTAATTGGTTTTGTTTACCGCTACATGTACAATCCGTATGTATGTTTTTACATATCTGTATAACAAGCTTTTTCATCTATTTTATGGAATTATTTATTTCTTATGATTTTAATTATATATTTCCAACTGTAAGGCAGTGGCGGCCCATCGGTCGTATATAAAGGAGGTTAAATTTGAAAACATCCACAACACGAACGAAAATAATCATGTTATTCTGCCACCCAATCAATATATGTATTTTTATATCGATAGATAGTTATGTTATTATATATTTCCACCCCTTCATGTCTTCACCTCTTCGCCACCTCATGAGAATATATTATTTAGTATCGATATGTCGAAAAAGATTGAGTAATGAATAAATGTGTTGTTTAATATTTATGAGATAACAATAAATTATTCTGTTTCCTTTGAGATATGTAGCTATCAAACGTTCATATGAAAAAGTAAAATAATGTAGAATCGAATAAAAAGACAGATATATTGTAAAATAAGCGTGTATGTAAATATAAAGAGATTTAATAGAAAGTTAAATTAAAAAAGTTATATTGGGGTAGCAACAGTCAGAAATGGAAAGGTTTCGTTACAAAAATGGAAAACTACCTAATCATAAGTTGAAAATAGGAAACTTGTTAAGTACGTGTGTGTATACAGAGTGTAGTATAATATATATAGTGGATAATCAACTTCTTTTGGGAAACATTAAATATTAATTTTTGATCTTAATCGTATAAAGGTCCAATGTTTTCAAATGTGTAATTAACTAGCACTTCCAGCCAGTTATATGACCTCAATGAAGATAAGTTTTTTTTTTAACTCCTATCATGTTCTATTCAAAAATATGTATTACTATGTTATGGTGTCATATATGTTTTTTTAGGATTTACCCATGAAACTGTATAAATGTGTTGTTTAATATTTATGACATAACAATAACTTATTCTGTTTCCATTAAAAAAGTGAGATATGTAGCTATCAAAAGTTCATATGAAAAGTAAAATAATGTAGAATCGAATAAAAAAACAGATATATTGGAAAATAAGCGTGTATGTAAATATGAAGACATTGAATAGAAAGTTAAATTAAAAAAGTTATATTGGGGTAGGAACAGCGAGATATGGAAAGGTTTCGTTACAAAAATGGAAAACTACCTAATCATAAGTTGAAAATAGGAAAGTTGTTAAGTACGTGTGTGTATACAGAGTGTAATATAATATATATATAGTGGTAGTGGATAATCAACTACTTTTGGGGAACATCAAGAACTTAATTTTGATCTTAATTTAATAAAGTTCCAGTGTTTTCAAATGTGTAATCAGCTAGCACTTCCAGCCAGTTATAATATATGTTTGTTAGATTTACCCATGAGTCTGACTATTTCGGATTGTATTTTAAAAGACTGGAACTTTTGTTGGATATTAAACATTAAAATATTTATGTAACCTTAGGGATCATCTAGTAACTTCATAATTGAGAAAATTTCATGTTTTTATTTTTTATTTTGATCGATGATGTAAATCTCTTATTTTCTTAGGTATATACAAACTAAATTTTATTCTTTTATCATGCAATGCATTTAGATAACATTATTTACTATATTCCTTAAACAATTAACTTGAAATTGGAAAAAAATAATGAAATCATGCAATTTTGGTATTAGAAGTTGCATACATATTTTGTTTTTTTTCAAATTCAAGTTATTCTTAAACCCCACTTTTTTTAATTTTTATATGATAATGACATTATTATATTTTCCTTTATATTGATGCACACGTCCTTTTATAAGTAACCTTGTACTTTGATGTAGAAAAGTTCGAATCTTGAGTACCCATTTCGCTTTTCCTAAAGGTAACCAAGAAAATTAATTTTTGTCCTTCGATAACCCTCTCCCCTAATGTCCTTGAACTTTTACGGGCTGATGCTGCCATGGTTACCGTCTAGACTAATGTTTTTATCCTAAAGCTTCTTTTCATATTTGAACAAGGACTTCAATAAAATAATTTTATTTGAATATTAAACACACATCAAAAACATATAGCATGTAGGCAGAAACCTTTTCAGATGAATTGAAAGGTCTAAAGCTGAAAGACATGCTTCTGGCCTCTTTTCAATACTTTTTTCATATGTATTTTATGTCCTTAGTTTGTCTAATATTTTTCTCAAGTTAAATTAAAGAAAAAAAGAATCTCGAAATTGAACAAAATGTCTGACGCCCTGTATATGGAGATCCTATTTCTCATTATTCTAAAGATAACTGAATTACTGTTTAACAACTTTAAATTTTAGGCTGCTGTAAATTAATAAACCTATTTATGTCATGTAATGCTAGATTATTTCTAATAGAAATCCTATAAAAAATAACAGTTAGTTGTTAGTTGTATTTTTTACAGTTTAAGAATATTGAGTAATACGTTTATTTCAAGTTTGAGTGGTTACATGTACAATGATGGTATAACAGAAAACGAATGAATATAATCTATTGAGTAATAATGTTAGGATTGTAAAAATTATAAGAAATTATTTTAAATTACGACATAATCGAATCCTAATTTCTTTTTATAAATGCTAAATATTTTATTGAAACAAATAAATTATTCTTGTTACTCTTTGATTTCTAACAAAGAAACTCAAAGTTTGAGTACTTTAAATAATTCACCTTGTATAACATTTTGCCATAAGTTTATAGAATTATTTTTAATTACTAAAGATGATGAGCTCCAAAGAATAATAAGATTATTATATTCGTGACAAAGCTCAGAATTCGTTAAATATCTCTTTGTTATTAAGTAGATTTCAAACATCTCAGTTGTTTTCTTTTAACATTATTATAATTCCCTGAAGCGTTTACAAGATGTCTGAAGTAAACCCTCAAACACAACAACCAATGAACGTTTACAGAAAAGAACTTTAATTTAATTTAACCTTAATACCGGAATATCCTTTTAAAATAGTTTTTTGTAGCATTTGGAAATAGGTAGAAATAATGTTTTCACAGTAAAAACCGGGACCTTAATATTATAAGATTTGACTTTGTCATATGGATAACATTTTTTACAATTTTTAAATCGTGCCCTAATTAAATGATAACTAGAAACCTTTGCAAACAAACTTTTGAGCAGGTACATAAAATAAATTACTTTTAGAAGAAGCAAGATATAGTTTTTAAGTTTCATGAAGTTTATTTATGTTCATTCTCATGTTATGTTCTTTGCTTTCAGAAGACAATATTAGTAGAAGAAGAAGACGGCGATTTTTCCCAACGGAAGTTTTAGAACAGGCCAAAGAAGCTTACTCAAGCGATGGAAACCATAAAAGTGATAACGACACTGCCTGTATCACATCGCCAACGTCTTCACTTAGCACTACCTCATCAAGAACGCGAAGCCCTCCTAGAAGATCGGAACTCAGTGTTCACATGCAAAATGCTCGAAAGGGTATTTTACCCTCTTATTCTGAAATGGGAAAATACCGAGCCACACCAACGAAAACTGCCACGATTAATACAAGAGAAAAATACAAGCCTTTTAGTGCTGTTGAAAACGAACTTAGTCATAGTACTACCGATAAAGACAAATATGTTTCTAAAGTAGGCAATAAAGAAAACATTAAGCAAAACACTAGCGATAAGGATATACTAAAAGTTAATAATCATAATACTCGTAAAGATGGTAGAACTAAATCAGTCGATCTCTGCCAATCAGATAAATTATCTCGCCTTTCGAGTGTGTCCAAACGAATGGACGAATTAACGGCCTTAACGCGAGAAACATTAGCGAGGGTTGAAAAATTGTCTCATGCTACATTTCCTAATGGTCGTCCGAACTCTTCATCAAAAATATACGATAAAATATCTGACAACGAAGTCTCATCCTCCACACCGACTCATCGAACACACAGCTTTAAACATGTTTCAAATAAATCGAGTGATGATGAGAGGCGACCGCCTTCTATTCTTAAAAAGAAATCTTCTGAAGAAACAGTAGAACAGTCTACACCAGTACTATCTATTACATCAATTAATGTACCTGTGTCGATTTTGAAACGAAAATCTTACCATGAGGAACACAAAATTTCCAATTCAGCGGCTGGTTCCGCCATAAATCTTCCAGTTACATTTTCCCCAAGTGTCATTGACCACTCGTCATCCTCAATGAGAAAACAGGGAATTCTTAAAAAACGTAGAAGTCTTGATGAGTCGCATGTACACAGGCAACGAAGTTGTAGCCCCGAAGGACCTCTTAGTATTGGCAAACAAGAGTCAAGATCTATTTTAAAAGACCAACGAAGATCATCTCTGGAAATGATCAGATCCAAATCTCCCGATGGTTTACAAAGTATTTTGAAACGTAAAATTTTCCGAAATGACGATGAACTCTTCACACCATTAAACTCTCCGGAGCCACAGGGTATTCTTAAGAGAAGATCAGGTGTCAGTAGTGCAGGATCCAATACTAATGCTCCTCATATTTCTATAACAACTGCAGTGATTTTGGCAGCTGCTGGAGGCGCTGAAATGGTCTTGGATGCTAACGAAATTGTAAAACCAATTCTTAAGAAAAAAAGCTTAGATGAGCTATCTGTTACAGAACCAGGCTGTGTTGAAACACCGAGACCAATCCTTAAGAAAAAATCTAGTGTTGAAAAGGAACTACAGGAGGATAAACCTAAGAAACCTATTTTGAAACATTCCCGAAGTTCGTACGAAGAACGAGACTCTTCAGACACTTCGGAAGTTTCAAGACCTGCTTCTTCTTCTTTTAAATCTTGCCAAGATGAAGAATTTGAGGTCAAACCGATCCTAAAACAACCATCTAGAGAAAATTCTCCAAGACCACGACTTTCTTTCTGCGAAGATAACCAGTACACGAAATTTGATGATAGTCACGTTGTCTTTAGGAAAAGAAAGATAGCACGAAGGTCATACACCATAAGTACTGATGTGGATGTAGAAAATGTCATGAACAAGTGTGACAGCGACGAATCAAGCCCCAAAAATACAAGACCTCTCTCCGTTTGTGAAATGATCAAAAATTTCGAGAAGAATATGCCATCCACGGGAGCCATACCAAAGCGATCAAGTATTAATCGAAATTGTGATAGGTACCACACACAGCCTATTACTTTCAGTGAACTTGAAGCAAGGTAAGTGAAGAAGGTAAGAAATTACCATCTTTTTTGTTTTATTCTATAGATATTTATTATTCTTTGCCTTAATTTTAATCTCATTTTATCAATGAAGAGTTAATAAAAAAGTTCTTATACTTTATTTACCAATAATAAACAAATTACTGTTTATCAAAACCAAATTATTATGACATTTCTGACGTTTACATGTTTTTATTAGTATTGACTAAATGTTTGTGGCTTTTTAAGGATGAATTTTTCAAATTATATTTGCAGCTTCATTGAAATATTAAATTTTTAGAATTCAAGATTTCTCTAAATTTTATGAGTATACGATATTAAAATGTAAGTCTTCGTTTCGAAAATTTTTATATAAATAATAACTAGATATTTAAACGTTTTTAATTAATAATAAAATATCGATGCCGTCATTATTGATAAAGAGTGTAGTCAAGCCAAATTATTTTCTTTTTACTACCTATTTTGCCTAGTTGATGGGGCTTCACTCAATTTTTTTAAGGTCGGTACGTCAATAAGCTAGAGATAATGCGGAATTTTCAGGTTTTCTAATGATGTTATCAAAGTTATTGCTTAACATGAAAATTTTCAGATTAATCTTGAATTTATGATTCACCCTATCAATTGTGGTAAAAGACGGAACTTAAAAATACTTTTTGTTTTGAATATGTAGTTTGAAAAATTTGATTAACGATGAAAACAAATAACGTCTTGTTTCCATCGAGGGAGTAATAAACTTCTTAATAAACAAAATAGTTCAATAATTAACTAACAATTCATAATGGGTAAGGATATGATAAGGAAAAACTCTCTTGTATGGCTTTATCTTGGTTCTTTCATACATTATTTATTTATTTATTAACATGTAATTGAATTAAGTACTTAACTACTTAATATTTTTAGTTCAAAATGCACAAGTAAGTAAGTGTGTTTGGTTTAATTACAGAAATGCACTTTCCTTTCAGATAAAGTCATATTATCTATTTAACAATTGATTAGGAGTACCCTCTCATTGTCAGTATAATTTATCACAGTTTATAATTCTGTTATAGTGAACGTTTCACATTGTACCTACATAAAATTTGTCACAGATTTTGTCTTTCTGCAAACTTGTAAGCCGTTAATTTCGAGTCTGCTGTTGTGATGCGGTCGGTCGGTCTAGTTAAATTCTTGCCAAAATATAAAATCTATCTTTAGACTTGGAGATCGGTCATCTACGCGTTTAAACAAAACCACTTGCATTAAAACTCCAGCAGTGAAACGATATTACAGAAAAAAAATATTATCACCTACTCTCACAATTCATGTAAGTGATGTAATTGAATTATAAATATATAAATCAATTTAAACAGTAACAGAATTTTGTGTACTTAATAAGAAATTATCGATAACAAACTATATACAAATACTTTTTTTTCATAAATGTTACTATGTAAAAATGTGAACTCATAAAGCATTTTTGTATAATTATTTTTACTTTAACTATATGTTTTTTGTAATAATTTGGCGTACTTTTAGAGTATTTGTAGTTGCCAAAACATTTTGTTTTTTGTTAACTTTTATGGATTTCTGATGTCATGGAATAGTTGTTTCAATAATTGATGTCAACGAATTTTTGTTTTTTCTGTTTTTGGGGACTAAAATATTAGAAACTATCTCAACAAGTCATCAAAACAAAAAAATTAAGATCCTGCTCCAAGTGAGATATCATAAAAAAAAATTAACAGACTTAACTTTATGTTGTCGTTAATGATTTTAATTTAACGAATTAGTAATAATTTCTGATTTATGGTAAGAATACACAGTTTAAGTTTAAATTACATCCTTGTTATTTTGTTGTTTTCATTATATTCCTATAACCATATTTTTAAATCTTTGTATTTGTCTATAAAAAGTATTTCATTAAGGTAAAGTTTGAACCTATATTTTCTAAATTTACTTCAGTCTTATTTTAGCTCGTTTCCGGCTTGAGCGAAATTAATATAGCTTCCGTATGAATGAATAATTTTCATTTGAAAAGAAACAACTTGTGCAAAAATAAGCCGTTTCCAAAATTTTCAAAATAATACTATCTAGAAATTTCAAGTAGTTATTTTTATTCTTCTTCAATTTTATAAAATTTTTCGGTAATAAAATCTTTGCATCCATACCTTTCATTTAATTCCAGTAAGTTTGGCTCCTTAGATTGATTTTTAAAAATTATTAGTTGAAGCGATAGCAATAATGTTTAAATTATTTTATTAGAATATTCTCTATATCGATTTGTCAGTATGTAGAACAGTATGGATTTATTATCTAGCATTCCTTTACATTACTGTATCGAGACTGATTTTAATTGGTAGCATATATAACACTTTTGTCAATATTATGAACATTAATAAACAGCTGTCCTCTATAATATTTGATACCATTAAGGCAAAAAGCAATTTTCAGAAAAAAGTATTAAGTATACATATACTTGATAGACAGTAATAACATTTTATCATTATCAAATATAATAGTGTTTTATCTCACATAAAAGTTAATCGGTGTTTTTCATTTCAGTTTGAGTTCTTTCCACAAGACTCGCGCAGACGAGCTGCCATCGATAAATTCTAGTCAAAAGGTTTCCGATTTCGACAAAGATGTCTGTTCCGTATTAAATTTTGAAGCTACTGACGAAACAAATTATATTCCCTCAATCACATCATCTTTAGATTTTTTTGACACTAGTAACGCAAAAATGTCCACTGATTCTGCCTTTCAGTCTCTCGGTGACGGTTTAGAACTGGAGCAGGATGAACAGAAGACACCTCCACCCAAATCACCTGTGGCTAAATCCTTATCTAAGAGTCAGTTACAGATGAAAAGTCTAGCAGAAGAAGCTAAACTTATGGCTTTAAAACGAGGTAAGTATCTTAAAATAAACATTCAAAGCTTTTTAGACTGACAGTGCTTTCCATAGCTGGTAGTAATGCCTCCAAGTACAGAAGTCGTAGAGGTTTTGACCCATCAGATAAAAGTAGCATTAGTCGATTCTCTACTCAACCTGTCACCACTGAGGAAGTCCAGGAAGCTGCAAAGATGAAGTCAGGTAAGTTTTGGTTTTCATGAAAACTTTAACGTGCTAAATTCTTTCAACTGAAGTTTTTTAATTAGTCTGCAGCAGTTTTCTTCGTGATTAGATAATGTCACTTATTACTAAAACAAGTTCTGTTTCAATTTCATTTTAGAAGTATTGATAAATATATGGCTTTGTTAAGTTTATTGAAAATAACTGGGCGAAGGAAAAGTGTTTCAGATTTTGTTGTTTTCACTGCATTTAAGAGTTTATTGTTGTGAATTTTAATGTATATGCTGTGTGATTACATGACTCCTGCTTTATACTCGTAGAATGCGATTTAGATGAAAAAGATCCTGCCAAACTGAGCCTGTCAGAGAGGATAAAATTGTTCAGTCAAAAGTGTATTGAAAATGTACCTCCTCCAAAGTCTCTTCCTCCGAGAAGGCGAATTTCTAGGTTTTCAACTCAACCTGTTACCTCTGACGAAGTGGAGTCTGCTAGATCGATGTCTCCCCCGCCAAGATACCTTACTAACCCTCAACAAACCAATGGCTTCGCTTTAGGTGTGCTTATTATTATTATTTTTTATTTTGTTTTATCTTAAGTGTTTACAAAATCCAGCTCCCTATAAATCCTGACAGAACTTTCTAGAAGTTATAGGTATTTAAAAGAATGCACTCAAAAGTTGGATAGTATTCTTTTTGTCTCTAGCTTTATTCTCTTCTTTTACATGGCGTTAGTATTAATTTTTTAAGTTGATTTTATTAAAACCCATGGTACAGATTTATTTCCATTTCGTTTTTTATTTTTGTTACGTTATTGTTTAACGCTTTCTGTGTCAGTTCATTACTTGTTTACTAATCTTGAAATTAAAATTAGGTAACTTTTATTATTAGCCATAAAACTGACTACTTTTTTGGAATATTTATTAAATTGAATAATAAGATTCCTTGATCAGCTTATTACTAATTTTCAAATAAATTTTGGTTGACATCAATGAATGAATATTAAGTAACAATGGTCAATAGAGAATGGCATTTGAAAGTGTTAGTAAAAATTTAGTTACTTTAACTGCAGCGTTTATGATTGTCATAATTCATTGAAAGGTCGATCCAATTAAAAACAAATTATTACTTACCTTCTGTTCCATTTATCATCTGCTGTCATACAAATTAAAGAAGTAAATGTTAAGAAGCATCATTTTATGATAAATGGTACACTACCTGCTAGAAAAATGGAGTGAAGCAAATTTTTTGTAATATTAGTATTGGTGCAGTCCTTGACATTTTAAATTTCTTGATAACTGTGTACCAAAGCAACCTGAATGTTTCTAGGAAGTGATCTATTAAAACTATAATAGACACTGTTGTGACAAAAGTATTGTAAAATTATATCTATAGGATTGCCCTTTATTTAAATTTTTGGGCAATTTTCAGTCTTTGCCTCTGAAATGAAAATATTCCATTTTTGTATTCAGTCAATACATTAATATTTTTTCGCATTATTTTGTTTTCTTTTTAACAGGTGATCAAAAGTCTTCTGACCCATTATCCCACGAGCCTCGAGGAATATTAAAATCGAAAACTTACGCGCCCCCCGTGTCACCGGAGCCTCCGTTCTTGCCAAAGTCAGTGTTAAAAAAACGGGAAGACGTTAAATTGTTGGATGATACTAAATCTTCGTTACGTTCGATCTTGAAACAAGAATCCGCAGAGCTCGCGCGCGATGAGGGCATATCGTCAGACGAATCGGACTCCGATGTCGATCACGCGATCGGTAGTAAAAGTGAATTCAGTGGTAAAGTGACGTCTTCGCGGCTTTTGAACAATGACGATGGTATGCAAACCTCTGATGGAGATTCGTCTGGAGGAAGAGAAATAAGGAGCATTCTTAGCCGCGACCCGTCATTCAGGAAGAGATCTCAGGAACGGTGAGTCATTTAAATGATACCTATTTTTTTACGTTCTTATATATTTACGATAGGTACCAATATGCCTAATAAGAAAGGGTAATAATAAAATTTATGCCTTTGAGATTGACAACACACCATTTACGATTTACGGTGTGTTCAATGCAAACTTGCGAATTCGAGTATAAAATCTCCAGCTTCAAAATATATATATGTAAGTATATATAAAACTGGGATTTTTTGGTGAATCTTCACTTTTCTCCATGACCATCAACTTCCACCCATTCGCGGTGGTAATGGTAGATAGCACTTTTCTCGATAATAAGAGAGTTTGGTTTCGGTGGGTGAAAACGAGTGAGAGTAGATTGAAAAAGTGTGTGATACGATACATCTGTCTTTGTCTGTAAGTGAAGTCGAAAATGTTTTGAGCAATTTTTATCAAAAAGTGACAGCAATGTATTACAATTTTCTAAAATATTCTAAAATTTGTTGGAATGCCCCTGATTTTTCGAGTGTTCAAAATTGTTAAAAGTAAAAAAAAGGGAAAGGGGCGTTCTAACGGGTATGTAATAATATTAAATATATTCCACTATTAGTTTCTTTATGAGAATATTTTCTTATTTCCACATCTTGTAAATTTAAATTGCACGTTGATGTAAACCAAAAACACATACATACTTGAAAGTGACCACTAATTAACATACTTAGTATCTCTGGTCTGTAAAATGGTTGTTTGCGTCTGTAATAAAGCTATAAAACGATCAACGTTTCTTCGTTGATTTTAGTTTACTTCTTCGCTTCAATAATTGTAAGAAATTCTCGTATACAAGTGCAGTTGTTAAGAAGTTAATTAAAAATGTTCTTCAACGTTTTGTACTTTTTATTCAAAGCAGTATAATTACCGTTTCTCTCGACTTGCTTCCCGTTAATTATTTATTCTCGAACTTGACTGTGCATTTAAGCAGAATTTCTTCGAGACATTGAAATATTAACAAAGGATTTATAAGGAATACATGTGCTTAGTTAGTAATGCGAAGCTAAGAGCATTTCAAGGCACATGCAGGCAAAAAATACGCTTGTTGATTATGATTATGCAGATGCAATATTTACACTTATACATAGGTATGTAACTGAATGTTTTTGCATAGATATGTATTTAAATAACAACCTTATTTGACGGAAATTATCTGCCATTTAACTTCATTCTCATCACTAACATATGCCCACTGCTCATATTTGCAACTAATGTATACAAATGTTGCTAATGATTCTGAAATAATTTCTTTTATAAAAAAAATATTTATATCTTGATAATATTTTCTATAAATTAAGTTATTAAACCACTTTTTGTTTTATTGTTGACCCATTTTGTGGTGTTTTACTACAATAATTTAACAGAAAAAAGAAGTGTAAAAACTAAATTCGTTTGAAATTTTTATACCATAACGCACATGCACTCAATGCAAGCATCTTTAGTACGTAATCATTTAAAATTCCACAGCATATGCTGGCAGCCCTAGTCCCATCCCTCAAGAGAATTAAAAACGCGTTTAAAAAGTCGTATTAATTGCATAAACATCCTGCTGGATTTACAGTAAAGGGCTTTGGTAGAATAGAAAGCAAATGAAGAATATCTTCATAAATAATATGCGGTGTAATAGGAAAAATACATTTTTGGTAAAGTTTTAAGACATAATATTTCTAAATATTAATTATTTACCTATTAATTAAAAAGAAGGTGTAAATTTTCTGTTAATTTCTTCAGTTATTCCCTCCCATCTTCGTACCGTTGTTAACAAATTATCGATAAGTATTTGAAACGATGCGATCATTTATCGATTTTATTGATTCATGTTACCGTTTTGTAGAATTTACACACAAACTGTTATTCGGCTGATATTAAACAACTTTAGCTTTCAATTTAATTTATTCAAATACCTTACATATACCGTTCGATGTTGCAGTAGGTAACTTTATGCAATAGATGTTTCCAAAAACGTATGAAAATTAGGATGAGTCAACTATTGAATAAAATAATTCTGTCAATATGTTCTTCTCTGTAATTTTAACTGTAAATACCTCACCTACCCACCTGACGATGTTCGTGTGTTGACACTTTAGTTTTGTAAGAGGCAGTAGCGCAGTTTTTTATCCGGTGAGAAATTTATCGAAAGCCGTCATGATGGAAATTGAAGACTTGCGAAAACCGCTATTTAAGATATAAACGGAATAATGTTTATCATGGTTTTACTGAAACGGTTAAGTCACCGCAAACTTGTCGAGGAACAGACGGGACGGTCGTTGTTTTTGTAATAACAGAGAGTGATGATGACCATCAAACTAAAATAACCAATTAGGCATAACAAAAAAGGAACAGCAAGAATGATGCTATTGACCTGTAACATAGACAGGTATGAACGGCGTTTTAGAAGTAAATTATTTCGGGTCCTATTGAACTTATAGTTGCACCTCCCATGAATAAATAATATACGTACGTTGCCCTGGGGTCATTTTAAGAAGGAAACGCCGCCAGTAAAATTAGACTGCTGGGAGATTCATCTTAAAGAAAGAAACTACTTTAATAATAAATTAACGAATTTAACTAGTATTTTAATCTTCATTTTTAAAAAAAGATTAAAGTGAAGATCAAAACACTAATTTAATTTATTTATTTGAATTTGAAATAAGCTAGCGTTTAACCTTCACTTTAAAAGAAAAAAACAAAGAGAACATGAAAATACTAGTTTATTTTATTTATTCACTAAAATGGATCTTCATCAAGTCAAGACCACGAGTATTAATTATTTAAAAAAAGCAGAAATTAACTTTTTGTTCAAATGGTATTTAAAACTTTTGTTACATTTCTGCGATGAAAGCCAAAGAAGTAGCAGTTAGAAGAAAAATAAAAGTGAAGACCAAAACACTAGTTTATATAATTTATTTATTAAAATAGATTTTCATTAAGTAATCACCTCGCGAATTAATTTTTTTAATAATTTTTAAAGAAACAGATCAACGACAAATGGTTTATGATTTATTTCAAAAAATATCCATGTAGGGCAATTTGGGAAGGCGAAGAGGGCTGTAAACTTTTATAGATTGATAAAGGTTATTAATATTTATTGGCGACAATAGAGAGTTCGTCGTAAATATTTTCTTTAGATAATATAGGTACTCGAAAATATGTATTTTTGTATTTTCGGGCGGTTTGAATCAATTGTAGGAAGAAATATTTACATAGAATATTTATTTAAGTTAAATCAGGTTAAATTAACTTTCTTATTAAACATTATTACTTTTATATTTTGTTTGAATAGATAACAATAGTAAACATGATAAATTTCGTTACTTCAAGAGACTCTCCTTAGTAAATATATGTAGGTACCTATAAGACATGAAGTGATATTAAAAGTTATTTGGGTGAAGTTTTTGTAAATTTATTTCTTGTGAATTTGTGAATGGCTTTTTTAAACACTTATGTTGAATCTAGCAGTTTTTAAGTAATCTTTTCTGGGTATATGTATGAGTTTGCAGTTATTTAGAAAAAAGTAAAATAACTGTAATGAAAATTTGTGCTTTGAGATGATCTTTATGAGATTAATCAAAAATATATGTATTATAAAAGTAATTGTGCAATGTACGTGCCCCTAAAGCTCCGCAACCCCAAGAGGGTCGTATGACTGTACCCTTTCTATCCCCCATCCATGAAGAAGGTTACGGTTTTCAGCTGCGGTTTCAGTGATAATGGGGGTCAAAAGAGTATCACTGCAGAGAGCTTCGTACAAGAGAAAGAAATGAAATATTCCAGGAAGTTCTAGAATTTCCAAGAAGGTTAGAGAATGTTCTAAAATTTCCCCCGAAGATTTTTAGATTAATCTAGAATTTTCCAAAATTTTTGAATGTTCAAGAGATTTCATGATGAAATGTGATAGAATCTATCACACCGATTTTCTTGGTGCTGACATTTCCCAGGTAAAGCGAAGGTAACTTGGCTAGTTTAAAAATAAATAAAGGGGATGTCCCTGAGTAGGGATTCTATCGCTGGTTTGGCCGCGTTAATCTTGAACCTATTTTTCCTTCAATTTTAAATATTGAATTAATTAGTAATTAAAATTGGTTGAGAACTAACCACAAAAACAAAAACTAAATTGGTCAATTCTGATAACCCTTGGCATATGGAACTGAAAAATGCTCCACTGAAACCCTATTCATTTTTGCAAAAATCCGTCTCAAAGAATAAATTAAAGAGATTTTTAGTCTTTGTCAACGTTTATGTCATCTCCATAGCCAATGTTTTAAAACCAATCTGTTTATCCGGAGAAAGTTGTAAACTTTTCATGATGTAAATTTTTCAATATTAACTGAGGTGCGCGTTTCCACTGCCTTGAGCCATAAATAAAATATTAAAAATAATAATCGCATATCATTAATATTAATATCGGTATTCATTCTTCTGACAACAAAAACAGTTGTGCAAACAGAAAATTAAAAGGAAACTTAATTTATGGCGTACATCCGTACATTTATATGCTCCGGGCGGTATTAATATAATGCGAAAGCCTGTGATAACGTATAATGGTATACTTACCACTATTAGCGATACCATACCAGTTGCATACATACCTATGGCTTTCCCATTGTAAATCACCACCCGATGCAAGGAGCTGTGCCATAACATAGATAACCCTTAATGGTAGCACTACGGAATTGATTGAAATTTAATGGTACGAGACATGAAAAAATGAAAAATATTTTTTAATTAAATGGTGTTTCTGGTGTACTTTTGTAATTAAAAAGGGTTTGGTGTCTCTAATCATTAATGGCATTTTGCTTAAAATTTTGAAATACAATTAGGCCAGTCAGGACAGCAAAAATTTTTGTCAATTTTTTAACAGAAAACGGGGTATGCCACAATGTAAATTAGTAGTCCAGGGAAATAAGCATTTGTTCGGGACACTAACTCATCCAGCAACCCAATACGTTTTTCGCGAAGTATTAACCCATAGGAATACCTATACTTTTTCCACTCCTGGTTAGCCGGCGTTTTCGAGTAATAAACAATTAAAAGTGAGAAAAAATAAAATTTTAACACATTTTTACTTACCAGATTTACATAAATAATTTTAACAGCAATTTATTGCAATCATCTTGTAAGTAATGCAAAAACCGACTTGACCGAAACCGATTTTGAAAATGTCAATTTGTTGCTTAGATAATTGCTAATTAACAATTAAAATAGCTAAATATTCAATTAACAATAACTATTGTTAAAATGTATTTGAAAACGTAAATCCTCGTAAATAGGTAGCTCTTGTATTACAAAATAAGTGTTAAAAATTTTGAAACCGATTCGTTTGATAGTTTTTGCAAAAAAAATTTGTTTATCCGGAAGACTGTTTTTTTTGCAACAGCACTCTACGCACATTTAAAAAAAATCAGTGTGATATTAAAGGGAAAGAGTTATATTTTCAAAATATTTCATTATATGTACAAAACAAAAATGCAGTCATTTCTACCATTTAAAGAAATTGAATAACTTTTTCCTTGAACATTTTTTAAAAACTCGTCTTCATATTCAAAAACTACGTAGATATTTTTCTCTAAATTAAACAAAAAAGCAATAATCACATCATTATTATTAATATATAAAAATACCTTAAAAATCAATTTGAAAGGTTTTATAATAAATAATACGTTGCAGTTTTTCTCTCAGTATAACAACGGTCTTCCGGTAAAAAATCGTGATTATGGTGCATAATAAGCGAAATATTGAGGGATTCTTCAGACAACGAAACCGTAGGCGAAATCGTAAATTGCAAATTTTTAACATCTAAATAATTGGTAACAATTTTAATATTTTACTCTTTCAAATTTAGTTTACGTTGTAGGATGATTGGACTGACGTTAAAACATTTTACATAGAAATATACATGGTAACAGGTGAAGTCGACCTAGATTCTTTAAGAGGTTGTAGTTACCCTAATTTCTGACTGATTTGACTATGAAAGACCGTATTCCAAATTCAACAGTTTTTTTTTTATAAAAATTGTCGATTGTTTGTCTATTGTCCCATTTTTTTATGTTTTGTGCCTCTGGTTTATTTGTTTTTGCTATTTTTCTGTAGTACATACGTTGCTTTATTATTCTAAACAGTAAAATTACAGGTAACTGAACCAACTGGGTCGCAGTAAATGATTGATAGTAAAAAAAGGTAATAAATTCGTAAAAATTATTTTTTTCCTTTTTAAATATTAAAAAAAGTCTATGACAGTTATGCTGCAAATAAATGTGTTTAAAAGTATCTCTGGTTTTTTAGCTATCCTACAAGATATTATAACAAGCTAGGGTATTATCAGAAATCATACAAAAAAACTTTGATAAAATGTTTCCAGATAGTAGTAAAAAATAACGGTACTTAAGCGTCAAATTAATCAGTTGAGTCAGAAAACAAAATAAAACAATCCAAATAGGTACAAAATAACGTTTATTACTCTTTTCAAAGAAAGTTTACAATGTATGTTTCACATGTTCGCCTCTGTTTCGCACATATACTCTCATTTTGTGTCTTAAGCCACTTTTCAGTACACCAGTTGTTAATTCTCTTCATATTTCGTTTGCCGCATCGATAATTTGCTGCCTCAAAACATCAACAAATGTAATTGGATAAAAAAAAAGCAAAATCAAATAAATTAGAGGCACAAAACGCAAAAAAATGGGACAATAGACCAAAAAATCGCCAATTTTTATAAAGAACCTTAAAAGTCCAATAACTTAAAAACAGTTAAGTTTGGGATGCGGTCCTTTATAGTCAAATCAGTCAGAAATGAGGAAAACTACAACCTCTTAAAGGATCTAGGTCGACTTAACCTGTAACCCTGTATATATTGACTGATCTAAATATTAACGAAAAAATTGATTTTTCAATAGGGTTATAAAATCAATGTAACCACGTTTTTTGTTTGTTAGCCTAATTAGAATAATAATTCCAGAATTTTTATATTAAGCAAGCAGTTGTCAAATTATCTTAAGTTACGTATTTTGTAACCTCTGATAGTAATGTTTTTGTACATCTTTCGTAAAGTGTCCTTTTGCACCGTGAAGTAATTCTCGAAATTGTGCAAGTATACTCGTATGTATACTATAAGTAGGCATAACATCTGTCTATGGCCAATTTAATTATTCGTGAAGTTGATATATTGCACGCTGTGTACATAAAAGACAATTGTCATGTATGTATATAGTAGTCCGTAAGTTTTCTTTGCTACATAGAATTAATATCGTGAATATTTCGCAAACGTTATGCTGACTCTGGCTACCTGCCGCAAACTTCTCTAAACGTAATTTATTAGTCGAAATGTTAAGAGACCGTACAGTTGTTGTGTTGTCCCATTGTTTCTTCGCTGTCGTGATAGAATAAATGGCTTCGTAACTTTTACAACATTTATTTTTCACTTGCGCAAAAAGCCACATCTCCTTCTCTATCTCTTCTTCACTCTTCACATTTAATGCAAATACTTGTTGCACAAGGCCGATGTGAACAGTAAACTGTAAACTGTATGGATAGTAGTTGTAGTAACTAGTGGAACTGTGTTGTTATTTTTATGTATGTACAACATTTTCAAGACTTCATTGAAATCGTTTGGCTTTCTAAACAGTTGTCAAGGAGAATAATTATCAACATATAATTAATTAATCGGATGTTAGCAGATGTTCGATTAAAGTTCAGTTGAAATCTTGTTTTATTACACTTATTACAATGTATAAGTAGAAAGCAGGAAGAGACAACAAAATGATCAGAAATTTAAGAACGCGAGGTTATCGTTAGCAGTAGCATTATTTTTGAGTGTTATGTTTCACGATTGAACAATATCAAAGATTTAAACACATAAAATGGAAATAATGGTGGCAATAATTTATTAATGTAAATCTTAAATACAAAAGCAAATACAATGCAAAACAACAGTTACAGTTTCAGATATTTAGCAGTGATAAAAGAAAATGAGAACTGCTCAGTACTAACTGTAATAAATTTGATAGCTAGCGCTAACTGGCTTTCAAAATTCAAAAATTATTTTTTGGCAAGTTAAGGAACTTTTTAAATTTATTTAAGAGAGTATGTTGGGAATACAGTTTAAATAAATGCCCTGTAATAGCAAATAGTTAAGATTCTAATTAAAACAAGCGGAAATACAGGAAATGTTTGTAAACCGGTAATTTTGAAGGATAAAACTTATAACGGATGAGCATAACAGGAGCATGATTGCATTTTTATATTTTAATGTACTATGGACGTTAAATTTATAATTGAACGTTTGTATTTAAATGTTAAAATCGTATTTTCATTCAAATGCGTACCAGTTTTCTGATTTCTTCGAGATGCCGGATTTAGATGAGTCATCTTACCCCCTACCTTTAAAATGCTTGATTCAGGTGAGTTCTCTTGCCTAAATCTAACAGACGGATTGTGAGAGACGAGGGAACTTACACCTCGATAATGAGAAATGAGGGGACTCCCTGAATCAAGTATCCATCCAATGGTGAGAAGTAAAAAGAATCAACTAAATCATTTAATACTCAAGTAAGTTATCTCAACTTTCACCATCAAGGTGTTGGATTTAGACAAGAAGACTTGCCTGAATAAACCACTTTGATAATGAGAAACACGGGAACTCCATGAATTAAGTATCAATCTATTGGTTAGAGACGAGAGCTATTAACTAAAATGATTAGTCCTCTGATAAGTTCTCTAATATTTCACCAACAAGGTGTTAGATTTAGACAAGAGGACTTACCTGAATCAATAATCTCATTAATAAGGAACGGGGGGACTCCTTAAAGCAAACATTCACCCAATGGTGAGGGCGAGAGGATTCAATTAAATTATTTACTCTTTTGGTATGTTCTCGTGGTTCACCATCAAGGTATTAGATTTAGATAAAAGACTTACCTAAATGAAACACATCGATATTGAGATGGGAGGGGAGTTCCTGAATCAATAATCCACACATTGGTGAGAGATAATTTAACTAAATCATTTAGTCCTGAAGTAAGTTCTCCCATTTTTCACCTCAAGATAATAAATTTAGACAAGTAGACTTATCTGAATCGACCACCTCCATAATGAGAAGTCAGGGGAATCTGAATTAATAGGCATTTAACCAATGGTGAGATGTGAGAGGATTCAATTAAATTATTTACTCCTTTGGTATGTTCCCTTTTTTACCATAAAATTATTAGATTTGGACAAAAGGATTTATCACCTCCATAATGATAGCTAGGTGTAACCCTCAATTAAGCATCCACTCAATGGTGAGCCATGAGGAACTTCAATGAAATTATTTAATCCTCTGGTAAGTTGTTGTCTATAACCATCGGAGATAGATTTAGGCATCAATACTCAATTCTAAGATGCTCGAGGACTCACCTGAATCAACCACTCTGAAGGTAGACGAGATGACTCATTTAAATCCAGCACTCCGAAGAGAAGAGAAAACTAAGTGATTCATATTGAAGAGTTTAGAGTTCCCCTACAATCCAAACCTTACAACCTGTTGTGATGAAGAGTCAATTATGATATTGTTTAATAGTTTCTTCTAAAATTATCGAAGGGATGCTTTTTCATTTTGCGAACTACAGTGTATTTTTTCAAGATATTCAATTATTTACAGACTTTTTGAACACCTAGTACATATATTTGCATGTTGGTGTAATGCCTACACCAATTAAAGTACTTTTTGTTATCTCCTATTATTTGTGCACTTTATTTATGCACATAATTAATTATTATCACACGTTCAGGATGCAGATACCGGCGTTGGCATAAATTGCGTGGCTACGTACTTTATTTCACTTGACAACAAAAAATATAGTTTTTATTAAAATAACCTGAAATTGTTGCTGGTTGATGTTAAAATAGAATCCACTCTTAGTAAAGGTTTTACCCTTTGGTGTATTAATTATTTTTTTATTTTTATCCGTTTTAATGAAAGTAATTTTGTGAAAATTAAAAATCAAAGCAGGAGTTGCGTGAAAATTTTCTATCATAGTTTTCCTTTCTAAAGAAATTTTTGAGTTAAGTACGGTAAAATTTTGTTCTTCAAGTCCCCAATTCAGTTATGTACCAGTTTTCATTTCTCTATTTTTGATACGCAATTGGACTCTCTCTTTCTCTCTTCCTCCCTCTCTTGATGTAATACACTTTCTTCGTAATTGGCTCTGTTATTATTTAGTTTATTAACGTAGGTAACAATAAAAACTGAAAGTAGAAAGTTGAGATTTAAATAACTTTTATATTTTAATAATCGAAAAAGTCAGATGTCTATATTACAAAAGTTAACATTAACAAGCAGCAGGCAGCAATTTAAGAAATGTATAATAACAGTCGTCATGTGCTTTCTAAAATATGTGACAAACAGCGACGTCGGGTTTTTAATTTTATTTCTGATTATATGACGTAAATAAAAAACAATATTCGTGGTACTTTTTTATTTATCTAAATAAATTAATGAGTACTTGTATTATAATAAAGCGATAAATCAATTTTCGATAACAATTTATTATTCTTTACTAATAGGATTAAAGTATTTTATGAAACTTATTACTTAATATAGCTTTAACAAATATTTTGTGTTTGTTTTATTTAATATTCTGAAAAACGAAAAAAGTGGTAGAACAGAGGACTTTGTTAAAGTCAATGAGGAACGAAGAGATGGGATGGAAGGATACTTTCGGAGACCTGAAGGTATTTTTATTAATTGTAAAAGCATATTATTAATGACAGCAAGTAAAATTAACGAGATAACTATAGAAACTGTCTGCGGCGTGCTGATGAGATCTTTAGCGTCTTTAAAGTTAATATTAATAAAAAAAAACACTAACAATAAAAATAACAATTTATGTACAGAGATGAATAACGAATAAATGAAGATGTATATACAAATGAAAAGATGCTAGATGCAAACAGATAGACAAACAAGTAACAAAATTTCAAACACAAGAATAGTGGAAATAAAACAACAGACAACAAAATAAACATAAACAATGTAGGCAACTTACTTATTCAGATGCGAAGCGTAGAATGTATTGAGAAAGGAAATTTAGAGAGTATTTATACAAAAGGGTTGTTAGTAAAATAGATGTGATAGAAAGAAAAGTAGTTAAGAGTAAGGATGATGACACTGGTTGTATAAATACGTAGAATTGAATAGATAGGAAAGTACAGAATTCAAAGGAAGCAATTAAGGGTAATTAAGGTATTAGTAAGGGGTGCATGCGGGTACAGGTGAGTGAAATTCTAGGTAAAAGTAGTAATAGCGATAGTGGAACAATAGAAAGGAAACAAAGGCATGCACAAGATAAGAAGTTCATTGAAGTGATATTTACAAAAGTAAGAAATATAAATTTGAAATAAAATGTACAAACTATTTACAAAAAATTAAAAATATTGCTTTGCCACAAATCCAATTAAATCAAAACTGTACTCCGCGTTTCGTAGTCTAGACGTAAAATATCTATTTTCTTAGTAACTTATATGGCCACTTGTAGCATCTTTTAGTGTTGATGCAATTCGAAAGAGCACTTTCGTTATTATGGTTTATGCAAGCCACAGGAGTTCATTGTCTTGCCCTGAAGACTCGATCGTTGATTAATTAAACGATTCGCTCCTTTTGCTCCATTTGCGTCTATTCTCATTGTGTGCACTGCCTATAGAACACAAAAAGACGAAGGATCTCTCCAGCTCCTTTATGAACTGTTCGCTATTCGCGCTTTTTTGCCCGAAGCATTAAGGAGCACACCGTACTCATTTTGTACAGGAGATTGCTAGGAAAACTTGCATTGTACAATATAATACATAAATGTTATATGTGCAATATATTGTGAGTGCGAGTTGTTCTTGACCGTGGTAGACAAAACATACATTTCCGGTGATAGGTGACTGGTTCGCTAATTCGCGAAATATAAACAATATTCGCAACTAATGTGCCTATGAACAATAACTTGTTCTTTTAATGCTTTAATCTTTTTATATGTACTTTAATTCACAAAGTAGAAATGAATCAACTTTCGAAGTGTCTAGACGGACTTTATACATTTTTATTCCTACATTTCAATTGATATTTAAGTTTGAGTTAAAAATTAAATAAAGTTAATAAAATCCGAACATCATTGTTTAACTGGCGCAGTCGGTAGGATTTCCAAGAAGATAAGTGTTATCTTTGTTCTCAAGCATTAATCTTGGAAAAAGTGTAGTCGTCAAGACCAAAACAGACATCAACGATATTTTGAAGTCTCATCGCAGAAAGTTGCTCTTCGTTCTCGCAGAAGTTCAACTGGAAGAACGCCAGATCATTGAATCTTCTACCCTAACCATTGTTGGTTAAATTGGAATCTCAACCGTCGGAACAACGATCGGGTGCTGAGTTTTCCGTCTGACTATTGGAGTCCCAAAGCAGATTGAAAACAGGGGGTGAGTCGTTTTGAATTACCCATACAAACTGTTGACGGAATTTGTGTTTTCATTTCATAATTTTATAATTATTTTAATTTGTGTTTATCAGTACATAACTAAATTTTAATACAATGCCAGATACACAGGCAGAATCAAACACAAGTAGTAATACTAACATTGCTCAAAATTTTATTGATTATGACAAAGCGCTCAAACTTATTCCGAAGTTTGACGGAAAAATTTCACAACTTCATAACTTCATAGATGTTGTAGACTACATTTATTCTCGATTTGACCCGCAAGAAAGACATATTTTTCAATTTGTTGTAAAATCTAAATTAGAGGGGTCAGCGTTAGATCATATTACATCTCTGGAATTGACCGTTTGGTCCAATATTAAAATCGAATTGCTAAAACAATTTGGTGAATCTTTAGACATTCACTGTCTTGCTTTTGAGATGACTCATTTAAAACAGTTGCCAAATGAAAAACCTTTAGATTTTGTAAAACGTGTCGAAAACCAATTACTGCGTATTCTAAAACTTATAAAATACGATTCTTCACATGACGAAACAGCTCGTAAGTTACTACGAGAGTATCAAGAGAAATCAGCTGTTTTAACAATAAGTAACGGTTTAAAAGATCCTTATCGTTCCTATATTCGTTTGCAGAAGCCATCATCAATTGTTGATATAACAAATTTAATTCAGGATTACGAAAATCAACAATTTATGATGAAGCAAAGTTTTTTCCGTTCTGATAGCAACAATCAACAAACTGTTGCGCCTGTATCTGAAAGTGTTCAAAAGCCTGCTACGCCCGCTAAACCTCCAATAAAATTAATTATAAAAAAATGTACGTATTGCCACAAATTGGGGCACGATATTCAAAATTGTTATGCAAAGCGTTCACAAATTCAAGTCAAAAGCGAAAGTGGTACAGTTAGTGCAGTAAAAACATATGCAGAGAATTCTATGGTTAATGAATCAGATTTTTGCGATCAAAACACCTTTGAGTTTGAGCTGACTGACGAAAATTTTCGCGAAGCAGCCTCGGACATTCAAAATTCGGAACAAAACCAGATCCTGGAAGACATGAAAGAATTGGAAATTTAAGTTTAACAGAATCTACCCTGTTTTTCATTCAAATAAAAAATTACAATTTAAAATTTCTAATAGACTCTGGCGCTACAATTTCTGTTATAAAACCCCATAAAATCAAAAATTTAGAAGATTTGCAGAATGAAAACGTAAATGTTAGCGGAATTAGTGGAAATAATCTTAAAACAACTAAAAGTATTCGTTTGAAACTTCTCGAAAAATACCATAAATTTTACATTCTTGATATTGAGTCCTCTTTTGACGGAATTTTAGGTTTAGACTTCTTAAAAAATTATAATTGTACTATAGATTTTTCGAAATCTATTTTAAAAATTAACGAAAAGCAAATACCATTGTGCACATTATGTAATATGAGTAATGTGGCTAATAATAACAACTCGGACCAGTTGATTCATAAAATTTCAAGCGTGTCTGAACAAATACTGGAACCCAAGTCGCAGACTATAGTTGTTTTGAAAACAAATACCGTTGATGAAGGAAAAAATTATTTGTGTTCAGAAAGAAGTATGTGTAATGGTAAAATCAGAATCCCTAATGCTCTTGTTAATGTCACAGATGGAAAGTTTGTAACAACTATTTTTAATAATACAAATTCACAATATAAAGTGAAAGATATTTGTTTTAAATTAGAATCTTTTGATACAGCTATTATTAATAAAATGTCTGAATCTGATACAAAACCACAAAATAAATTTAATAGATTAGAAAAAATAAAAAACCTTTTAAAATTAGGTCACCTCAATATGGAAGAACAACAGCACATAGAACAATTATGTTTAAAATATAACGAAATTTTTTTATTAAATGACGAAAAGTTAACATTTTCAAGCGAAATTAAGCATAAAATCATTACCGGAGAGCATCCACCCATTTACAATAGAAATTATCGATACCCTCATGCATTAAAAAATGAAATTAACAAGCAGGTTTCGAAATTATTAGACAACGAAATTATTCGTCCATCTTTTTCCCCATGGAACTCCCCTATATGGATCGTTCCCAAAAAACAAGGAACTTCTGACAAACCCAGATGGAGACTTGTTGTAGACTATAGGGATTTGAACAAAATCACAAAAGCTGATCGGTTCCCCATTCCTCGAATTGACGAAACTTTGGACTTACTTGGTAGGGCTAAATATTTCAGTGTGATTGACCTAGCATCTAGCTTTCATCAGATTGAGATGGATCAGGGTGATATTGAGAAAACTGCCTTCAGCACAGACACCGGACATTTTGAATTTTTACGAATGCCTTTTGGGTTGAGAAACTCTCCCTCAACATTCCAGCGCGTAATGAATTACATTTTTCAAGGTTTGATAAATGACGAGGTCCTAATATACATGGATGATATTTTGATATTTAGCAATTCCTTACAGGAACATTATGAAAAATTGTCAAAAGTGTTTAATAGATTGCGAAACTCAAATTTGAAAATAGAACCCTCTAAGTGCTACTTTTTACAGAAAGAAATCCAATTTTTAGGACATACATTAACTGATTCCGGAATTAAACCCGACCCACTAAAGTTGGAAGCAATACAGAAATTTCCAGAACCCCAAAATGAAAAAGAATTAAAATCGTTTCTTGGCTTGTTCGGGTATTATCGCAAGTTTGTGCCCAATTTTGCAAATCTCACAAAGCCTCTAACTACTCTTCTTAAAAAAAATATTAAATTTGACTTTAACGCAGAGTGCAAAATTTGTTTCCAACAATGCAAAACTATTATCACATCTGATACCATCCTTGCATATCCCAATTTTGAGAAACGTTTCACATTAACTTGCGATGCTTCCAATTTCGCTGTTGGTGCTGTGTTGTCGCAGGACAATAGACCTATCGCTTTTGCGTCGAGAACATTGAATGAAACCGAGGTAAAGTACTCCACAATAGAGAAGGAGTTATTGTCGATAGTTTATGCTACAAATATTTTCAGGCCATACTTATTTGGTAAAAAGTTCTTTATAAATACAGATCACAGACCACTTGTATGGTTAATGAGCTTAAAAGACCCAAATTCTAAACTGGCAAGATGGAGAATTAAGCTTAGCGAATTTGACTTTGAAATTAAGTATATTCCTGGTAAAAGCAATAACGTCGCGGACGCACTGTCGCGAATAAAAATCAACACAATAACATCAGCTTCATATGAAAATTTTATTGAAAACAATGAATGCATTGATCTAAAGAAATTTAAGTACTCGAATGACCAACTATTTTTCCATAAGCATAAAAACATTTTGTATTTCTATGACGATATCGATGACATTCCGCTCAGTGATATGCAAATTTTTAAAGATAAATTTAGGATTGAAGAAGTGGGTCCTAGTTCAGATAAAATATTTGAAAATCAAGAAAATAATCAATTTGTAAATCTTGTTAAAATTAATATATCCAATTTAGAACAAACATTTCAATCTCTATCTACCTTACAGCTAAACGCTCCTAATATCCACATGAATAGAGTATCGAACGTAAATATTTTAAAAATGCTAAATTATATTTTTCCAAACATTTCTTTTACAATATGTTTAAATATAGTTAAAGTACCCCATGAAAATGAAATAAATGATATCATAAAGACAGTCCATACAGAATATGACAATTTTCACAAAGGTACCCAAGAAACGTATAATAAAACCAGACGCTATTTTTACTGGAAAAACATGATCGCAGACATAACAGGTTTTATAAAAAGGTGTGGGACTTGTCAACGATCTAAAATCGACAGGCGAAATAACCAGTACCCTTTAAACATAGTGGAACCCCCTTTGAAACCTTTTGATAGGATTTCTATGGACTTGCTAATTATTAATAAAAATTTCATTTTGACTATTATAGATAACCTGACAAAACACGCACAGGCTTATTTGCTTAAAAATAAAACGGCTAAAACCATAACAAATAAGTTAAAAGTTTACATTCAACACTATCAAATTCCAAAGGAATTATACGTGGACAACGGTACTGAATTTGTGAACAACCATTTACGCGACTTTTGTAACAAGTTTCATATTAATTTGCGAGTATGTTCGGTGGAACATTCGGAATCAATGGGAATTATAGAAAGGTTACACGAAACTATATCAGATACAATGCGTTGCTATATGAACGAGGTAGAGAATCCTAAATTAATTGACGCAGTGCTTATTGCTATAAATTCTTACAATAAGTCAAAACAATCCTCATTAGATATTTCACCGATTGAATTGTTGTTTCCTCATTCAAATATTTTCGACCCGTCACAAACAAAACAAATTGTAGATCACGAAATTGAAAGAATAAGAGCAAGACAGGTTGATTTAAGAAATAAAGCAAAAACTTATAAAGATAAAAACATACATAAACGTACTGTTTATCCAGAATTTAATGTTGGTCAGATGGTATTAATAAAAAGAAAAGCTAATGTTGATAAACTAGAACAATATTCTGGCCCCTTCAAAATTGTCTCAATTAATAAAAAACAAAAAACTGCCTCTGTTCAGCAAATAAATAGAATTTCCAAATTTCATTTTTGCCAAATCAAGCCATTTTTGGTTGATGCCGGCTCTTTGCAAAATTAATCACTCAGTTTGTATGGCTATTCATTTTGACTTTTGCCGTACCTACTGTCGTGGCTTTGCCAGCCTTTGGAACGCCAACAAAATAACTAAAAAGACGTAATACCCGAAATTGGCCTCAAAAGGACCCATTTGGACAACGATTCGATGGTCTTCGCACTACCTTGGATCTCGTGGGATTAAGTCTGGAATTTTCCACCCTGCGAAAAATTCCTTTTTGAAAGGGGAGGTGTTATATGTGCAATATATTGTGAGTGCGAGTTGTTCTTGACCGTGGTAGACAAAACATACATTTCCGGTGATAGGTGACTGGTTCGCTAATTCGCGAAATATAAACAATATTCGCAACTAATGTGCCTATGAACAATAACTTGTTCTTTTAATGCTTTAATCTTTTTATATGTACTTTAATTCACAAAGTAGAAATGAATCAACTTTCGAAGTGTCTAGACGGACTTTATACATTTTTATTCCTACATTTCAATTGATATTTAAGTTTGAGTTAAAAATTAAATAAAGTTAATAAAATCCGAACATCATTGTTTAACTTAAATATTAATAATAATAATAATGATGGTAACAATACAATAATATCAAGCATTTATTATAAGCGTATCTACTATACAAAGATGCATCGTTATAGTCGAGTTATGCAGTTCCTGTACCTAAAGGCTGCTTGTGGTTCAAGTCTTCTCAATAATAGGTATACATACAACACTAGCCTTCAAGATTTCAAAGGATATTTTTCCGTTTCATTTTCTATTCCGAAACATAATTTTATAGTTGCGTGGAATAGTCACTTTCGGCATCATTTAAAATTTTTTTCGCCTATATTTTTATTTTCTGGGCCGTAAGCTTTTTTGCCGAAGTCATTACACAAAAACTTTCATTCCTTATTTTTGCCCACTTTAGGGTAAAAGGTTTACAAACTTTAAATGTCGTATTTATATGTAATCAAAAGCCTAAAAAATAAGTTTCAAGCCTCTAGCTTTATATCTACTTATCTATCTCTGTATCAAATTCTTATTTAAATCGGTTCCGTAGTTTGGACGTGATTGCGTAACACACAGACAGACAGAGTTACTTTCGAATTTATAATATTGTAGATTAATATAGTTTAATTATAGTTTAAAATAGTTTATATAGCTTAGTATTCAACTACTTTCATTGATCCAAATAAACAAAACCTCTATAACTTTTTACACTTAATATTTTAATTTTCTAGGCCGTAAGCTTTTTGGACGACGTCATTACACAAAAACATTCATCGGCTAATTTTATCCCCTTTAGGGTAAATTTTTTACAAACATTGAATGTCGTTTTTATTTATATCTAATCAAAAGACTAAAAAATAAGTTTCAAGTTTCTATCACTAAAAATCACGGAATTTCCGCACAAAGTTTTCTATTTCAACCCCTTACAACCCTTTTTTCGCATTAAAAAGTAGTCTATGTCCTTTCTCAGGCTCTAGACTATCTGTGCCAAATTTGATTTAAATCGGTTCAGTATTTTAGGCGAGATAGTGTAGCATAAAGACAGAGTTACTTTCGCATTTATAATATTCCGCGAATTCATTTTCATCGATATTCCCATAGGAATAAGATATTTTCCCGCAGTAAAAGGTAGCGTATGTGTTAATCCAGGGTGTCAGCTAACTTAATTCCCAATTTTATTAAAATCGCTCCAGCCGTTTAGACGTGAAGAAGTAACAAACAAACACACTCACACACTCATAAACTTTCGCCTTTATAATTGTTTAGTCTTCTTCTTTATTGCATAGGCTTATTGTATAGATAATTGTTCGATTAGTTCATTATTAATTCATCATTGTTCTGTGTGTATGTCTTATCTGCCGCACTGCTGTTTTTCCTTCCTTGGCGGTCTTCGGCGTTTTTTGTCGGCTATCGGCACGTTTGCTGATAGGTACATCTGTGTAGAAGGGCTGTCTTTACGGGAGCAGTCGATTATAACAATTGTTATAGTTTTGTCTAGAGATGAGCGAACATGTAGCTCTGTGCTCATTTTTTGTAATCCATGCATTTTTATTTTACTGTTATATATTAAAGTTATGAAACTGAAGTTAAATCTACTTAACAATCCCAATACAATCAATGGTCCTTCGAGTTATAATTTCAATGTGGTACAGCAGTACACCGACGAATGTTAACAAGATAAAACATCCATCACGAACGCAACATTGGTCCTTCGAGCCGGATCCAGCAACACATTAGTTACCAGCTCAACCCATAGCTGCACAACAAGGCCCAAGATTAAGGTAAGTGCGACTTTTTTCCGTTCCTTCCTATTTTTTACTTGTTCCTTTTGTGTATTCATTAGTGGGAATTGTTTCGATCTGAGTCAATCATGGCCGATATTAACAGTCTTATCAATCAGAAAACGCAAATCAAATCACGTTTGACTAGGTTTAAAAACAAGTTTAGGGAATTTCAGCAGAAAGGTAAGGTAGATAATACCGATTTAGTAGAATTGAGAGAACGTTTAACAAATTTTTCGCCTTCCCTACAGGAGTTTGAACTAGTTTTTAGTAAAATCATTAATATATCAGAAGAACATGTTAGTGAAGATGAAATCGAAACGTTTGAAAGCACTTATTATGAGGTAGTCGCCGCTGTTAAAAATTTTTTGGTCGAAAACGAGAATAGTAATAAACAGCAAACAGCAGCAAACATTCAGAATATGCAACAAACAGGTTTAAATCAATTAAATCAATCATCAATTCAATTACCAAGTGTGTCATTACCTAGTTTTAGTGGCCAGTTTGAAAACTGGGTTGAATTTCGAGATTCATTTCATTCTTTAATTCACAGTAACAGTAGTTTAGCAGACATACAAAAATTTTATTACCTTATTTCGTGCCTTAAGGGTGAAGCTGCACAAGCTATAAAATCATTAAAGGTGTCTAGCGAGAATTACAACATTGCATGGAATCTTTTACAAAAACGCTTTGAGAATAAGAAATTAATTATTCAAAATAACGTTAAATCATTATTTAATTTAGAAGTTATGAAAAAGGAATCACATTTAACTCTTCAGAGATTTTTAGATGATATTTTAAAGATAATGCAATGCCTTAGCAATTTCGAACAACCTACACGAGATACCTTACTCATTTATATAGCCTCAGCAAAATTAAGCCCTACTACACGTTATGAATGGGAAATGCATCAAGCAAAAAACGAATCGCCTACGTTTGATGAGTTCAAAGACTTTTTAGAAAAAAGATGCCACTTTTTAGGTTCAATTGAAGTTAACAAACAACAGTCAGATCTCTTTTCATCCAAATATAAGCAATAAATCAAATATTAAAACATGCGTCAGTACAACTAAACCAACGTGTAGTTTGTAAAGAAGAACACGCTATTTACGAATGTCAAACATTTCGTAAATTAAGTGTGAATGAACGAATTAGTACAATCAAACGTTTGCGACTTTGCCTCAATTGCCTTAGAGGTAACCATTTTATCAATGATTGTACTTCTCAAATGTGCAAGGTTTGTAACAAAAAACATAATACGTTGTTGCACATTCAAACAAATCAAAATCATTCATCAAGTTCTAGCAATCAGCGTAATAATTCTAACGTAGTCCAAGATAAGCAATCAGAGTCAAAGACAAATACAAATACTCATATTAATAGCCATAAAAGTAACGACAA